>LPNX010925642.1:239379-341204 GCA_001517045.1 Pseudotsuga menziesii | reverse complement strand
ATTGTGACTACTCTTTGCATCTTTATCACCCTGCATTGTTAATTAGGCACGTGCATATCATACTTTAAGTCAAAAAATACAAAAATACACGGTGGACCGGGCCGCAACTGGTAAAACCTTTGTTTTGTTACTTGACCTACGGTAGCCGGACGGCAAACCGGACGGATTCCCTATACCAAACAGTCATGGGCTAATTGGGAACGTTGACTGGGGAGAATCCTTTGCTGTTGTTGCCTGCGAATTTAAAGGCCTCAACACAACTATCATATTCTTCTTGTTGGAAAGAATGGGTGGATAAACCACAACCCTCCAGACACCAAACTTCTTAAAGTAGGCTTTCATTTTGTTTCTCCAATCAAAATAATTTGTCAGATCAAATATTGGAACATCAGTGTTTGAGTGCTCTGTTTGTGCGTTTATTTCGTGTCCACAGATTTCCTTCAAGCTGGTTAGACTTGTGGTGAAGGTTTGTTGTGATACCAATTGTTGAACACAATGACACACTGAGGGGGGGGTGTGAATCAGTGTGTTAGCACTTTTAACAATTTTCACTTATGAAAACTTAAACAGAGATCGCTTAGCATTCTACCAAGTACATCAACATTCATCAATCAAACATGTCATCAAATTAAATCATAAGAGACACTTCTTAAGATAAGTTTTGTAAACTTTATTATATCTAATATGATATCAATTACAATGAAGGCCACAATCTTCGTGATTGTATCAACGCCAACTGACTGAGAATCACCAACTTCTATTCCAAGACCTAGCTTGGTTATCCTTAGATCCCACTGAGAAAGGGTGTGCAAGACCCAACTTGCCTTCACATACTTATTACACTCATCAAACAACCATCTGCTCAACAAACTTGTCCATTGCTAACAATATCATGTCACTTTGCTCATCAACATTGTTCACTATCATGTTATTAGCCTGTCCACTATCATGTCATTAGCCTGTTCACTATCATGTGATCAACTTGTTCACTACCATGTCAATTTGATCAACTTTGCAGAGTCACTTGTCCAATAACTTGTCAATGTCAGTCAGTCATCTAGGGTTTGTTGTTCATGTTTTCAAAGACATGTTATTTATCAACTGTCTGCTGTGTTAGTCTTCATTTACAACTTTGTCATGTCAAATTACAACTGATATTCAACTGATATCTGTCACTGTTGCTCAAAAGAATCTTGCCAAAACATCAAGGGCCATCTCACATGTCCTTCTCAATTTTCTCACAAACTTTCATGCCAATTCATCAAGGAAGTCATGGCAATAAGGATTTATTCAGAAACATTATGCCGAGAACAAAGGCCTGCTCAATCATCAAAGATTTGCCACTACTATTTGTCAGCGCATAAGAGGTTTGCTTGTGCACATGTCAAGTTTGCAGTAGAATCCTGCTCAAGTCATTTCAAATCTTTGCTTCAGTTTAACTCTTCTACCCCAAGCTTGATCCTTCTCAAGCATTGCAACAGCCTCAGTCTCCACAGGTTCGCTTCCTCAGTTAATCCCAAAAATTAGAGAAGGAAAAAAAGGAACTTCATACACACTACGACCATCTCAGGATTACATGAGACTCATTCACAAAACACCCGAATTCATAAAGGGGAAAAACATAAAGAAAACTCCCATGCTAAACTCCAAACAATTGCCTTAGAGGCATTTGAGAATTAGAAAAAGGAAAAACTTGATAGAGACTGCGGTTGCCTTAGACTTCAACTCCTTCACTCGAAATTCAAAGCCAATTCACCACCAAATTCTCCAGACATTGAATAAGGGCGTTGGCTCTATTTATACACATTTTCCATGGTATTTTTAAAAGTTTACCTTGCAAGGTTCCTTTAGAATCTTTTATGGAGCCGACCTGCCATGACTAAAGTTAATATTAATTATTTCTTTTGAATATTTGCCCAGTTTAAAGCAGACATTTACCATACCATTTAGGGTTGTTTTTCAATCATATCATTACTGTTGATTAATGCTCATAGCATGTAAAAGATTTTAAGGCATTCTTCAAGGATACAAGGACGTTCATCCATGCATGGACATACCACGGTGTGTATATGGGTTCCGAGACCCAAGTTACCTCATACTAGGACATATCAACAGCTCCCATGACCAATAGAAGACCACCAAGAGGACAATTAGGACAATTTCAACATGTTAAGGACTTCACCATGGGCTTCACTAATAAATGTGTGGTCTCCATAACTAAACCCATATGCAAGGGTTCCATGACCCATCAATCCACAAATGACGACATAATGGGTCATTTGGTCCAGCTAATGTTCCAATGCCCATTTCATGGCTCCAATGCCCAAATTGCCATGATCTTCTTGCCATGTCATCAACCTTTATTACTCCTTTGTCATTAATGTTTTGTCATTAATGACGACCTTGCTCATCACATTATACAAGGAATGAGCACTCATCCTTTGACAATTGACTTTTTCAAACAACTTTTATTTTTACATAAGATAGTAGCCAACCTCCAAAGGCAGGTGCCCTAGAAATCCTTCTGGGCTCCAGTAAATGACTAAGGCCTAGCCCCGCTGCTAGCGAGCATCGATAGCCCCAACGGGTTTGCCTCACCCTTATGCGCTTGTGGGGGCAAATGAGCCTTACATCATACAATGGATGAGTGCTCATCCTTTGGCCACTGACTAATTTATGACATTCATACTTTGCATCATTTAGATATAACGTTTATGCGTTTCGATGCTTTAGTGTCTAAAGACACTATTGGGTGGAGTACTTGTTTTGAGGACTAAAAGAAAACCATCCAGTGAACATGGGCACAATGACTAAGCCACATACTTCATAGCTAGGGACACAGAGAAACATGGAGTCTATCGTGCAGAGGGGTCAAGATGGGGAAAAGATCTTCAATCTCACAAGTCTCAATCAACACAGGTCATGGGAGGAAAACAATTATGGATGAACTGGATGGATGAGGACAAATGATACATGGAACAAATATAGCACTAAAGTTTAAAAGTTGTGTAAAGCATGGCATAAGCAATAGTCTTCAACATTAAATTCTTTAATTATTCTCAACACAAGTTTCATCATCAGTATATATGTAATATAAGTATAGGTCACCATGATCATCATAACATAGCAAGCTTAAGTGTTAACATACATCAAAGAGCAAAATCCAACCAAGGAGCCATATACCTGACCTTACCATATACCTGTCTGTATCTTATATGCCCAATTGCAATTGTGTACCATATCTGCTACTCTGCTCAAATGAACTAGGTCACCATTGAAATCATCTCAATAGATAAGGAGATCTTAGTCCGGACAAGGAAATACTTTGAAACTGCTTGCTAAACAAAGGCTTTGAATGGCTCAGGCTGCAATAATCCAGGCTATAACCCGATTTGAATGTGTAGCTTGGAAAAATAAAGAGATCAATTTGTATGCTGCATCATGGTTGCCCAGCTGCAATATATATGTGATAACAATACAGGACAGAACAACACATTGTATACTAGAGAAGAAGACACTAGAAGAAATGTTCATAGGATAGAAACTGGAAGTTAGTTATATCAGAATATTTGGCTGTCCAGTATACATACATATTACCCAAAGAGAAGAGAACAAAGTTGGATGCGTCAAGAAAGAAGGGTATCTTTGTCGGATACAGTGATACATCTTTGGCATACAGAGTTTATATGTTGGGCTTCAAGAAGATTGATACTAGCAGAGATGTTACCTTCGATGAAGATACAACCTTCATCAGATCAAGGAAAATTCACTCCAATGAAGTACATGAAGAAGAACCTGACGCTCCCAGAGTTAGAGGCACAATCATGGGAGAGATGATTCCAGAAAAAACATGAAGACCATAATATGACTAAAGCCATAGAGACCTGTAGATCCACCTTAAGAGGCGAACACACAGAAGAGAAGACTAGCTTTAGTGCGAGAGATCATTCAAGATGCAGAGAAGTATGATTCTCTAGACGAGAATTCCAAAGAAAGCAAGAGGCGTTGAGTATACTCCAGTTGTGTAGCATTGTTATGTGATATCATTGATGTAGAGCCTTCTAGCTACGAAGAAGCATCCGAGAAGATTGGAAGGAAGCTATGATCGAAGAGTACTAGTCGACTGTGAAGAATGATGTTTGGTTATTTGGTTTCGAGACCAGAAGGGAAGTCGGTAGTGTCTTCCAAATGGATTTACAAGATAAAGCATGCAACAAACAACCACATTGAAAAACACAAGGAAAGATTCGTGGCTTATGGCTTCTCCTAGAAAGAAGGCATAGAGTATGAGGAGACATTTGCTCCTGGAGCTAGATACACTTCGATTAGAGCTATACGTGCGATAGATGTAGTGATGAAGTGGAAGGTACACCAGATGGACGTGAAGACAACCTTCCTGAATGGTGTAGTAGAAGAGGAAGTGTATGTGGAGCATCCACTAGGATTTGAGACACATGACAGACAAACACTTGTGTGCAAATTGAAGAAGGCCTTATACTGTTTGAAACTAGCACCCAGGACATAGTACGCAAGAAAAGATGGGTTTCTAACGAGCTTGGGCTTTACCAAAAGTTAAGCAGATTTCAACCTTTACCTTAAGGTTGAGGCTGGGAAACCAGTGATACTAATGTTGTGTGTAGATGACCTGTTCTTAACAGGTGACGAGAAGCTCATTGTAGAAACGAAGAAGAAACTTGCCGCAGAGTTCGTGATGAAAGACCTAGGTATGATGCACTATTTCTTAGGTCTTGAGGTGTGGCAAAATCAAGATGAGATTTTCCTTAGCCAAGGGAAATATGTAGTAGAGATCCTAAAGAGATTCAAGATTATGGATTGCAAGGCCATGGCTACCCCAATGGCATCAAACTTGAAGTTGTGTGATACTACTTCAGAGACGGTTGCTGCCACAATATACAAACATATGATTGGTTCGTTGATGTACTTGACGAACACGAGGCCGAATATATGCTTTGCGGTGAACACATTGAGTCAGTATATGGTAGAGCCGAGACGTGTTCACCTGATTGCTACAAAGCATGTGTTGAGGTACTTTGAAGGGTACGATTGATTATGGGCTTAGATATGCGACAGATCAGAGGATTAACCTACACGGTTATGTTGATTCATATTGGGTTGGTATTGCCACAAATAGGAAGAGCACTTCACGATGCTGCTTCAGTTTGGGGTTTTGCATGATTTCTTGGTTCAGTAAGAAGCAGACAAGTATGCCATTAAGTACAGCTGAGGCAGATTACATTGCAGCTTGTTCAGCTAGCTGCAAGGCAGTGTGCCTCCGGAAGCTACTTGCAGGATTGTTTGATCTTGAGTTAGAGGTGACTTGTATTTTCTGCGACAAGCAGAGTTGTGTGAAGTTGTTCGAGAACCTAGTGTTTTATGACAAGTTGAAGCACATTGAGATCAGGTACCACTATATCAAGGATATGGTACAGAGGGGACTAGTGAAGATCCAGTATGGTGCGACAGATGAGCAAGAAATCGATGTGTTGACTAAGTCTTTGTCAAGAGTGAAGTTTGAATAATTCAGGGAAAGGCTTGGGGTTTTTCAGATCGATTTTCATCAAAAGAGTGCCATAGCATGTTTGAGACGTAGGTAGTCACCTAGAGACGTAATTTGTGCTCTTGGGTAGTCTCCAATTGAGGTGTTGTTGTAGTGGGTGGTCACTTTGGTGACGTAATTTGTGCTCTCGAACTACACTCATGAGGATGTTGTAGGTAGTCACATTGGTGACGTAATTGAGTCTCCTGACTGCCAGTGCTATGGGGGCCATACATGCACGAAGCCGTGGATAGTCACTTGGTGTGCTCTTGGGATGATCTTCACATGAGGTGACGTGGTAGCGGATGGTCACGCGGTGACGTAATTTGTGCTCCTAGGCTACATTCACAAGTGTTGTGTTACTGCGATGTGTGAAGACGCAGGTAGTCACTTGCTACACTCACGAGATGATCTAGATCAGGTAGTCCTTTAGTGACGTAATTTGTGCTCCTAGGCCACACTCATGAGTTGTTAGTGCAGTAACGCAAGTAGTCATCCAGTGAAGTAATTTGTGCTCCTGGGTTGTTCCCACCTAATGGCTTGCTCGTAGAGAACTTCTTATGATGTATAGATTTGAGAGATGTCAATAGTCAATGGTCTAAGTACAAAGTTGCAATAACTATGATGATGATGACCATGTTAGAAGAATACCTTCCTTTTTAAGAGGAAGTGTTGAAGATTGTGTAACTTCAAAAGATATTCTTCGTGTATTCTTGATGTGTCATTGTTGTATTGTTTTTGTACTCCCTTCGGGATATTATTATTGTAATCAATCATGTAAAGAACCTTGAATGAATCAATGAAACCCTATTAGTTGGGTCGGCCTAGAAGAATCCAAAAAGAACATATTATATTGTACCTTAAAGAAGTCGACCCAGTTAGGGAGATCAAGTTGGCCCCATAAGGAAAAGTCACTTTGAAAATAAGTATAAATAGGGGAGGCACACTCCCCATTTGGACACATCACTCACTCAAGTAAGTTCGCTAGTGTGAGAAGAAGAAGAACAAGTTCTCTTGGGAGAAGAGTAGCTGCTTTGTGAAGACATCTTATTCTTGGGTTTTCTATCTTATCTTATTCTTGGGATCTTTGTGTGGAAGAGCCTTTAGCTCTTGGATTAGACTAGAAGACATTGTACTTACTAACGAATCTATATTGAAGAAGTTTGCTGGGTTTTTTGCCCTTGTAGGGTTTCCCATAGGATAAATCTTTGTGTACTTTTGTTTTGTTGTGCTTGTCTTTCTTTCAGTGATCCTATTGCATATGGTTATTATGATATAGTGCAAATTGTTTGAAGATCTACTATAACCATTGTTAAAGTATAAAATTCTAATACTTGGAAGGTCTTAAATGCTCTTGATTTCTTATTTGGGAAGTACGCCCACATCCTTTTGATGTGTTGTCTACAAATGTTACAATATATCTACTTAAACTCACTCTCGTGGTTTATCAATTTTGAGACTTTTAAAGTAAGACCTAGTTTATAATGGTCAATTAGATAATAGGCTTAGGCATTAATAAAATCACTTTCGACTTTATGTTATTTTGTGTTTTTTATGTTGTATTTTACTTTATTGTGTTTCTTGGACTATCCCTCACTCATAACGTGGATTGACTCAATCTCATTATAACCGTTTATAAGAAATATTTCGTTTTCCCTTCTATGCAATACATTACAATAACTCTTCCAAGTTAGTCCTGGTTTCTTTATGTGTTCGATTTTCATGACATGATATTAGAGCAAGAAATTGGTTCTTATAGGGTGCAACAACAATCATAAATCTTATAGGTTGATTGATGTGGAAGCCAATCAATTGAACTTAGTATAGATGGTGGTCGATGAAGAAGTTGGACCTTTCGAATCTTCTTTAAAGTTCAAACTTATTATGGAGTAGCCCATCATGGCTCAAGATTAAGGTGTCTAGCTTCAGGTAGCTCCACTTGAAATAGGAAGGTCTGGGGGGGGGGGGAGATTTTGAACATTCCGAGTAGTCTCCTAGACCTAAAAGTAGCCCAAATTATAGTGACAACATTAACTTGGATGAGGAGGTTCCAAAGAAGAGACCCAAGTGGTGGCACAACATCATTGGAGATCGTTCAGCAATAGAAATGATCAGGGCCACATGTCGAGAGGAAAGATCAAATAGAAACCCAATATGGTTAACTTTGCTCTTATGGCCAATGTTCAGGAAGTATACAAGCCATAGGTGTTCGAAGAAGCAAAAGGGAGACCAGAATGGCAGAAGGCCATGACAACTGAGAATGAAAATTTGATGAAAAATCAAACTGGGATATCACATCACTTCAACTAGGGAAGAAACCCACTGGCTGCAAATGGGTGTACAAGGTCAAGTGCAAGATAGATGTCACACTTGACAAGTACAAGACATCATTGGTAGCAAAGGATTTTCTTAGCGAGAGGGCATTGATTATGATGAGACCTTGCTCCTACAACAAGGATGAGCATCATTTGACTAGTTCTAGCCATGGCAATATTATATAGCTAGAAGGCCTGTCAGTTGGATATGAAAAGTGCCTTTCTCAACTTAGATTTGTGTGTACAAGGTCAAGTACAAGGAAAATGGTACACTTGACAAGTACAAGGCACAGTTGGTAACAAAAGTGTTGTCTCAGCGAGAGGGCATTGATTACGAGGAGACTTTTGTTCCTACAACAAAAATGAGCTAGTTCTAGCTATGGAAACATAATGTAGTTGGAAGGTCCATCAGATGGACGTGAAAAGTGCTTTCCTTAATGTAGATTTGGAAGAAGAGGTTTATATGGATCAACCATAGGGTTTGAGGTTTCAAGGAAGGAGCATTTTGTTTTCAGGTGCTTAGGGCATGACACATTGAGATTGTCAGATACTTTGTTGAATAGGGGTTTTAGGGAGTCCTTTCAGATGCCAATCCATATGTCAAAAGCATTGGTAATTATACAATCCTACTGGTCATTTATGTAGATGACATCATTAGTATAGGTAGCGAGGCAAGTATGAATGAACAAATAAAATCCAATATGAGTAAAGCTTTTGATAATGATTGATCTATGCCTCCTACATTACTGTTTGGGTGTAGAAGTTTGGTAAACATGTAGCAGTTTTTTTGTCTTACAAACAAATTATGCCCAGAGTTTTCTTGACAAGTTTAAAATAATAGATCGCAAGATCTAATCTATGCCTAAGGAGGAAGGGTTGAATCTTTTAAGCAACATCAACTCTGAGGTAGTTAATGAGTTGGTATACAGGCTAGTGGGAAGCTTGGTATATATTATAGCCACTAGGCTTGATTTGAGTTACATTGTGAGATTCATCTCTAGATTTATGACAACATCAAAAGTAGAGAATTGAATTGCAACGAAGATGGTATTGGGATATGTGAAAAGTATGCTTGACTTTGGCATTCTGTACGGTAGAACCAAAACATCTTAGGTTGTGTGGATATACAAATTAAAAATGGGAAAAGTGTTTGGATGACAACAAATCAACCTCTAGATGTGTATTTAGCCTTGGCATAGGTGCAATCTCATGTTCCAGCAAGAAGCGATAGATGGTATCCCTTTCATTGATAGAAGCAAAATATTGAGGAGCAGTGAAAGGAGCATGTGTGGGAGTTTGGCTTAGGTGGATGCTTTTAGATACAAAGATGCAGCAGATAGAGCTGACACCCATACTTTGTGACAATCAAGGGGTGCTCTAAATAGCCAAGAATCCAATCTACCACGAGCGTACCAAGCATGTTGAGATACATTGCTTTGTCATCGGGCAACTTGTAGAAGATGGCACTATTGAGTTGCAGTAATCTTAAAGGAATCGTAAAAAATCGAAGCGTAACGATACTCGTAGATTCTGGCTGTACTCATAATCCTATAGATATCAATGTTGTTAAACAACTCAATCGTTTTGTCTACCCCACATAGGACGTCACAGTTACGGTTGTTGTTGGACAAGAAATTAAAGGAGTGGGTGGATATCGAAAAATCTTAGTTCAAATAAAAAAATTGGAGCTACAAACAAGATTGTACACTTTACTACTTGATGAAAAGGATATGGTACTAGGTTCAAAATGGTTGATGTAGTTGGTCACATATTCCACCAACCTTTAAGATTAGTTCATGGAGTATAACTGGCAAAGTTA
Organism: Pseudotsuga menziesii; assembly: GCA_001517045.1. Taxonomy (NCBI): domain Eukaryota; kingdom Viridiplantae; phylum Streptophyta; class Pinopsida; order Pinales; family Pinaceae; genus Pseudotsuga; species Pseudotsuga menziesii. Next base: position 331,513 of record LPNX010925642.1, on the reverse strand, counting down.
ACATTATAAATTATATGGTGTTGAAGGGTCCACTCTCAAGAAAGGTAAATTACAGGTAAATAAAGAAGTGCATGAAGCACATACAAGCATACAACAACATAAGCATGTTAAGTTTGTCGCTAATAATCATCAAGGTTTTACAATAAACAACCAAGTCAAATGACTTCAGAGTGGTACTGTTGCAGCTGCATCAATTTCCCAAATTTTAAAATTTTGGACCCTCCTTTTAAATCTTGTATTGTTTGGATTGATGAACTATGTTGTCTTCTGCTACGAATTTGGATCACGAGGTTGAATTGGGGTTATTTGTTTGCCATTTTCGGGAGTTTGAATGACTATTTTTGGTTGAACTTGAACTTGAAATTTTGTTTTTCGCTGTCGGAAGTCTTTTGGACAGTAAATCGGGGCCGTAGTTCTCTACGCAGCCGCCGCGGTGGAAGCTAAACGCTGAATGTTCCGACCGTTAGCTCTTTTCTTTTTCGATGCCGAGGTTTTTGACTTTGCGATATTTTTGCTTTTCGCTCTCGGAACGGTTTATAACTTTAAATCGGAAGCCATAGTCAATTTGACTCCCGCCGTTGCGGTTGTGTAGTGTGCTTTCTCTTCGACAGTTAGTTGGTTCATATGTCGACGCAATACCGGTTAGGCCTCCGAGCTTCTGATCGCTAATACTCTCAGTTGGTCGCGGAGCCCGTATTCTTTTCGTCACCCGCCATTATAGTTTCTCATTGAACTAGTCGTCCGATACTGTAGTGGTTCTGGGTTTCGCTACTGCAATTAGTGTTTTATTGCGTTGACGATTTGTTTTGCCACGGAACCCTTAGACCATGCGTCACCCGCTGTTGCGGCTCCTTAGCAGGCTAATCGCCCGATCCTTAGTTTTCTGTTCACCGATGAAAGTTTGTTTGGACCATTGCTTAGGATTTTTCCTGTCGGCAAGGGTTTTCCCGCCTTTCTCGTTGTTGAAATATTGTAACTTCGAAGAATATTCTATATGTATCTTTTGTGGTCCCCGATGGTCCTACCGGGAGAACCACTTGTATTATCTTGTACCCCGATGCTTCTAATCGGAAGAACTAATAAGAGTCATGAGGTTGTCCCCTCTATTTGTAAAGGTGGGTCATTAGCACCCCAGTGTGGTTACTTGAGCCTACATGTGTAACTCGAGCCTACATGATTTAACTCGAGCCTACATGTCAAATGAGTTAATTCAAGTGAATGGATGAATATAAATAGAGGTGTGGTGCTCCTCATTTGTGAGACACACACACTCTCACTTGTGTAGCGCATTAGTGGAGAAGAGAAGTAGCTGGAGAAGGAGGAGGATCAGGCTTTGATCTCCTTGTTGGTTTTATCTTTTATCTTTTGGGGCATCTATATTGAGGAAGCTTTTGTTGGGTTTTTCCCAGGATAAATCTTTGTGTTCCTTTTGTATGGTTGTGCTTGTCTATCTTTCAGTGATCCTGTTTATATGCTTTTGTTATGAATTCGAAATGAAATACTAATGATCTAGCTTAGCATATGAAAATTTAACACTCGTGAGCTTTCACTCTATTTTTTTATGGCGGTTACTCTATCTTTCTCCATGCTTTCATCAGAAGTTGTCGATTTGGTCCAGATGCGGCCGGGATTAGGATAAGGAGTTTGTTTTTTCGGATTTGCGGTTTTAAGTTTGGACAGCGGACTTAGCTGAGTTCAAGATACGAAAGTGCGGATTTTTCTCTGCATTATCATTTTTCTCTTCATGCATTAATATTTTTAACAATTCACTTTATAAGATGTATGTTTTAATACAGTTTGAGTTACTTTGTCAAACGCTAAGTGATCTAAGAACTGGTTGTTCATGACAGGATGATGGCTGCTGCAGAGAAGATATGTCTAGAAGACTAAGCAGAAAAAATGAGGCAGTGGGGAAAGAAGAGAAAGAAAATGAAGAAACAGAGAAGAAGGAATTAAGGGTTTGAGATCTTAGATAGATCGATAACAGCAAAGGTCCAGGCTTGGGAAGATTTCGTCAGTTACCAAGCTGGTCCTTTTTCCATAAAAGTGTTGTTAAATCTTAAATTTGAAATGTAACGTTTGTATGAATCATGAGCACTCACAAAAGACAAAATTGTGAGATTAAACGGTTGGGGGAGCCTAAGGGTCACCGAGGGGCAGTCCAAGAGTTTGGCCTATAGTATAAGTATAGGAAAGTTAGATAGAATGGGGACTTTTTCCCAGTGAAGATTTGTGAGGACATATTGTAAGAAGAACTATTTCCTTTTGCAATGGATAATTACAATTTTCCTGTTGGAGAAAGCTTGGTGGAATGTTCAAATGTTGTGCTATGGATTTGTTGAAGAGGAACTATTTCGTTTTCAGCTTTGTGTCCATTAACTGTGAGATCGTTCTAACTCTTTGAACCTATGTTCTTGTATGAATGTTCTCTGGTTTATTTTATGAAAATTTCCACTATTAGTAATGAATGTTGTTCATAAACAGTTGGCTATCTGGTTGTTCAAATACCTTTAATGTTCATGTGTTTTGAAAGAAGTATCAACTATCTGTGATTTTTCATAATGCATGTACAAAATACATTACTCATTAATGAATGACAATTTTGCTCCCTAGGGATAGGATAGGTAGTTAGTTTTAATTTCTTGCTGTGTGTGATTTAGATGCGAGAGAGTTTAAGACGAGAGGTAAGAACCTGCGCATCACATTGTGACCGCTCCTCGTATTATCTATCAATCTGCATTTTAGATAGGCACTTGCATATCATACTTAAAACTAAAAATACAAAAATATACACGGTGGACCGGGCCGCAACCGGTAAAACCTTTTATTTTTGTTACTTGACCTACGGTAGCCGGACCGCAAACCGGACGGATTCCCCATACCAAACAGTAACGGGCTAGTTGGGAACGTTACTGGGGAGAATCTCTTACTGTTGTTGCCTGCGATTTTCTAGGCCTCAACAGTTTCTGGCGCTAGAAGGAGGGCCACCAGTGCATGGCTGGCTGGGGAAATCCATTTCCTCGAAATAACTCCACCAGTGATAGTTTTGAAAGTAGTTTATTTCCTGACTCAAATACTGAAGAGAATAGAGAACATTTGTTTGCTGTGGACAACCAAGTAGTAAATGATCTGAGAAGACACACGTGGGCTTATGTAAAGAGTATTGGAGGATTACCCATTATCCCTGATTTACCCCGAAGAGAGTACAAGAAGAAAGACAGTCCCATCTTGGAAGGTTCAGTGTTGGTTGGAGATTTGAAAGAGTTAGTAGAAGTAGCTTTACAGGAAGTTGTTCAGCCTTTGAATCAAGTAGGCCCAAACACACCTTACTGTTCTTCTGTGCGGACTCCTGTTCCTTCACCTCCTCACTCTCCACCCAGACTCATGGTAGGTGTAAATGCAAACCAGCCACCTAACCCACCAAATCCACCGCCGGCTTGGAAGGCCAGATCACCCCTGAACCTGACACCTCCGTTGCATGATTTACCTCAAGCTTTTGAAAAGATGCTGCCCAAGTTTGATCCAAATGAGAAGATGTTAGTAGATGACCATTTACAAAGTTTTTATTTGGCAATAGAAGGATGGAGGGCCGGGGAGCATGAGGATGTCGTTTGTAGACTTTTTACACATACCCTTAAAGGAGCAGCAGCATCATGGTATTTTGGTTTGCCCTCAAACTCTATCCCAGACTGGGATACCTTTGAAAGGATTTTTAGAAGTAAGTATGCAACCCCAAAAACTCATGCAGCTCTCATGAAAGGACTGTGCGCTTTAAAGAAAGAAAGAAAAGAGAAGGTGCATAGTTTTACCCAAAGATTCGCAGCCTATCTTAAGAATTTTTTTGAAGCTGACAAACCCTATGATAAAGTTCTGATTGAGTATTATACCTCAGCTGCCATGTTTGCCAAAATGAAAGCCAAACCTACGCTAGCAGAGACTTATGAAGAAACGGAGAGAGTAGAGGTTGAAAAAGAAAGCATCGAAGATTATCCTGAACGGTCAAGAGAAAAAAATGTTGGGAGGAAAGCTTTATATTTATTAAGCCTAAAGAGGAGCAATCACCAGATTTCGAAGGAATGGCAAAGATGATGCAGAAGCTCTCTAACAAAATCATAGACTTGGAAAAGGAAAAGGAAGCCCAAAAGTTCTATAAGCCTTATTACAAGAAAAGGGAAGATAACAATCAATCCCAAACCCCTCCGCACAGCCCTGCATCTATGAACTTAACGAAGGTAGGAATGGATAACTTTTGCACTTTCCACCAACAACCCCATTCTGAAAAGAATTGTCCTCAATGGATAAATTCAATGACATTGGTCATGAATCAGTTGTTGGATTCCAAATTAACTGAAGACAACGATGAAGAAGGGAAATACAACAATAAATCAACAGAAAAACAAGAGGATGAGGCCTCGGTTTCATGGGACTGTGTATCGTTGTTTGATGCCAAGCAAGAAAAGGATCTGAGACACGAGGACATCCTGGAAACAAATGTAACGATGAGAAGCCAGGGGTTGATTAAGGAAAGCAGTCTTATGCTCCCAAAGATCAAGAGACTTCAAAAGAATGTTAAGAAATTTCAAAACAACTCCTCAGCTAATAAAATTCCGGAATTTACCATCACCAGTCAAAATCCTAGATAGATCAACATGCGTACTAAGCCCAATGAAGAAAAGATAAATAATGTTAACCCGAATCTCATAGGACATAAGATGGATTATGACATTGTGGAGGATATCAAAAAGGTAAGGGCAAACATCTCATTATTTGAAATGTGCAATGTGCCTCAGCAGAAAGAAAAGCTATTGAAAGCACTTGAAATATCAGAGGAGAGGTTGCCCACTGACAATCAGCCCCAAGAAGAAGAAATTGGTGAAGCAAGTATGGGAGGTAAACCTAAATGCAAGACTCCACCTTTTCTCCTTACTTTTGAAATTTTCAACCACAACGTGCATAACTGCCTAGTAGACTCAGGGGCATCAGTCAACGTCATGCCGTTGTCGGTTTGCAAAAAGATAAATGGACAACCTAAACCATCTACCTGGAGGGTCGTTCAGTTGGATAGAACGAATGTGAAGGCAATTGGGGAAATGGAGGATGTTCTTGTTTGCTTATCTTCAAATGATAAGGTATGTCAATTCATTGATATTGTGGTGGCTGACATACCGGAAGCTTATGGACTTGTTTTGACTAGAGATTGGTCGGCAAAGCTGAACGGATATTTTGCCTCGGACTGGTCACATCTGTGGCTACCATATAAAGGAAGCCCAAATCAAATTAAAGTTTTGAGGGAGCCCCACATGAAACACAATGTTACTCAGTTCGAAGGTAAAAGTGAACCAGTGGATTCTGTTTTGGGAAATTACTTTATTGAGCTAGAACCAGGAAACCATCAAGTGGAAGAAGCCAGTGATACATCAGACGCTCATCTTGATCTCCTTTGGTTTTCACAGGCTAATGAAATTGATTGTAAAATAGTAGAATTAGTTGTAGATGTAGATGTTAATTCTCGCACAGTAGTGGTTAGTGATTTTTGGACGCTTTTCTTTGATGGTTCCAAAACTTTAGAGGGGTCAGGAGCCGGCTGTGTCTTGATTGACCCTAAGAAAAACAAACATTTTCTTTCATGTAGGTTAGAGTTTGAATGTACCAATAACACAGCTGAATATGAAGCATTAGTTCAGGGATTAAGAAAAGCAATTGGATTAAAGGCAAAAAATCTGAAAGTACTTGGAGATTCTGAAATAATTGTAAAAGAAATTCGAAATCAAATACATTGCATTTCTCCTCATTTAAAAGCTTATCAAAATGAAGTATGGGTTTGACTTAAATGTTTTAATGCATTTAACATTGTATCGATTCCAAGACGTAAGAATGCAGTAGCTGACTTGTTGGCCACATCAACTGCGAGGCTTATGCCCTCTAATAATCGGTGCTCTATTGAATTGCTTTTCAGGCCTTCGGTGCCAGACATGATCACCAATCTACGAGTGTTCGATGATGATCAACAGATTCTAGAATGCTTGATAAATGACGAGACCTTCAAAGGGGCAATTATTGACGATGAAGAACATCAAGCCGAGCTAAAATTCGATAATTTTATTCCTAAAGGAGTCAGTACTTTGGAGCGAATGTTTGATTTAAACGAGAAATTCAAGAGGCCAGTGAATGTGAAGACTCATAACTCTTCTCTACAGTTCGAGTTGATTAATTTGGGGACTGAAATTGGGCCTAAATATGTGAATTTGGGAAAATGTTGCTCCCTAGGTGAAAGGAATAAGTTTATCAGTCTTTTCAAACAATACAAAGATGTTTTTGCCTGGACGTATGAGGATTTGAAGACATATGACACCAACATTATCCAACATGTCATCCCCATCAGATCTGGAATCAAACCTTATTAGTAGCCTTTAAGGAAAATAGCAGCCTTTAAGGAAAATGCATCCAAAATTAGAACCTTTAATCTAGAATAAAGTTAAGAAACTATTGGATGCTAGAATTATCTTCAAGGTTAGACACTCAGAATGGGTTTCAAATCTGGTATCGGTAAGGAAGAAATCCAGAGAAATTAGGCTATGTGTGGATTTCAAAAACTTAAATCGCACTTCAGATAAAGACAATTATCCTGTTCCACCCATGGAACAGATATTGCAAATGGTTTTGGGTTCTGAACTATTCTCTTTATTAGATGGATTCTCAGGCTACAATCAAGTATTAGTAGCTGAAGAAGACAGACTTAAAATGACATTTAGAACCAGGTGGGGAACTTTTGCTTACAGAAGGTTGCCCTTTGGACTCATAAACGCTAGAGCTACTTTCCAGAGGGCTATGGACATAGCTTTCCGCGGTCTGATTAGCCGCAGTGTTGTAGTATACCTCGATGACATCACGATATTCTCAAAGAAAAGAGAGGAACACGCGTTTCATCTAAAACAAATTTTTGAACGCTGCCGAAAATATGGTATCTTGCTAAAACCCAAGAAGTGCGTGTTTGCCGTTACCGAAGGTAAGTTGTTGGGTCACTTGGTTTCTAAGGAAGGGATCTCCATAGACCTAGAGAGGATCAAAGCTATCGAACAGATTCCCTTACCCGATAATAAAAAGGGCATGCAATCATTTATGGGGACAATAAATTTCGTGCGAAGGTTTGTGCCAGATTTTGCTCAAATTGTTAAACCTTTGCAACAAATGATAAAACAAAGTGTACAATTCAAGTGGACCGATGTTGAGAAGAATGCATTCAGTAAAATAAAGACAGCGGTTGCGCACGCACCCTCCCTCAATAGTCTGGATTTTGAGAAAGATTTTATTTTGTACACTTTCGCATCTAACGATTCACTAGCAACGGTGCTTACCCAGAAGGAAGATGGGGGAGATGAGTTCCCCATATCATTTATGAGCACCGGTCTGCAAGGGGCCGAATTGAATTACCCAGCTGTGGATAAACAAGCTTACGCAGTGTTCAAAGCGGTGAAACAATTCAGACCATATATACTTAAGAACCAGACAAAGGTAATAGTTCCACACCCAGCTGTGAGGTCTCTTTTCGTACAAAAAGAGTTAGGAGAAAGAAGAGGCAACTGGGTAACAGCTCTACAAGAGTACGACCTTGAATTCAAGCCAGCCTCCATAGTTAAAGGGCAAGGATTGTGCAAACTGATGACTGAAAGTAAAGACAATGAAGAACATGATTGGGAAGACGAAGCTGAGTTACATTTGATGGATGTATGTTCTCTTTTCACAGCTCCGGACTCCTGGTATCGAGACCTTGTGCATTACCTTCAAGCGGGATTGTTACCGGTACATTGGAATTCTAAGCAAAGAAGAGCACTGCGTCTTAAATCAACCTCATATCAGATTATTGAAGGAATATTATTCAGGAAGAATTATGATGGAGTTCTTCTTAGATGCTTAGAGAAAGAAGAGGCGAAGAAGGTCATGATAGATTTACATGATGGGCCTGCTGGAGGACATTTCTCCGTAGATACTACAACTCATAAAATTCTCAGAGCTGGGTACTATTGGCCCACACTGTTCAAAGATGCACATGCCCATGTCATTAAGTGCGACATTTGTCAAAGGTGTCGTGGAAGACAAGTTAAAGCAGCAGGACCATTAAAGCATGTGATGATAACAGAACCTTTTGAGCAGTGGGGGATGGATATCATTGGGGAGATAAAGCCAAATTCTTCCCTGCAACACAAGTATATTCTAACGGCAATCGATTACTGCACTCATTGGGTCGAAGCCATTCCGTTGCGTAAAGTGAATGTAGATGCAGTCATGAACTTTTTGCAAAATCATATTATGACCAGGTTTAGAGTTCCAATTTCTCTAGTTTTCGATAATGCTACTTATTTTTTCTCTATTAGATTAACTGCATTTGCTCATGAAAAGGGAATTAAGCTGCATTACTCTGCAAATTACTATCCACAAGGAAATGGTTTAGCTGAATCTTTGAACAAGAATTTGATTAGAATCTTAAAAAAGACTGTGATAGAAAACCAAAGAAGTTGGCATTCAACATTACCAAATGCTCTTTGGGTTGATAGGGTCACCCCCAAGACTTCGTTAGGTGTGTCTCCATATACCCTTGTTTATGGAAAAGAGGCCATTCTACCTCTCAATATCATGCTACCTTCTTCCATAATCGCTCAAGAATCCAGAGGATCAGATAATGAAGTCTTGCAAATGAGGATACATAATCTTTTGAATGCAGAAGAGTCTAGATCCAGGGCCAGAGAACATTTTAAACAACAATAGGAGGTAGTAAAGAGGTGGTTTGATAAGCACAAAGCTGGAACAAAAGAATTTGAGGTGGGAGATTTGGTTCTCAAGTGGGATCACCCTCATGATGAGAAAGGAAAACACGCGAAATTCCAACAGTTATGGGTAGGCCCTTTCCAGATTGTAGCAAAGCTTAGCCCCTCAACCTATAAGTTACAGGATTTACAGGGATGGAAAGAGAACTTACCAGTAAATGGTTTAGTTCTTAAACCTTATTTTTCTTGATTTTGATTTATTTTGTTCCGTTTTGTACATAAATAAATTGCTTTGGTTGCTTATTTTGATTTGCTTGATTCCTGTTTTGTTTAGTTTAGATTTTGGTTGATTTCAATAAAAAAAGGCAAATTTTGGTTGCATGGAGAGCATCATAATTCTAGATTAACTAAAATCCTTGATGATAAGACTGTGTATTATTGTGTTATCTGAAAGATTTTCTTCTAGTTTAACGGTTTTTCCTAAATGGCTATGGACACATTGAAGTCTCGCTTAATCCCTGTAAAATAACTCAGGATCAAACGGTCTGGAATACTATTTCAAGGCTCCATCCATCCCACACTTAAAAATGTCCTAGGGGGTTACGACGAAAGACCCATGGAGAGGAAGCAAGGTAAACAGTATATTATATATAAATGATCCCTTGCCAAGAATTGAAAGCCAAAAGGCAGATAAGAGTCAAAAACTCCTATGAAAGAAATATGTATCAAAACAAAGTACTGAACCATATAAGTACTAAATTGCCAAAAGTTCTTCTCTGTCCATGAACTAAAAGTTAAATACATCTCTCACACAAAAGGACACTATGGATAGAGGAGCTTGGATAAAAAAAATTTAGAAAGAAAGGCATGCATGAGGACTCAAATGAAAGGACAAAGTCCAAAAGCACAAAAATGTGAAAAATGGCATGGGAATGAGGAACAAATGAATATCTCTGTTTACCATTGTTACAATCCTGTGGTGTCTAAACTGGAAGCTACCTGAAGACAGAGGTAAAAAATGAAACTCATCTTCTTGGCCTCAAAAGAGTTATCTTGACTTTGAAATCTTGAGTTCCATTTTCCTAAATTGGACTATCATCAATGATTAAAAGTACATACATTTGCCATTTGGGAAATCTAGACATCTAGAAGAATTCAACATGTTGGTTTTATTGTTAAACAGTCTGTTATTTAAGGAAGAAATTGTTCAGAGATATGGGTTCACCAGGTAGTCGCCAATTGTTGGAGCTACATCAATTTCCCAAATTTTAAAATTTTGGACCCTCCTTTTAAATCTTGTATTGTTTGGATTTGTTTTGGATTGATGAACTATGTTGTCTTCTGCTATGAATTTGGATCACGAGATTGAATTGGGGTTATTTGTTTGCCATTTTCGGGAGTTTGAATGACTATTTTTGGTTGAACTTGAACTTGAAATTTTGTTTTTCGCTGTCGGAAGTCTTTTGGACAGTAAATCGGGGTCGTAGTTCTCTATGCAGCCGCCGTGGCGGAAGCTAAATGCTGAATGTTCCGACGGTTAGCTCTTTTCTTTTCCGATGCCGAGGTTTTTGACTTTGCGATATTTTGCTTTTCGCTCTCGGAACGGTTTATAACTTTAAATCGGAAGCCATAGTCAATGTGACTCCCGCTGTTGTGGTTGTGCAATGCGCTTTCTCTCCGACAGTTAATTGGTTCATATGCCGACGCAGTACTGGTTAGGCCTCTGAGCTTCTGATCGCCAATACTCTCAGTTGGTTGCGGAGCCCGTAGTCTTTTCGTCACCTGCTGTTACGGTTCCTCATTGAACTAGTCGTCCGATACTGTAGTGGTTCCGGGTTCCACTGCTGCAGTTAGTGTTTTATTGCGCCGACGATTTGTTTTGCCACAGAACCCTTAGACCATGCGTCACTCGCCGTTGCGGCTCCTTAGCAGGCTAATCACCTGATCCTTAGTTTTCTGTTCACCGATGAAAGTTTGTTTGGACCATTGCTTAGGATTTTTCCCGTCGGTAAGGGTTTTCCTGCCTTTCTCGTGAGCTTTCACTCTATTTTTTGATGGCGGTTACTCTGTCTTTCTCCATGCTTTCATCAGAAGTTGTCCATTTGGTCCAGATGTGGCCGGGATTAGGATAAGGAGTTTGTTTTTTCGGATTTGCGGGTTTTAAGTTTGTCTGTGCACAATAAATGCTGGCCGTACCTTCACCTAGAAACTTGAGCTAGCAGTTAAAGATCTGGGTTTTTGTGCCACTGAAAATCACTCTCAGCTCAGTCTGGGGATTCGTGCCCACACTCAGTCTCTTCAGCAATCTCTTGCAAAATGTGCTTCTCACACTTCTCTCCAAGCTCCTCTCTTGGAAATCGAGCCACTCCAAGAATTCTCTCTTGAATAATGTGCCCAAATGAAGTCTCAGCACTTTTATTTACCCTATTAGGGTTATTCTCATGACTTTTCACCTTCAATGGACGAGATTAGATCTTGGCCAAGAGATCTATGGCTGGGATCTAATCTTTCACTCACTTAAATCTCCTAAGTGAACTTTACACCAAATTTTTCTTTTTGAAAAGTCATATTACCCTAAATATTTAAAAGTACACTTTATGACTTAAAGTCACTTTAAAAACATAATAAAGTGAAACTCACTTTTAAATCATAAAGTCACATCAAAAAGGTACTTTAATAAAAACACATTACTAAAGTCACTTTAAGAATATAAATGAGACTCCAAGTTAATGACCCCTGCACCTAGGCACCTGATGCAGGAGTGCCACCGAGCTATCAAATTCTAACACAACACCCCTTGGTGCAAACATGTGCCATGATTAGCCAAGCGATCAGCTTTGTCATTGAATTGACGAAGGGGATGGTGAAAAGAAAGACTGGTGAATGTTTTGGAGAGAGAGCTCACATGCTGCAGAATTTTGCCAAAGGGAGTGTTGTCTTCTTTGGATCCAGAACGCATAACTCTTATTACATCCGACGAATCCCCTATATCAATTGCTGAGCTTATACTTATCTCCTTGAGAGGGTGAAGTCCTTGATAGAAAGCAAGGGCTTTTGCAATGTTATTGTTTTCTTGTTCGAGACCCCAATCATAGGTTTGTTTGATTTGTCCCTTGGGGTTGTATATAACCCCCCATGTACCTGCAACCCCTTTTTTATCAATTATTTATTATTATTATATATATATACTTATTATTTCTACAAAAGATTATTTAGAACAGATAAGAAACTAAATAGTTGGAGGGTATGTACAGTGGTATTTACATCCTCATCCTCAAAGAATCTAAAACAGGGGATGGTATGTACAAAGGCAGTTGCTTTCTCTTAAAGAAACTAAAAACTAACCTAAAGATGAACCTCTTCCTTGCATAATTCACAGAATGTAAACAAAGAACTAACCTAGTTTTCAAAAAACATATTTGCACCTAAGTTTCCAAAGGACAAACAATGCTGAAATATTCAAGCAGTGCCAGACACCACTGGGTGAGCAACAAACCATAGATATCGAATTGTCGATTGCCCAATAACACTGCTTTGAAATGCAACCTCCCCTACAAAATGGCTACATGTTTGGATATAACAAATTTCCAATCCGAAAAACAACAAAATCCGAAAGAAGGTCTCTCATTGTTAAGACCAACAGCCTTCCATCTCATGGAGGGATATCACATATTGCTTACGTTCCAGGATCATCATCTCTCTCACATTTCTTGAAAGAAGAGAAATCTTCATTCAATGAATAGAGGGTTGGCTAGAGTATTGATTCTATCGCTCAATGATATATTATCCAAGGAAGAGGGCACCCTTATCCAGGTAATGGTCCACGACTTCCTTGAATGGTTTTTCCCGAGTAGTGAGACTCACTTCTCTACAAGGCTTGTCCAAAGGAGTAGGAAAGGAAGCCGTTTATCTTGTTGAACATAACTTGCCAACCTTCATCAACATGCATCCCTTGGGTTTGATAACTGACACCTGTAGCAAAAGTCGATAGTGCTTTGGCCCAGTGAGCTATCAATAGATCCTGAATCGAAACCTCACACTGGTTGTGAGGAAGGTACCACAATACTCATGGAAGAGTCTTATGCCACTCGCCCACCAGAATTTCTTCTCGGACTCTGTGATAGGTGAGACACAAGCTCACCAAACCAGGTTTGAGTGTCTACCTTATTGGAAACTTGGGCAAGATCCATCGACAACCTACCCCTATATGTTGGGCCAATTGATATTATAACACATGTACCTTGAGAAAGTTTTAGAGGAGCACCCCTGTCATTTTGGGTGGTTGATGTTGTCGCATTAGTACCTCGAGAAGTTGTCGAAGGTGGTTTCCGATGTGTGCAGTCACAAATGAGGTTGTCTTGAGCAAGAAATAAAGCATTGGGCATAAGGCTGCAGGGAATCACTAGGGGACCCCTTGAATTGCTCCCAATTCGTGCTCCAGGAGGAATCGATGAGGACTCACTCTCGGAATCACAATTCCTAATTAATTCCTCCCGGGAGCGTTTTTAGGAATCGCGATTTCGGGGAAACAATAAAGCTCCTTGCCCATCTTCGGAATTGCCAAGGGAGCGATTCCTCATTACTCCCTCATGATTCCGAGCAAAAAAGTAACGCTCCCTTGGTGATTTCGCGCGTTAGGAAATCTTTTTCCCAATTTTCTCAATTTTGCAAAAAAAAAAAGTTTTTTAGTGATTGGTTAGGGTTCAAATTAGCCTTTATAAACACTAAGGGTTCAATTAGCCTTTAATGGTGCCCCGTTAGGGATGAGAATTTTGGCTAATAATTTCAATGTTTGTAAATTTGCATTGCTATGAAGAAATTTTGTAAGTTTGTATACCTACCATAGCGTTGAACTCAAGGAATATATTAGCTAGAGTAGGAAAGTAAAAGGATAGTTTTTGGATTTCACCCTCTTTACTAGACAATTTTGGACATATAAACAATCTTTTGTATCTCACTGTTGTATAATAAGGTTGCAACTCACTCATTTTTATGAATATAATCAACACCAGTTTTTGTTAAAAAAAATGTAACATATTTATTCATTTAAATTTAATTATTTGTATATAATTATAAATCTAAAGTTAATTTAAAAATATATTATATTTTGTATTATTTTAATAGTCCTTATTTTCATTCCTATGAATGAATTTGGGCGTGCTTAGTATAATTCAACATTAGTTTGAACTATGTCAAATGAAATTGGGAAAATAGAACCTTGGTTGATTGTCATTTTGATTGGCTATCAAACACGAAAGTCTCAACATATTAGGATCTTCCTTGTCTTTTTGTCTATGAAGATGGTGTTCCATAGAAAGTAACTCACAAAAGAAAAAATAATACTTAGAGTAAGACTATTATGAGATGATCATAAACCATTTCCAAAAGATAAGCCTTCTAGAGCAATGTTATCAGAACCGGACTGGTCATCGAACCCGCAGAGTCCAAAATGTGAACCGGACCGGTCATCGAACCTACAGAGTCCAAAATGTGAACCGGACCGGAACCGGAAAAAAACCGGTAGACTAAAAAACACATAAAATATTCATATTTTGTAAAAAAATATATATATTCATGTGCATACATATGAATCCAAACCATTAATACACAAATATGCAAAGTTCCTCATATATATAGCAAGTACAGGTGCAAATAACCAAAATAGCACCAAGTGCAATACATCACTGAAGTTCTGGAGTCTGTAACTCAGCCCAAGAACTTCACCAAAAACACCCAACGAACTCAGCTCAATAACCCTCCAAAACTGCCAAAGAAACTTTGCTCTCAAAAACTCCAAAGAGATGGAATGAGTAGTGTGAAGATAATAGAGGGCAAGGGGGTCTTTAAATAACATCACAATGGGGTTAGGGAGGGTTTAGGTGCATAGGATTAGGTTTTTTTTGTTCTTTTTTTAAAATTTGAAATCCGTGGGCCCATCGATGACTTCCGTATGGAGCTGTACGGATCGGCCGGTTCCGTACGGAACCGGTCAAAACTGGTCGGTTTGGCTGTTTTGGGCTGGTTCCGTACGGAACTGGCCGGTTTCTGGGCGGTGTCAAGCCTGTGAATTGGGTGCGACTAAGGGTTCAATTAGCCTTTAATGGTGCCACTCTTCCTGTGAATTGGGTGCCAAGCCTGCAACTCCATCAAACTTTGCATATAAAGAAAATGCTACAATCCTATAAGATCTGTTAAAATTCATATATATATTTGCAGAAATATGTTAGTCAATTGTAGAAATAAAGACTATTTCCTGCAAATGCTAAATGGTGAACTCTGCTTTAACTTTTACCTCATAATATCACGGACATATGCTGGAACTTAACACCAAAAGTCATGGAACCAAATCTGGCGTTAACAGTCAGTTTGAAAATTGCTAAAGCTTGAGAACACGCCATCCATGATGTACACATCATTTTCTCAAAGGATTGTTTTTGTTTTTCGACAATATTCCATTAAAAAACTGTTTGCCTTGGTTTAAGTGTTACATTTGGGATTCTAGGACTGATGGTAATGCCTTTCTCAGTCAACATGTTATCTTTATGTTATAGCTCCTTGGAGTCTATGTCTTTCTTGATATATTAATCCGATGGGGAATCTAATCTGTTAACTCGGCCTTAAGAAAGGGATCTATCTTGAATTGAATCTTGTAAGTTCTTCATGAAATACTGTTGTGCATCTTCTCATCCATAAGAGTGAAATGTCCATGATGCATAGTGTCCTAGGCGTCTTTGCCATGCAACCCGATCATCTGATTATGTACTAAGGTTAATCTTTTTTATTGTAAAGGGTCCTAGTTAGTACTCTGTACTCAATTTCTTTTAAAAAAAACATATAGGGCATATACCAACTTAGAAAAGCATGTATCATTCTCTCCTTGGAAATTATATGCATCCCAGTTGACTGACCATGAATGGAGCCTATCTTAGATGCTAGTCACAAATGAAGGGTAAAGCAACCCAAACATGAGAATTATACAGCATTATACTTTATACTATATAGTATTTTAAATGCACTGCCATCCTTGATTCTATTATCCTTCTATGTTAGGAAGCCTCCATTTCCTACTTAATCTTTTCTAAATTAAAAGGTTTGGTTTGATGGACTCTTGATTTTCTATATCATAATGCCTATGATTTATCATATTTATAGCACGAGAACCTGGGTTTCTATATATGACCTATACAATTGAGTTGCATCTTATACGGACTATGGTCTTGAAATATTCTATAAATTTCACCAAAGACATTTTTGTTAATAGTTTGGGGTGTTGGGATCCTACATGTGTGGGAGCAAGGATCCTACTAGTTGTCCCATTTATGAAGGCCTTTCTTAGAAGTCTTTTTATTGGGACAATTTGGGAGAAGGCTGACTTGGTCTCTTTATGTGGTGAATGTCCAAATTTACCAAGCTGCAATATCCCATCCTCTTCTAGGGCCTTGAAACTGTAATTACCAGACTCATATTCTACTCATACTCCTAAGGTAGCTGACTAGGGGTTTTTGATTCACTTGTCATAGTTGTAATCAGCAAACTATTTAGCAAGAAAAAACATCAAAAATAATTTTTATTATAGGAGAAAGCACTTTGAGTATTGATTAGGGCATTTCGCATACTTGGCAAGTACTTGCCAATTGCAAGTACAGAGAGATTGGATTGCCTCCAATAGTCGGGAAATACAAGTATGGTCTATACAAATGATAGTACTTGGACAGAAGCCATGCTTGGTATACCTGCAAATATGGTCATTGGTAACTATGTCTAAAACTGCCACTTCAGAACCATGTGCAAACTAGAGCCTCTTGAATATTGACAAACCAACTGTCTTGAAAGGTATGCACCCGCAATCACATCAGAGGTTCAAATTCAAAAGGCTCCTTTAATTTTGTATTTTCAAGAAGCTCTATGTAATTGGTATTTAGTAAGTATTTACTAAGAATGATCTATATAATATGGCTCTTTCAATTCATTTTCTTGTCGAGACCATTGATTGACAACAAATCAGTCATACCCCCAAACCTCCTTCGTCTTTGGGAATTGTACACATTTCCCACTCAATCAACAGGAGACCTTTTTTGCATCCTCGTTTTCCCCTAGGTAACCCATGCATAGTCATTTCCAATTTTTTCGTATCATGTTGTGAAAGGGAAGGTGCAACGAGAGTAATAATCACGACGACTATGTAATAAGGTTCTACCTAGCATTCTAAGTTTACCTGCCAAAGGTTGATCCTGTTGAATCAAATTTTGTAATTGGCCTCTAAACCTGTTTAATATCCATCTGCATTGTTCAATCTTTGAGACATCAACACCGTAGGGGATGCATAAATAACAGATAATTTGACCTGGTTGGATAATTTTTCCATTTTATTGTCATCTATCTTAGTTGATAACCCTGATTGGTTTGAATTACTTTGCTTTAACTGACAATTCATCTCCTGCAAAGCTATGGAAACAATATTCTTTTGCATTTGTTAGTAATATTTACTCACATTATAACATAAATAAATTGTATCAATTCTTCAAGTACATACTCGATCTTAATTGTTCAATAGAGAAGGCTAAAGCAACAAGAGAACCTATTTTCTTAATGTTACTTTATTGTCGTAAATTCTCATTAAATCTGAATTTTCCCTCTTTCAGAGTGTGGACAATGAAGTAGTTTTGTGGGAGCCTTACAGCAAGGAGCAGAGTACTAGTGATGTGAGTTTATCTTATCCTTTGGTTATTATTTAATGGTACCATTGAATGTTTAGCTATCAGAAATTTGGTTGAAATTTTCTTGGTAAACGTGGCAAAAATTATAACAGAAAAGGGTGTTTTGAATTTTCACTTAGGAAATCTTTCAAGCGCCAAAATATGTTCTTTTGCGTTTAGTTTTCTTAATTCATGTTTTATTGGAATATTCCCCCTGGATAGTGAAGTTAATGTGAGGGTAAAACTACAAAGGATCCCCCAAGCAACGAAGTCAAATATATTCCTGTTATGCTTAAGTTGCGGAAACGTATTGATGAATGCTGAATGATTAAAAACATACAAACTAATATATATATATATAAATTACACCCGTTGGTGTGTAGATCAGCCGGCAAGCCTGTGCAAGCCTTGAAACAGACGTCTCTGGTTCAAATTCTGGATAACCTGAGCTCCATTGTGGCGGATGCAGTGGTTGCACGGTGCACCTAGGGGTATAGTGGTAGCAAGATTGGATCCCATGTCACGCGAGTACCAGCCCAATCCTTGTTGCCGATTCTCCAAGTACAATATATATATATATATATATATATATATATATATATGAATGATGATGTATTACAATCTATGTTGCCAGGAAACGTGGGTACGGGGATGGGTACTGGGACAGGGACGGGGACACCACTTTTTGAAACAGGGTACTTGGGTACGTTGGGGGTACTATAGACATATATATGTGTGTGTGTGTGTTAAAATTTATAAAAATAAAACATTTTACACTCACATCATACACGCATATTTGATATTACTAAATTCAATGATTAATATGAACATTCGCATTGAAAATTTGAAACATAAAATAATAAATTTGATAAATCATATGACATAGACTCATAGTAGATATCAACTGGAAGACTAAAGTTATATTAATATAATTAACAACATAAAATACTATATGTCCATGACACCATGAGTTCAAACTTCATTGCCATACTACGTCCAAAATTTGCCTAAAGGCATTTTTAGACATGAAAAAGAAAGTTCAAAACAATAAACATTCAACACGAACAAGATAGTTGATTTGGCTTCCTCAAGCAATGCCATCAGCAGCCTTAGAATCAATGTAATTAGCATCACTAAGGTTCTCTGTCACGTCGTCGCTGGAGTAGTGAGCACAGTGCACTAGCAGTGAGAAATGCGGGTCGCGCTGGTTTAGGTAAGGGGCAAGGGCCCACATAACATGTGTTTTAGTGTTTTATTATTTAATTTTTAAAATTTTGAACTTCAAAGTTTGCAAATTGAGTCACCCCGAACGACGAGCTAAGATAAATTGTCCAACAGTTGTACCAGCCGCGTACTCAAACACGTGTTATGGCGTACCAAAATCCATGCGAGTACCCTATTTTCATACATGAAGTACCCATTACATGAGGTTGGATTTGGGTATGGCTGGGGACGTACCATCGAAGTACCCAAGTACTCTGTACTGGTTCGTGTACCCGACCCTCTGGTACAGGTACCCATGCAACACAGATTACAATGAGTAGCATAGCTTATATAGGCCTTTCTGGTGACTGTTCATTAAAAGTCACACCTTTCCAAATACACCTCTTGACAATAAGAATACCATCCTAACATTAATTAAATATAATTAATATGTCTATAACATTATCCTTCAATTAAAAAGCTTTGCCCTCAAAGCTATATCAATTATTTTCATCTTCAATTTGGTCATACAATTGACTATCTTCATCTATTAAAAAATGTTCTAATATTCTTCTTTTTCTCCTTGCATCTGAACAATTAAACTTTTATTTCTTGTTGATTTGTATAAGGTGGCTTTAACCTTGAAAACTTTTAGCAAGTATATATATATATTTATTTATTTTTATTTTTTATTTTTTATTTTAAATACATACATATATATATAATTATTTTGAATAACTATTGTCTGAAGGTAATGAAATTAACCTTTTTCTATGAATAAATTATTCGTAGTGGTTTTTAAATATCTTTTTAATATTTGTCCTTTTCTAACTTATAGTTAAAATGTAAATTTTTAAGAACCTATTTTAGCTATAAGAATACCACCTGATAAAATTATGCTTCGACTCCTTTGAACCGTCACTTAATATTATTTCCTTTTAATTTGCTTTCACTATTATTCATAGTAAAGTCAACTATTATGACCTTTCTTAAAAGGCGATGTATGAGTAGATAGGTAGGGCGGCCATCGATTGCAATGATATCGTCTTAATTTCTTGATGGTAGTGCAAAGGGATAACAATCTCCTTCGACACATCGCAATGGTCTTTTGGCAGTGATGGATTTATTAGTGCATGATTTCCCTGGCGTTTTCTAGAACTAGCAATACACCTTGATGACGAACTCTTTGACTGTGTATCCTTTAGGTGTGGTCCCACGCGAAATTGTTTTCGTGGATGGATTTGATGAGGGTTAACCAATGAACCACATTCATGGTTGATTATCCTCTGGCCCATGTGATTTCTTGCCTTCCACGATATGGTAGTTACAATTCTCCCATGTACGACGAAAGAGATTCGGTGGTATTCTTGCTATTTTTCACGCAATGCTAAATTTTCAAAAGCGGATTCCTTGCTTTGTTGGTGCCTTTGCAAATTGCGTCTGTTGCAGATTGTAGATGAATCGATTAACCTTGAATTGGGGTTTGTTAAAACCAATTTTTGCTTGTAGTGACCTATTATCACATACATTGTAGCTGGGCTACCATGATGCAACAGTTGGATATTTTCTCTTTTTCTCTGAGCCAACCATATACATGGGGATACAACATGGATTGATTATCAGCATGAGCCATATCATAGAGATATTCAGAACCTTACTCAATACTCGATATAGAGCAGTTCCTTGGCATGACTAAGATTTCCTAGTTCATTGAAATGACCTTGGTAGCGCCATAGTTCATTTGAGCAAAGCAACAAAGATGGTACTTTTTGATAGACAAATTGACAGTTCAGACAGAGACATATATATGGTGAGATCAGGTATATTGCTTCTTGGTTCGAGTTTGCTCTCTGATGTATATTAACAATTTTGACTTGGCATGCTATAATAATTATGGTGACCTATGCTTATTGGATTAGTGTTTTGATGCCTAACTTGTGTGTGGATGGTTAGAAATCTAATATGTAAGGAAAATGTTTATGCCATGCTTTGTACAAACTTTATCTTATCCTGCTATGTTGACCATCTTATCACTTGTCTCCGTACATCCAGTCTTCATCCATATTGCTCTATTCTTGACTGATGACTTAGACCTGTGAGATTGAAGAGCCCTTCCCCACTTTGGCCCATATGCATGATGGACTCCATGTTTGCATTGTGTCTCTAGATCTGGAGTATGTGGCATGGTTCCTTGCCTCCTGCTTGTAGATTCAATGTGGAAGAGATGTGCGGCTAGTGTCATTGTATGTCTTTTTTTAGTCCTTGAACCAAGTATCCCTAATAAAAGTGTCTTTAGACCACTAAATGCATTGGAATGCATAAATGCTAAATCTAAATGATGCAAAAGGCAAGCTGCAATTAGTAGTGATTCTAAGCACTAATGTCTAAGTGAATTAAATGCTATAAAACTAGTAAGTGGCCAAGAGATAAGCACTCATCCTATGTTTGATGTAAGGCCATTTTCTCCTATAGGGAAACAGGGTGGCAAACTCGTTGAGTCTATGGACGTTCGCTGGCAGCGGGGCTAGGTCGAGTCATTATCTGGAGCCCAGAAGGCTATCCATGGCATTTACCCCTCGAGGCTGGCTAGTATCTTTTGAAATTCTTAAATGTTTTAAAGTTAAATCTTTGTGAAATGCTAAATGGATACTTCATAGAGTCTAAAGGAAACAAAGCCAAGTACTCTACCCATTTGTGAGACACCACCATTCCCTATTGTCCTCTGTCATGCATATGTCACTGTGGTTTTATGTATTCATTGTCACTCTAAGAGATGACATGGTTAAAGTCAACAAGAAGTCATCGCCCTTTACCTTAAGCCTTTTCTATCCACCCTCACCCAACTTCAGCAAATGAGTTAAACTTTGCAAGTATGACATATATAGGGGGCTTCATAGAAAGATTTGAAGATTATTCATGGACACAGGTACATTTTGCTTACTTATTATTATTATTATTGCCACCATGATTATGATTAGTATGTCTTAGTGTTAGAAAGTGGCAACAAGGAAGGTCTTTTAGCATTGCATGTGTCCTTGCATGCTAGAAAGACATTAAACAAGAAGCCAAATGTATTAAAGTGATTTTCCTAAGTCTTGACATAAGAAAATACTTTAATTATTCTAATTTGATGTTTGACTTTATAGAATCACTTTAATAAAGTGAAAAGTGAAATATTTAAGTGATGGCTAATCTAATCTTGGCCATTGAATCTCACCGTAGGATCTCATCATAGATCTATAGTGAGGGTTTGGGTTTTCGCTTTGCCATTGATTTAAAAGGGGATTTGGTGGAGAGGACACGTACACGGACATGAAAAGTCAGACAGAGGATTATGTTGAGAAGACGAAGGAATATTTATTTGATAGAGTCATTGGGGTTCCATGCTGAGAGAAGGCCGTACAGATCACGCTGAGAGGCAGCCGTACCATTCGACAGAGGGAAGTCGTACAACCACATGAAATCCGTACAGCCGATGTCAGCGTCATACGAATCCGTACAGCTGTGCAAAGGAGGTCGTACTGCTAATGCAGGGGTCATACTGTTACACTGAGGGTGTGCTGGGTTACTAGATTTGTCCAGTGTTTCTGCAAAGGTTCACATTCGCCAAGTTGGGTGAATATTCGGCTGTTTGTAAAAGTTCCTTATCTTATCAATAATAAAATTCATATCTGACTACTGCACTAGTTTTCCCATCTTGGGTTTTTCCGGGGGTTTCCATACCCAAATTAATAGTGTCTATATTATGATGTGATGTTATGAATGTTTCTTAGTTTTTTATATTGTGCCGCAATACTAATAAAGAAGTTCATTTGTGGTTTTCCAATAACAAATTAAATATACTGTTTGGCCCTAGATTGAACTTTAAAGAAAAAATTACATGGTATCAGAGCTCAGTTGAGCTAAATCTGAAAGACTTGTAGCAACAGTGCTAGATCAAGGGAAGATCTATTGAAGACACAAACCTAGAGTTCAGATCTAGGGTTTGACAGGTACACTTCAGTATGGCCGTACAGTTGAGAGTCGAGGATAGACTCCAGGGGGCTCAGAACTTTCCTACATGCAAAGAAAGTATCACAAAGATCCTAGATGTCAGTGATGTAGAGGAGCACATTGACTACATGAAGGTTGCAACCACAGATACAAAAGAGTTGTTAGCTTGGAACAAGATAGATTCTAGAGCCATGTAGAGAACCAGATAGGAAGGAAGATTCGAGTTTTGAGGACGAACAACGGGGGTGAGTTTACCTCCAATGAGTTCATGGAGTATTGTTCATCAGAGGGGATCAAGAAGGAGCACACTATTCCTCATACCCCATAGCGGAATGGAGTGGTGGAGAGAAAGAACAAGACATTGGTAGGAGCAGCCAAGGCCATGCTATTTGATCAGGGATTGCCACTATTCCTATGGTACGAGGCATACATGACCGCAGTTTACATTTAGAACAGGTGTCCCCACACAGCTTTAGGGAGGAAGACACTTGAGGAGGTATTCACAGGCACTAGACCAGAAGTGAGCCAGTTCCGCATATTTGGGAGTGTCTGCTATTGTCACATTCATGCTGACACTAGGATGAAGTTGGACCCTTCTGGAGAGAAGGGGTTACTTGTGGTTACAACGAGACTTCGAAGGAATACATAGTATATATTCATGCTCGCAAGAGGATCATTGTGAGCAGGGATGTCCAGTTTAATGAGGACAGAGCCTTGCGGAGATCTATTGACTTACCAGCACAGGACTCGGGGGTCAAGTTGGGGGAGCCACAGGTACAGGTAAAGGTACAAACATAGGTTCTGATAGTCAGAGGGAGTCAGGTGGACAGGATCCTTTGGTCATTGACATGGAGGATGAGCTGTGACAGGAGGAGGACATCCATCAGCTGCATCTGGTAGACACTAGGCCACAACCTAAGTGGTTTAGGTCCACAATCCAGGATTCCAGGCAGGTCACTCTTCCACAGAGCTCCATGAGGCAGAGCAATCCACCAGAGAGACTTAGCTATATGGCATTAATGACGGAGTTGATTAACATCGAACCTTCCAGTTTTGAGGAGGCTGCACAACATGACGTGTGATAGTAAGCCATGGTTAAGGAGTATGACTCAATCATGAAGAATCAGTTATGGGAGGTTGTGATGAGGCCAGAAGGTAAAAAGGTGGTGGTAAAGCATGTAGCAGATAAAAGCGTGGAGAAGTACAAGCCGTGCTTCATGGAAAAGGGTTTCTCATAGAAGGAAGGTATTGACTATGAGGAGACCTTAGCCCCTGTCGCCAGATATTCTTCTATTCAGACCATTATTTCATTAGTAGCAGAGATGGGTTGGCATGTTCATCAGATGGACGTCAAGACTTCCTTCCTCAATGGAGTTATACAGGAGGAAGTGTTCATTGAAAAACCCGAGTGGTTTGATGTAGAGAACATGGAGACACATGTATGCAGGTTGTAGAGAGCTCTTTATGGGCTCAAGCAGGCACCTCGGGCATGGTACTTGAGGATAGACAACTATCTACGAGAGTTGGGATTCCAGCAGAGTGAGGCAGACCACAACATGAACTTCTTGTCAGGTGAGCCGCCTCTCATACTGGTACTATATGTAGATGATCGCTTTCTTACAGGAGATGAGAGGCTGATTGACGACTGCAAGTCCAAATTTGCAGTTGAGTTTGAGATGAAAGACCTTGGGTTGATGCATTACTTCCTACAATTTGAGGTTTGGCAGAGAGACTGGTGCTTCTTCATTGGACAGGTGAAGTATGCATTGGAGATCTTGAAGAGATTCAGGATGGTGGATTGCAAACCTATGTCCATACCTCTAGTTTCCAACTGGAGGAAGATTGATGTATCAGGTCAAATGGGTTTGATCCTACATTGTATTGCCAGCTTATCAGATCGCTCATGTATCTGGTCAACACACATCCAGACATTAGCTTTGCAGTCAACTCTTTGAGTCAGTTCATGGTGGACCCTTGAAGATTACATTGGATAGCTGCAAAGCACGTGCTTCGTTGCATCAGAGGTACAATGGAGTATCAGTTGGTTTATGAGTGTAGGGGGAGTGCACAATTAGCCGACTTCACAGATGCTGACTGGGCATGATATGTAGAAGACCGAAATAACACTTCAAGTTTCTACTTAAGCATTGGGTCAGGGGTTGTCTCTTGGTTCAGTAGGAAGCAGAAGTCAGTTGCATTGAGCTTGACAAAGGCTAAGTACATGGCAACCAGTTTGGTTGCATGTGAGGGAATGTGGTCGAGGAAGTTGCTCCCGGGGTTATTAGAGTGTGAGCTAGAGGGTACAGTGGTTCACTGTGACAATTGGAGTGGCATCAGGCTATCTAAAAATCTAGTTTTCCATGAATGGAGCAAACACATAGACAACCAGTACCACTTCCTGAGAGATTGTGTACAGAAAGGAACCATTGAGTTTGAGATGAAAGACCTTGGGTTGATGCATTACTTCCTAGGATTTTGAGGTTTGGCAGAGAGTCGGGTGATTCTTCATTGGATAGGGGAAGTATGCAGTGGAGATCTTGAAGAGATTCAGGATGGTGGATTGCAAGCGTATGTCCATACCTCTAGTTTCCAACTAGAGGAGGATTGATGCATCAGGTTAGACGGGTTTGATCCTACATTGTATCGCCAGCTTATCAGATCGCTCATGTATCTGGTCAACACACATTCATACATTAGCTTTGCAATCAACTCTTTGAGTCAGTTCATGGTGGACCCTTAAAGAGTACATTGGATAGCTGCAAAGCACGTGCTTCGCTGCATCAGAGGTACATTGATCATTGATGGCTAATCTAATCTTCGTCATTGATCTCACCGAAGGATCTCATCCATTGATCCATAGTGATGGTTAGGGTTTTCGCTTAGCCGTTGAGTTAAAAGAAGATTTGGTGGAGACGATAGACTCAAAGTGTGACACATAAAATAGAGAAGTCAGAAAGAGAATTTTGCAGAGAAGACGAAGGAGCACTCACCTAGAGGATTCGCCGAGTTCCAGGCAGAGCAAAGGGCCGTATAGTATCACGCAGAGGGAGGGTGTACGTAGCAGAGGAAGGCCGTACAATCAACCGTATAGATTTCGTACAGTTGATGCAGAACCGAACAGAGCCGTACAACTGACGTAGAGGGTCGTACAACTGACGTTGGAGGCCGTACAATTGCGTAGGGAGGCCACACTGTTTGTTGGGTTTGCTCAATGATTTTGCAGATGTTCTATTTTGCTAGGTTGGGTGTATTGATCCACTGGATTGTATTTGTTCTATATCTTCATAATTAAATTTCATATTTGACTACTGCATAGGTTTTCCCATCTTGGGTTTTATCCAGGGGTTTCCATACCCAAAAATACTGTGTCTATATTGGTGTGATTATTCTTGAATGTTTCTCAGTATTTATTTTTCCGCTGCATTACTAGTAAAACAAACTCATGTGTGGTTATCAATAAAAATTAAAATATACTGTGTAGACCTAGTTTGAATTTTCAAAGGAAATTTATAGATGACACAGATGGATACATATAAGATCAACAATAGAGAAGGCTGTGAGTTAGTCTAGAACAAGACATCAAGATGGAGAGAATGCGAGATGTCCAAATGTAGAGGGAGTGTGGTGCTTAGATACAAACAGAGCAGACCACAAAATTCAAGAATCTTGACATGATTCTTGGGATTAGAAGTGTGACAAAGATCAGATGAGGTTTTCTAAGTTAAGGAAAATACATAGTAGAGATCTTGAAGAGATTCGCGATGATGGACTGTAATTCCATGGCCACA
This sequence comes from Pseudotsuga menziesii, assembly GCA_001517045.1. Taxonomy (NCBI): domain Eukaryota; kingdom Viridiplantae; phylum Streptophyta; class Pinopsida; order Pinales; family Pinaceae; genus Pseudotsuga; species Pseudotsuga menziesii. The sequence continues at coordinate 305,071 of LPNX010925642.1, read as the reverse complement.
CATATGATGACGAATTTGAAGCTGATTCTTCTTCAGATTTGGAGTATCTCACAGACAGTTGAGTAGCTTCTAGATGCACCTAGTTAGCACCGAGACGAATATATGCTTTGCAGTCAGTAGATAGACATGTGCAACAAAGCATGTGTTGAGGACTCAGATATGTCTCAGATAAAGAAATAAAGATGCAAGGATATTTGGACCCAAATTAGTGCAGTGGACGAGAAAGAGCACATCAGGGATGTTGCTCCAAGCAGAACATATTACAGTCGATATTAAATAATGAAAAGTAGTAAGGCTTTAGAAGGTTCTGAATCTGTTATATCTGTGACATAATACAGAAAGGAGCAGTGCAACTCCAATACATATCCACAAATGAGCAGATTGCGAATATACTTACTAAGCTTCTATCCAAAGTAATGTTGAGTACTTTTGGGACAAGCTTGTTGTAGTACATAATGATTCCTCTAGGTTAGAGAACGTATTGATGTTTCTCCATAGGTAGCAACAAATAGCTGAAATTCTCACCAGTTATTTGTTGAAAATTAAGGGTTAGCGAAGTCTTAACTCAAGTAATAAACTTAAATGCATGAACATATAAATTCAGATTCAGAATAATGCTGCTAATAAAATTTAAACTGTAATAAAACAAAAAACATAATTTTCATCTCTTTCAACTTAACGCTCCATTGATCACTGCATTAACGTTGGTCGTTGAGAATCATCAAATGCCATGTGCAGTAACAACATAAAAAAAAATGTACAGTAAATATCAACAGTAATGAATCATAACCAATATTTGAATCCACCTTATACTCAGATTTGATCTTGACTTCAAAGGGACAAGTCAACTAGCCAAACAATTTTACGTACCTTGAGAGAGAGAGAGAGAGTTAAACATACCTCATACTCTTAGTCAACAGGTAGGGAAGTTTCAATCAAAAGCACAGGCTTGAGTAGTCCAGTCATACCCAGAACAATCATGCTAAGGACACACAGTCACTTAGCACAAGAGACACTCAGTCATACTGAGCACAATCATATTCTCACAGTCATGCTGAGAAACCCACATTCCACACTTGAAAGGTAACCTCACGGTCACTTAGGGGAAGGAACCCAACACCCACACAAGCTCACAATCCCGGTGGAGGAGAAGACAAGCGATCACGGTGGATGTGTCACGGTCAAGCAGATCCCGTGGGAAAAACCGTCCCATGCAGTTCAAACATGTTGAGGAAGGAATGTGCGAGCACTAGCAGCAGTGGTGGTCAGACACAGTAGTCGCATGGGTGGGCACGGGTCTAGCCGGTAGAGAAACCACACGGAAGGAGGGACTTACAAAAAGGTGTGGGTAGACGACACGGAGGGCCACAATAGAGTTGCGAGCAGATCGTGTGGAGCAGAGGAGGGGTCAGGCGCATCACACGCAGAGCAAGGGAGAAGCCATCGACAGCAGAGAGAAAAATATTTGCGAATACCAATCATGCGAAAAAAAATACAGGCAGATGGAAGACAGTCCAAGCGAATGGAAGCAAGCCATGCAAAGATGCTTATGCAGAGAAGAAAATCAAATCTAAATACCCTATCACACTCACGCTGTGAATTGAACACAATCACATGTTTCTCAGCGGAGGGTGTTTTTCAGCGGAGAGATGTATATACTTGATGAAATTCATATGCTTTTATACGTGTTGTGACCATAGACTAAGTTGTTCATAAAATGATCAAAAACATAACCAAATGTCCCAGGGTAAGATATAAAATGATTAAAAAAGATTTTATAAAAAAATAAAAATAAAATAGAAATGACATAGGATAGTCATAAGGTTAAACCAACCATAAAGTGGTCCATAGAATAGAAAGTCAAAGGGTCTTAAACATAGGTTAAAAAATAAATGGTTCAAGGATCTTTATCAATAAAATCATAAGGTTTTATTAATAAGACTATAAAATAAACATTTAACGAATTGATAATAAAGTCATAAAGTAAATGGTCCAACTAAAATAATAGTGTACCAAAGGAACCCATGAGGTGAGAGTCATCATGACAAGGGTACACATACAATAAAAGTGCTAAGACCAAGTAGGACCAAGAGTCAGCAAAGGAGGGCCACAATAAGAACAATAGACAAACCACAGGATTAGGGTGAACCATATAAGGTGGACAAACAACTTCTTTAGGACCAACAATACCAGTAAACTTTTCTTTCTCAAGGTACATTGTTTTATATATTTTGTCATTGCTGTTTAAGGGGAAGATCCAAATAGATGGTACGATCCTTTTGTCCTTAATACTGCTCCTGAGGGTTAGGTGGTAGTGACATCGTCAAGGAGTTGCCAGTCTCTTGAGAAGCAACCTAGCAATAACCGATTAGGAGAGGGGACATCACACATCATTATCTTACATTCTTAACGAATGGCTTTCAGCCCTAGGCTGAGTTTCAGTCTCACACTGAATCATGTTGATAAACCCCTGGACCCTGACCAGGTCCTCCATTCTCTCGGAGAATGGTTCTCAGTACTAAGATGAGTTTTAGTCTCACACTGAAAGTTGATCAACTACTTGCAGGACCTACTTGGACATCGTGCCCCTGGTCCTAGACCAGAATATATCTCTGCCTCTACCTGTTGGCTCTACTTAGACATGGCGTCCTTTGTCCCAGACCATAGTACCCCAGAGGCTTATAGGGGCCCTAGCCACATGCTAGGGGCTTTGCCATGGCATCAACCTGCTTGGTCCCAGACCAAAAACCCAAAGAGACTACTGGGGGCCCTAGGGTACCTTCTAGGATCATACTCTGCCCTAAGGGTCTCGTAGCTGCACTAACTTTAACATTAGTCATGTGGGAAATGACTCAAGAGTTCTCCCCAAGGGTAAGCAATGCAGTGGTACATGGCTCAGACATTGGTTAGCCATACAATAGTATATTGCTCAGGTTAGCCATACAATTGTATATGGCTGAGTTTAGCTATGCAGTGGTACATGGCTAAGTTTAGCCATGCAGTAGGTAAGCCACTCAATAGTGCGTACCTCAAAGTAGTCATGCATGAATACCTGACTTAGATGTTGGTTAGTCAAGGTAGATGACTCAGCTAGGGGCTGCAGTATAGACAACCAGGGGCTGCTATAGCTCGAGTAGAGTGCACACATTCATGAGAAGAGTTATAGTCCAGACTGTTGGGGAGCAGTCGAAGACTATCAGTAGACCTCAGATCCTAGTTAAAGGTCTCTGAGACTATTAGATACTCGAGGAGTTATAGTCAAGACTATTGAGGAACAATCAACCTCTTGGAGATGTCATATATCCATATAGTTTGCTAGTGGGGTACCATGGAATAGAAAAGAAAAATGAAACCACTTTGAAAGTGGTCAGGCCTTAGAGAACATCACAGAAGATGGCAACCTCACAGAGAACTTCTCTAGACCATAGAAGATTTTAGAAGTCAACAAGCAGACAGTCAATACCAAAGATCGTGACCAAAAGAATACCTTCCTCGCTAAGAGGGAGTGTTGTTGTTTTGAGTAGCTTCAGAAGATATTCCACAAGAAGGAACAATAACAAGCCTAAGACAAATTGACCCAGTCGAATGGTCAAGTCAACCCAGTTAGAGGTGGAAAATGACCCAGTTGAAGGGGTAAAATAACCTAGTCCAGAAGACAAGTCGGCCTAGTATGGAAAAGTGACTTTTTTTTGTATAAATAGAAGTGATCTTGGTTAATTTGCAACACAACTTTGCTCAAGCAAGAGGCAAGTGCGCAGATCCAAAGGAAGACTAGCTAGGATGTGAAGAAGGCATCAAGAAGGCAATTTTGGGGTTTTATCTTTCTCTCTTTCTTCTTCGGGCTCAGAGGTTATTCAATATATTTCTTGTATTATTATTTTGGAACTAGTGTCGAGCACTATTCTTGTTCAAGAATCTTATCTAGAGAAGTTTGTTGGGTTTTTCTCGTGAGAGGGTTTTCCTAGGTAAATTTGTATATACTATGAATGTTTTTCTTTCAATGATCCTTTATATGAATGCAATTTATGTTTATGTGATAACTAAGTTAATAACATCTAATTGCTAAGAAAAATCAAGACATGATCCCTTGCTACCACCTTATCGAAACTTGTTTTTAATTGTATGACCAATTTTCAAAGTTCGACCATTGGAAACTCTGAAGCTTTGATACTAATGTTATGCTCAAGTTGCAGAAACGTATAGCTAAATGGTTAATGCTTAAAAACATACAAAGTAATGTATATATATATATATAAAATACTGTATGGAATAAATTATGAATGATGATGTATTAGAATATGAATAGGCTAGCTGTATATAGGCCTTTCTGGTGACTATTCATTAAAAGTCACACCTTTTCAAATAGATCTCTTGACAATAAGAATAACACCCTAACATTAATTAAATATAATTAATATGCCTATAACAATTCCATTTTGACTTATGATATGTTGAAATATTATAACTTTGAAGAATATTCTATTGTATTTTATTGTAATTTATTCGGAGATATTTTATTCCTCCATCAGGATGTTATTATTGTATTTGGTCATCATAGAGTCACGAGGTAAAACCTCCTTTCTAAGTCGGGTCGATAGAACCCTCCAGAAAGTAATATTATATTGTTTTGAGTTTTCCTAGGTAAGTCGACCCAGTTAAGTTTGTTGGGGCCGACCTCGTTAGTGAACAAGTCAAGTGGAAGATAAAGTATAAATAGGAGTGATGTGCTCTTCATTTGGACACACACACTCACTCGTGTAATTCACATAGGAGAGAGAGAGAGATATCTGCAAGGAGAAGGAGCACATGTTTGGGGTTTTGTCCTTGTACTTTTGATCATCTATATTGAGGAAGTTTTGCTGGGTTTTCTTCCTCTAGAGGGTTTCCTAGGATAAATCTGTGTCTATCTTGTGATTGTGTTTCTTTCAGTGATCCTTTATATGCTATTGTTGTGAAATTGAATTGAATACTAATGTTATCTATCTTAGCATACTGAATGTTAACATGGTATCGGAGCTAGCCTGAATAGGACAACTTTCACAAGGTGAAACTCTCTTCTCCCTTTGGCAAGAAATTAAGGTTTCTGTCAAAGTTGGAATTTTGGAAATCTGATTACATAGAAAGTTGCGCCTCCCTAGGGCACATGTACTGAGCCCTAGATTGAAATTTTCCGAGTGGGTAGATCTTTGGGAAAGTGAAACCCTAGTTTGACTTTAGACCAGAAAACTGCAGAAAACCAAAAAACTGCAGATCAAAATTTCGCAAGTCAATTTTGAGAGGTGAAAATTTGGAATCTTCAAAAACCAAGTACACTAGTCAATTCAACTTAGTCATGTGCATCTCCTGGTAAGGTCAGTTTTGCATTTTTAGAGTTTTCATTTTTTAGTGACCTACTGGATAAGATGGCCCCAAGCACTAAGTTGGAGGATAAGCTAGAATGCATAGATAATTTTCGAAGATGGAAATATAGGATTGGCCTCATTCTTGAAGAGAATGATCTTTCCAAATACATCAAGGCAGAAGTTGTAAAACTTGAGGAGGATGAAGGTAAGGAGAAGCACAAGAAGGACCTGATTAGGGCATAGAGGATCATTGTTGATTCTATTAAAGACCACTTGATTCCTCAAGTGTCATCCAAGAAGACCCCGAAGGAGATGTATGATGCCCTAGCCATAATGTATGAAGGAAGGGACATCAATAGAAAGATGAATTTGTGAACTCAATTGAAGAGTACCAAAATGTGGCAAGGAGAATCCATCCAAGACTACTTCACAAGGGTCTTCGAGTAGAAGGATCAACTAGAAGCCATTGGAGACTCCCTTGATGAAGATGAGCTAGTTATGACTGCTCTCAATGGTCTCATTAGACCTTGGGATTCATTCATCCAGACTATGTGTGCCAGAAAGGAAAGCATGAAATTTGACGTTGTGTGGGAAGATTGCATCCAAGAGGAAGCTAGAGTAGCCAATAGAGAAGCTCTACTTAAAGAAGATGATCAATCCCTAGCCACCCATACCAAGAGAGGAAGAAGCCAATCTAACTTCAAGAAGGAAAGCCACAAGGAGCCTCAACCTCCCAAGAAGTTTCGAAGGACAAAAGGAAACAATCCAAGAAGAAACTAGTCCAACTTTCAATGTTTCAATTGTGACAAGCTAGGACACATTGCCAGAAATTGCCCATTGAAGAAAGAAGAAAACAAGAAGAGGAACAACAACAAAAGACATCATGCACATCTAGCTGAAGATGAAGATGAAGAAGAAGAGGAAGAAGGACCTCGAAGAAAATAAGCAAAAGAAAAAGATGCAGAAGAGTATGTATTATTCTCTGCGCTTTCTGGGTCTGTAACACCTGAAGAAGATACATGGCTTATTGATAGTGGTGCTTCAAAGCACATGACGGGACAAAAGAAAACTTTGTCAAAACTTGAAGAGAAGAACTCTCCTCAGATGGTATCATTAGGAGATGACTATCAATGTCCTATCAAAGGAATTGGCGAAGCAAGCTACAAGCTTGATTCTGGAACACCCATGAAGATGAAGGAAGTCTTATATGTACCAGGTTCGAAGAAGAACTTACTGTCTATTTCAACATTAGATAAGAAAGGATATAGGGTTGCATTCATAGATGGACAAGTACTTATGTGGCCCAAAGGAAAATCAATTGAAGATGCAGTTGTCATTGGTGAAGAAGAAGGAGGCTTATATAAATTCAAGGGACATTCAGAAACAACCCTTTTTCATGAGACCACTAGCCCAAGTGAATTATGGCATAAGAGGCTTTCTCACATCAACTACAAAGCACTAGCCATGCAAGCAAAGTAGTGATGGGATTACTTGATTTGATGATCTATCATGAAGGCATTTGCAAAGGATGTGGAAAAGTAAAGAATATCAAGAATCCATTTCTGAAGAGCGAGACAAAGAGTAAAGGTATGTTGGAATTAATTCATTTAGATGTATGTGGTCCAATGCCCTTCACATCTTTGAGTGGTTATGAATATTATGTTACATTTATTGATGACTATTCAAGAAAGACATGGATATATTTCTTGAAAGCAAAGGATGAAGTATTTGGAAAATTCAAGGAATTGAAAGCCTTGATAGAGAATCATTCAGAAAGAAGAGTCAAGACACTAAGAACAGACAATGGTGGAGAATATACTTAAAAAGATTTTGAAGCCTTTTGTAAAGAAGCTAAAATCAAGAGGGAATCAACTATTCCCTACAATCCTAAACATAATGGTGTTCCAGAAAGAAATAATAGGACCATTACGGAAGCAATGAAGAAAATGATACATGATCAAGATCTTCCTATGTATCTATGGGCTGAAGTAGCAAGGACGACAATTTATGTACATAATAGATCATCCCATAGTGCCCTTAGATTCAAGACTCTAGAAGAAATGTTCACAGGACAGAAGCCTGAAGTGAGCCACCTCAAGATATTTGGTTGCCCAGTATATATTTACATACCAAAAGAAAAGAGAATCAAGTTGGACCCTTCCGGAAAGAAGGGAATATTTGTTGGATATTGTGAAGTCTCCAAAGCCTTCATAATATACATTTCAGGATTCCATCACATGGAGATAAGTAGAGATGTAACATTTTGACGAAGAAACAACTCTCAAGAGATCCAAAAAGTGCCAACATGAAGAAGTATACAAAGAAGATGTACCTCCTAGAAATGTAGAAGCTGCACCATCTCTCTCGAAGAAACATCTGAAGACCATGATATGCTAGAACCTCAAGAACCTCCCACTATGAATATGTCACGAAAGAGAAATCCTACTTGGGCAATAGAAATTATACAAGAAGCAGAGAAGTATGGAGCTTTAGAAGGCTCCACAAGAGTAAGCAAGAAGTCAAATCTATTCTCTAGTTATGTAGCTTTGATGTGTGATCTTGTAGATCAAGAACCTACCAGTTATGAAGAAGCTATACAGAAGAAAGAATGGGTAGAAGCAATGACAGAAGAATACCAATCAATAATGAAGAAAGATGTTTGGGATATAGTGCCCAAACCAAAGGCATAAGTGTGGTATCTTCCAAGTGGATCTACAAGATAAAGCATGCAACTGATGGAAGTATTGAGAAATACAAGGCAAGGTTTGTGGCTAGAGGATTCTCTCAGAAAGAGGGAATTGATTATGAAGAGACATTTGCTCCAGTAGCAAGGTACACTTCCATTAGAACCATCATGGCACTTGCATCCATGATGAAGTGGAGTTTACACTAGATGGATGTGAAGACAACCTTCCTGAATGGTGTTATTGAGGAAGAAGTGTACATAGAACAACCACAGGGATTTGAAATTGAAGACATACAGACTCATGTTTGCAAGTTGAAGAAGCCTCTATATGGATTGAAGCAACCTCCTAGAGCTTGGTATGGAAGGATAGATAGTTTTTTGACGAGCTTGGGCTTTACCAAAAACCTAGACAAACTCAAATTGCCAAGTTCATCCAAGTGAAAAAACAATCTAGAGCAGTAATAATACAAGCGACCCATTCGGGCTAGCCCTTTTACACATGTAATAGGAATTCATGTATTTTTTACAATCATATTATTTTGACCATGGTCAAAAGATATGTATAAGAGGAAATACAAAGAGCAAAAGATTGCTTGAGCTGGAACATGGAACTGGAGGTTCCCTGGTTCTTTGATATGTTTTGTCTCCAGGATCATCTTGGTGCAAACTAGTTGGTAACAGGAGCACCAGGAAGAAAGAAGTGATCTGTTGAGTGGAGGACGGTCCTGATTGTGAATGTCGCTGAAGGTCCGACTCACCCTTGCTCTTAAACTTGAGTTTTTCAAAAGAATATAAGATTCTTATATGTGACCTAACAAAATGAATATTTGTATCCAACACATCTGCATTCAGTGTCCAGAACTTCAGTACATCCACAAATTCTATTCTTCATTTGCTTGTTGTCATGATAACAATGTTTTCAAAGGAACTTTCTTTCATCATGCGTTCTTTCCACTACAGTTTATAAGGCGGTAAAATGTTAAAAAGGATGCACTGAAAAGTTTCAAGCAGTGTTCTGATTTGATCTGATTCAATTTATAATTTAAAATAAGATCAGTACTGGGAAAGTTGTTGCAGAAAGCCAAATAGATTAAAATTTACCAACAAATAACAGTCGCACATAGTAGTTTTTTATTTTCCATGTTTCCAGATCACTGGTAGATGCTTTTGACATACATGTGCATTCTGAGGTGCATCAAATTTTTCATCTTTGTTTTATTTCAGAAATAAATACTATATGAAAATTGTTTTGGAATTTTTTAGCAGTGAGACCCCAGTGCATGAGTTTTGTGAAATGAATTATAATTGCCATATCAATTCGTGAAAAGCTACATTTGATTTATTAACTATTAACTCGTATTGTTAGAATCATTCTCCACAGATGTTCCTACTCCCCTTTTCTGGTATTAAAATAATAAATGCCACCTTTGGTGTGCCTCTTTGGCAATGCTGTGTTCTTTCACATGAAGTTATTTCTCAACCGAGACATCACCTTTTTTTTCCTTTGCTGCAGCCTGGTTGTAATAATTTTAGTCAAATTTAAAAGGTTTAATTGAATTGTTGATATTCATTGTGTCGGCAAGGTGAACTAATATTGAATGGTGATGGTAGGGAGTTGTGGACATCCTGCAGAAGTATCCAGTGCCAGAATGTGACATTTGGTTTATCAAGTTTTCATGCGATTTCCACTATAATTCTATGGCAGTTGGTAAGACAGTCCAATCTATGGAATATTCAAATTTCAAATATTTAAGCACACGTTAAAGGTCTCTTTGATACTTATTTTTGCTTCTGAATTTTCTTTTCTGTTTCCCTTGCAAAATGAGCCATAATCATCTTCCTTGTCTTGCTGCTCAAAATTGGTTGATCATAATTCACACTAACAAGTTCAGAGTAAAGTATCACTATATGTTCTCTATCTATGTATGCTAGATCTCTGTTGTAGTGCTAGTTCAATGCTTGGATGAATTTCATTTGATACTAGATACTATTTCTGAGGAAGCTTAGGATTGTGTTTAGCATCTGAAAATGCTTGTGGAATTAGAAGCTTCAGTTTGGGAATTTGACAATGAAGTTAGGTTTCATTGTTTGAAAAGGGAGATTACTATTTATGGTTGGCTAATGAACCACTTGTGTTTCTTGCTTTTTAAACCATTTTGCTTGCAGACTGAACTGTTTGTCCTTTTTCACTTGTTTAATTCTTGGATTAATGATTTTGCAGCCATGCTAGTGCTAGATAAAGTTGTTTCAGTGGCAATACAAAAGGTTTAGACTAGCTGACGTAGAAGGCTTCTTTGTATCAGGGAACAGGGAAGGAAAGGTTTACGTCTGGGAATTACAGTCAAGTCCTCCTAATTTAATTGCTAGGTGGAGTTCATAAAGCTCAGAATATTCTTTATATCTAATGCATATTCATGTTCCTAGAAGATTGAAGTTCCAACATTTTTGTGAGTTTGTAGATTATTTAAGGTTCAATTCTTTATGAATATATGTGGTGGTGTCCTGATTGCTTTAAACAGGTTATCACATACACAATGCAAAAATCCTATTAGACAGACGGCTATATCTCATGATGGAAGGTTTGTTGCTTTCCTAATATCACAGGGAGAAGACATCTTTTGTTGCTTCCCTTCCCTGTTTCTTGCTGCAATTGTTTTGATTTTCTCTTTCTTGCATAGGTGTGTTTAAATTGCCGTTTAATATCCAGGAATAAGAGTTGGCCTTGCTATGTACTTGCTGACCAATTATTGTTTTTTCCTTTCATAAGCACAGTACCATCCTCTGCTGTTGTGATGATGGTAGTATGTGGCGCTGGGACGTGGTTCAGTAAAATCAGCATTTTCCTGGCTGAATGTGCATTTGCATTGGTTTCAGGGATTTACACCTGCACATCAATGGCTTTGATTGTTATTAGGTTCAGGTTAACGTTGTGGAAAATCCTGGGTTTAGCCAAATTATTTTTTTGTCAGAAAAGTCAACAGAGCTTTCTGTATGCTAGAATACAGCATGCCCATTTCTATAAGCTGCACTCTTCAGGTCATACGAAATTAGCATGCTCCCCAGGGCCGTGTTCATAAGGATTGCTTTAATCACTGCCAGTTATTATCATCTGAATAGAGGGAAGGGAATCATCTTGGACATCAGTGGAACATCATCACTGCCAGCTTTAATGCGTGTCTTCAAAACAGGTAGTGCATATTATCTTGTTTTAAAGTGGGAAACAACAACAGAATTTTCACTAACATGACCAATTCAGGTTATATAGTTGACAGCTACATTGAGTTTTTCTAGAAGTCGTCATTTTTTCAGAGAGCCTTATTCAGATGACTGAAAAGTATCAATATATGTATCACGTTGTGATAAGCACATTACAAATACAACTGTATCTCTGTACTTTGACAAGCCTTGCATGTTATTCTGGCCTGATTTCTCCCATTGTTTACCTTTTCTAATCATTATGTGCAGAGTTACACTCTAACTCTGCATAGGGCAGAACTGCCAGCAATATCTATTTACAATGAATATCTGTGTACAATATTCTACGTTGTTTATTACAGTAGTCATGGCATGTCTATGTTGATCTTTTTCTATTTGATATAGATTCTTTCTAAAAGCATACAAACCGTATTTGATCCTTTCTCCAAAGACAAGAAGCTAATAATTGGAATTTCCTTTCAAGGAAGCCCTGACATGACTTTTACCAATGATTTTTCTCTTCAATCCGATTATTGTTAATACAGATGTTATTTACTATAGAATGTTTTTCCATAGTTATAACATTGGTATGCAATGAACTTTGTTTAATTACATCAACTTGAGAGAACCAATGGATACACCAAAAAAAAGGTTCCGTCATTCTATGCCTTTTCTTTACAAAATGGAGAATTGCTTGGATTCAGTTCGATCTGGTATTATTGGAGGCAGAGTGCACTGGATTTTAGTTAGTATAGACAATCATAGTTTGTGAACGTTTTTTTTCAAAAGTAGGATTCAGGACGAGCCCGCTAACGAGTCCAATCACAAATCCAACCACTCCAAAATCTTTAAATAACAGGAACTTGTTCTTGGAATATGCTCCACTAAAGTTTTCAAAACTCTAATCTCAAGAAGATGAGTCTCATATTTCTATAAGCAGTCCAGGCTGAGTTATGCATTTCTTAAACGAAAACATTAGACATTCAGGAAACTAGGAAATATGGATGTATTGAAATTTAAAAATATATATTTAAAAAAATAGAAAGGAGCTTTAAAATCGGTTGTCAACATCCAATGTGTTTCTCTCAAACCAACACCGCCAATAACATTTAGGCCAAATTTTAAGAAAGGTAAGGCGTTTTTCAAGTCTAGATGCATGAATCTGGTGACTCGAATGTTCCAGCAACATTCTTCTTCTCTTTTGAATGATATTTCTTGACCTCTAGATACCTGCATATACTAAATTCTATATGCAGAAGTAACTAAAATATCTATTTCTTAGACAAGTGCTGACTTACCATGTAACATGAATTTCTCATGCGTCTGTTGCAAGCTTTCTGCACATGTTTTTGAGCCATACAATAGTTCAAAGTCCAGAAACAATTGGTGACAAGAAATGTGTACAAGCAGCTATTGATAGTGAGAATTGTCACCATAATGAAACTTTTAAGCAAGTATGCTTAAAATTAATGATCTTTGATAGTTTATATGTTCTTTGTAGATCACATCTCTTGATACTACTTAGCACCACCCTCATTTATTTAAACTTGCCTACTTATTAGTTCATCCTTGGTTTTATACTTATGATTCCACTGTTCAACTAAAATCAGAGATGTATGTAGTGAAAACGTTTGAACTGATTTATGCTATATAATAGGAACTTGGATAGGTCAACTCCTTATTTTTAGTTTTTGGCTGATCAACAATACCATTCTCGTCCAACAAATTGTAAAACCCAAGCCACAATGCCATCACCATCTCATATAAAGTTCGTCTCTAAATGCTTTTTTAAATATTGTGCAACAAATCTATGGTCAATGATTACGATGTCAACTTAGGGCATGCTTTGAAAAAAGGAATGTCATTTTCATGCATTGCCAAACCACGAATGTTATTTCTGCTGAAGGTATGTCCAATAAACTTTCCTCAGTCATTACCCAAATGGTAGGATTGCACTTCATGCTGCTTTACATTATGGTATGATGGTGTTTCTCATTGCATCCCTTGTCTTTTCAAGATGCTTCCCATCCTGAACTCGTTCTTGGCTTGGAACTTCGTCGTTGTTTCCTTCAATAAATGTGTCACAGTGGACTATTGCAATGCACCATATAGGTAAAAAGGAATGTCCATAAAGTTGTGTTACCGGATCCACCACCCCAATGTGTAGGATCCACAAATCCACGGATCTGATACGTATCCACCATGGAAATAGATCCGCTACAGAAGGAAATGTATCCTGGTCCCATGAAACAGATCCTATGAAAAATCAAACAATTCCTGAAATTTTCAAACGGATCCTTCAAGTTCCAATGCTTCTATGACCCATTGATCCCCCCAAAAAAATGTCTTTTGATCCCCCCCAAAAAATGTCTTTTAATGAAAAACTTGAAAAACCTTGAACACCTTATGGATAAAAGCGTAAACCCCATTTCTGCTCAAGGTCTGATCTATCCATTTGTCAAGATTTGCTCTTGAACTCTGATATATCAATATCAAGGTTTGCTCTCAACGTTTTTATTTGATTGATCTTTATGGTCAAGGTATGTTGTCAGGGGCTGGTCTATATTTATGTGCCATGTTGTTACTTACTTTACCTACACTGTTTTGCAGTCTTGCCATAGCGTTCAAGAAGACCACTTTATCCCCTGCTGATAGGGACATGTGGATGTGGCTCACAAAAACACTATTATGACCTGCTTCAAGTTCATGCTGAAATGGTTTTTAAAATTATCAATAGCAATCATGGTTACAATTTAGCAAATTAGTAGTTATGGTAGACAACCTCCCTTTTTGGGCAATAACTTATAGTTCTACTCATGTTTCCTAAATAGTTTTGTTTCTTCATTCTATTTTTTTTTTAATTATAAAGATAATTTTATATTTGTGTGTACTTGTCATTTCCCTGTCGTATTCGGATCTTGGGTTTTAAAAACTCTAGTGAATCCGTATCCATATCTGGATCCAGATCCGGATCCGGATCCGTATCCTGGTAACTTAACTATAAAGTACATACCAATTGAAACAATGCTAAAAAGTTGGTAGCATGAGGCGAGGTTAATGGTTGTTGAGAGGGGTTGTGGAATAAACACAAGGAGGTGAGGTTTAAACAATGTGATGGAAAAGTAGCACGACTTTTGTTGGAGAAGGTATTTCAACTTGGAAAGAGGGGGAATTAGATAGTGATGTAAGTGATGTATACTGATGTTAAAGTATGATTTTGGGGTGCACATGGCAGCTTATATTCAGAGCCAATGAGATGATGATATCATGACTTTGGGAAACATACATACAAAATCAACATTTTTAATCCTTTGGGGGCTTCCATAGTCCAACATATAAAATATCATCTTTTGGAATGGATAAAGTTAACAATGTATAACCCATGTTCCATGAGAACTAATAAGACTGGGCAATGTCTCATGTGTTTGAATAGTCCACCTAGCACACATTGCATTAGGTGATGTTCATAGGGTGAAGAAGTGAGATTGAGACTAGTTGAAGTAATTGTATATAATTTTTATTTTTTAATACTAGATCAATGCTAGTATGTGGAGGGTGCCACCTTCATTGTGTCCCTCCCCAATCTTGCACTCCACAACATCTAATGTGTGTTAGAAGGTTGCCGTGTTGGTAGATCTTACACAATTTGGTGAACAACTGATGAATATGGTTGTCTATGGTTGTCATTGATGACAACATTAATGACAAAGGTGAAGTGTGATGAACATGGCATTGAAGCCATTAATGATCAAAGATTGATGACAAGGTCATGATAATTGGGCAAGAAGGACAATGGAAGGACAAATGACCCATACTGTGGTCATTTCTGGCTTAATAAGGGTATGTAACCCTTAAAGAAGGTTATGGTGCATATAAAGGCTTGGAACCCACTCATGGTGGTCAAATGAACTCTTGAAGAAGGCCTTTACATTTTTCACTGAAGCCCTTGCCATGATGATGAAGATCATAACAAGTATGGAGCCCATGGTCTCTTCTTGAAGACCAAATAAAAACCATGAGAAGTCGACTCAACCTTTAATGATAACTCTTAATTAAATAAATAAATAATATATATATTTTTATACGAGGTCGGCTCAATAAAAATTCCATGATGAAACTAGTATAAATACACTTTATATCTCACCCAAAATAAGAAAAAATTTGTGTGAACTTTGAGGAATTTATGGCCGCTCATTGAGGAGAATTTCGGGTACTGTAGCAGCCACAGTAAACAAGAAATTTTTTAAAGTTTTTAGCCCTGATTTTTTTTTGGTATACTGAGGCAGTCGCAGTAAAAACACAGTATAAGCTTACTGATTCACCCCCCCCCCTCTCGGTAAGCCATTGTGTCTAACATTTGGTATCAAAGCGGGTCCTTCAACATAAGCCTAACAAGCTTGAAGGGATATGGAGACACAACATGGAAGGATCAACAAAGCTCATTGACCATGAAGTTCTAGTCTTGGAGAAATCAGTTTATTTTGGATGGAGAAGTAAAATGAAAAGTTACTTGAAGCAATTCGGTGTTGGGGAAATAATGGTTAATCCACCTGACCAGCCCAACAAGAAGAGAAAGGCAACAGTTGAGAAAGACAATAAAGTTGCATTGAAGTTTCTGATGGACGGACTCTCAGGCTCTATCAAAGAAAGCATTGGAAAGTACACTTCAGCCAAGGTTCTTTGGTTCAAGCTTGAAGAAGAACACCAAAGGAAAAGTCAAGACAAAGGAAAGGAAGCAGAATATTGTTGACTAAATTGTCATTGATACCAACAAGTGCGTGTTAGTGTGTCTTGGTGCCCCTTGAGGAGCCTCTGAGGATTGAGTAAGTGTCAGTGTCAAAGGAAACTTTTTGACGTTGTTCAAGCCCAAGTCTGAAGCCCTTGGAGCCCTTGGGACAATGGCAAAAGCCCTAAACACCCTGTAAAGTGGTTAAGTACTCCCAAGTTGGTCCGATGATTCATCGGTTGTTTCATTGGTTTCCCAGTACCACAACCATGACCTTTTGCCCTGGATTGTGTCTTTGGTAAGTTCAAGAAGTTGTAAGAGTCCAAATGACTCTTTCAGTGGTCATTTGCGTTTGATAAATGTCATGGTACTCTAGGAAAAGCATAAGCAACCCCACCTTGGTGGTTATGAGTCTTCACTTATGGTAACTCTAATGACCTAACAAACTATCATAAAACCCTTACCCATGGCCCCTAAGCGTACTTTCTACTCTATGTTGTATGCCTTGACCTTAAAACATTAGTAATACCCCAAATTTAAACAAAAATCCCCTATATTTACCCCAACTTTAAACAAAAATCCCCTATATTTATATAATACTAATAAAACTTACAACGAGTAATAAGTATTAAAAGATAATTAAAATAATATTAAATTAAAGTCCCTAAACTCCTATTTATGAAGATTAACCTCCTTTAATCTTAATTAAAACTTGCTTTAATTAAATATTTTAAAAAAAAACCCATTAAATATTTCACATATTTTTTTAATAAAAAGACTTAACCATTACCTAATTACATTTTAATTAAAATTAAAATTGAAATATAGAAAAAAGATTTAACACTTTAATATAATAATAATAAAAAAACCTTCATCTTCCACAATGGAGCACTTTTTAACATTAACAAAAAAAAGCTCTTTTAATTTTTAAATGCAATATTAAAATAAAACATTTAACAATTAAAACAAGTTTAATATTAAAATTAAATCCCATTTAATACAAAATGAAAGTCGTTCCAACAAGTTTTAAGGGTAAAATCTATTTTAAATAAAACTTTAAAATATTAACTCCATCAAGTCGGCCCCAAAATTGATCTCTCTCAACGTGTATAAATACACTTTCCTATGGTAACATTTTGACCAAGAATTTTTTCGAAGGATACAGTTGTCTGAAGATTTCGTAGGATACAGTTGTCTGAAGATTTTCGCGGGGTACAGTGACTGAGATAACTTGCAACAATTTCCATGGAGACGAAATTTTCAGGGCCAAGAAAAAGTCTGGTTTTTACAGCCCCTTTTATTTTCCCAGTCCGAGTTTGCACAGTCTGTTATAGACCGAGTTTTGAAGTGTTTTGCTGCCTCCTCTTCCACACAAGTCTGAGTTTGCTGGGTGTATACAGCAGCAAAGAAGGATATCCGAAGTCTTCTAGAGTTGATTTTTGTTTGGGGTTTAAACAGTGAGCAGTTTGAATTTTTGAATCTTGTGTTCATTGCTGGCAGCTTGCGAGTTTTTGAAAGTAACTTCTTACCTTTTCACAGACCCGAGTTTGAGGTCTGATTTCTTACTGCTGAAATCCAAGTCTTGACAGCTAGAACCCGATTTCTCCACAGAGTTTGAAGATGGTTTTTGTCTGAGCTTGTTGCTGCCCACAAACCAAGGTTTATAAACAAGTCCACAGCTCTTAGGGTCTTCTACAGATGATATACATAGTATGATGCACTAATTAGCAGAGGAAGGAATTTTGTTGGTTTAAAGTCTGAGTTTTCATGGACAACAGCAGAGGAAGGATACTTTCTTATTAGCAGTTGAGAAGTTCATTTTTTTTTAGAAGCAGTAGACTAAATTTTGGCTTGAACAGTTCAAGCATGGATATTTTGCAGTGACCAAAACTTTGGTTTTTATCTTGGACATACACAGCCCAACAGTAAGGTACAAAGTCTAATCTTGCCTCTGACATACATAGCCCAGGAGAAAAGTTGCCTACACAGTTCAAGGTATGTTTATATTGATGCATACAGTATGTGTATGAGTGTGTATATACAAATGTGTGAATGAACAGCGAAGTTTGTAAGAGTATACAAGAGTGATGTAATGAACTATGTACGAGTGTGATAGTATATGTACAGCAACATTGGGATGTTTACAGTAGTACATTTACGTACATAATGATGACACATGCCTTTATGATGAGAATGATATAAAGATGAACAAGCAAGCCATTGTGTGATGACATACTTCTATGCACTATGATGTGTACTTGTTACATACACATTACATGCTGATGATGTTGGTGGCTACTTGATGATGATGATGACAGTGCATACTCTATGACTTTGATGCATACCCTATGATGACATGTTCAGACCTTGATGTTTGATGACTTGACAGTAACTAGCAGTGTTGATGAGCAGCTTGATCAGCAGTATTGATGTTTGATATGACAATGATGACATGAGCAGAAAGATGATGTGACAGTATTGACTACAGAGATGATTTGACAGTGACTAGAGTGCAGATATTATCAGCAGCAGAGTTTGGGGTGTGACAGGTCCATAGGTTTTACAATTTTCTGCTTATCAAGGGTGGCAGGACGAGGCAAGGAAAGGAGGCCGTAGCCTCCTTCTAGTGGAAGCCAGAAAACTAGGGAGTGGTAGCTTCCTTCAGGTCGTAGCCTGTAAATCAGGGGGTCGTAGCCTCCTTTCAGTTGAAGCTAGAAAATTGAAGTCTATATAATAAGGTAGTTGTTCCTTCTAGTTATTTCTAGAAAACTATTTTTAAAAAGGCTTCCGTGGTTTTACCCCTAGAACTTGGGTTTCCACGTTAAAAACTATTGTGTACTGTGCATCTTGTTATTTTTATACACATTGATGATGCGCTGTGATTGGTGATCAACGACCTGCTTTTGATTAAAGTTTTAAATAGTACAAATACTGATTCACCCCCCCTCTCAATATTTCAACAATTGGAGTCAGAGCAGGTTCCTTCAAAATAGACTAACCGCTGGAAGGTAATCATGGAGAAATTTGCTAAACAAAGCAAATCTGGAACACCCTTGTTTGATGGGAGCAACTATGCATTCTGGAGTATAAGAATGAGAGCCTTCATAGAAGCTCAAGGAATCGAAATATGGCAGAGTATCGAGAATGGGTACAAAGTACCAAAGACCGTGCCAACTGATGCAGGTGAGTTGGTTCAATACAACAACAACTCAAGGGCTAGAAATCATCTTCTAAGTGCTATAGACGAATTTGTATTCAACAAAGTGATGAACTTTCCCTTTGCAAAGGAAATGTGGGACAAACTCCAAACCACATATGAAGGAGACAACAAAGTCAAAGAAGCCAAACTTCAGACTTATAGGGGACAATTCGAACAGCTAAGAATGAATGAAGACGAAGATATAGTAGCCTATATTCTTCAGGTTGATCAGCTCGTGAATACCATCAGAGGCTTGGGAGAATAGGTTGAGGAGACTATAGTTGTTCGGAAAATTCTAAGAACTCTTCCCAAAAGATTCAACCCCAAGATCTCTGCCTTAGAAAAAAGAACAGATCTAGATACTATGACAGTGGATCAACTGCATGGGACTTTAGTAGCTTACGAAATGAGAATTGAAGATGAAGATACGTCAAGAAAGGAAGCAGCATTCAAGGTCTCCTCCAAACAAGCTGGGAAGAACAAATCAACGAAAGACAAACCGACAAGTGATGAATCTGATGATGAAGAAATAGCCAACTTTGTTCAGAAATTAAAGAAAGGCACTGGAAAATACAAAGGTAAGCTACCTCTTAAATGTTTTTCATGTGGAAAGATAGGTCATTTTGCTTCTAAATGTCCATATGCAAAGAACTCAGATGGTGAAGAGGGTGACAGTTTGAAACCCTACAAGAAGTACAATAATTACAAGAATAAGAACAAAAGAAAGTTTGCAAAGAAGAAAAGTCTCTGCACAAAAAGAGACAATAGTTCATCCAGTGGTGACTTCGATAGTGACAATGATTTTGATGATGATGATGAACCAGACAAGGTACTCTTTATGGCAATAAGCTTGGATAAGGATCATAATAGTAAGGAAGAATCCGAAGATGAAGGAGAAGCAGATCTTGAGGCAGAACTTGTAAGCGCCTTGAAAGAGCTGAAGAAAGTCAGGAAGGAAAATAGATTGCTTAAGGAAGAGGAACAATGGTTTGAACAAACCATTGTTGACTTGAAGACCAAACTAGAAGAAGCCAAACGAGTTGAAGACTCTCTTACTGAACAACTAATGACAAATATAACAGAAAAGGAGAATCGTGAGTCTAAGATAGTATCTCTGAAGAACAAGCTGCAGACGAAAGATATCGCAAAGGGTTATGAGAACAGCTCCAATGTTCTAGAATAAATCATCAGCAATCAAAAGTCATTCTTCGACAAGACCGGTATAGGATACAAGCAGAATACAAATGAATCCTCAAGCTCAATGTTGACAAATAACGAAAAGAAGCCAAGAAGGTATGCAAAAGTTCTCAAGGACTACAAGAATGAAGAAGAAATCGAACGTCAACCAGAACAACCTGTATCAAAAGAAGGGCCAGCAGAAAGATCAAATCTCATAAAAGCACCTCCTCCTTATTTTCCCAGGTATGGATACTTCTTTTATGGGCATTGCTTTACATGTGGAAGATTTGGACACAAAGCTGTAAACTGTTTTCAAAGAAGAAATTTTGAGACAAGGAATAACCTTGCAAGCCTCATACGACAACAGTACAACAACAGATTTGATCCCTTGAGATCAGAAATAGAATGTTACAAGTGTAACAACTTTGGACATATAGCCAGAAATTGCAGAATGAGGATACCAATAGTAAGAAATGAGGACATGCCCAACAAGGTATGGATTAAACACAATAACAACAATTATGAATGTGGTATTGCTCTTCAAGCTCAGAATCACGGCTCTGGAAAATGGTATGTTGATAGCGGTTGCTCCAAGCATATGACAGTTGACAAAGATGCTTTCGTCAATATTGAAAAGGATAAAGGATCTGTATCATTTGGAAATAACAATTCAGCAAAAGTATTGGGAAATGGCATAGTAAAGCTCAGAAGTAAAAACTCCTTGGCTAAAAATGTCTTGCTTGTAGATAACATGAAACATAATTTGCTAAGCGTCAGTCAGATGTGTGATCAAGGACATGAACTCATCTTCAACTCAAAAGGATGTAAAATAAGAAAGCAAGGATCAAGGAAGTTAGTAGCCATAGCCACTAGGACTCCAAACAACATATACGTGTTAGATGAGATTGAGTCCAAAAAATGTCACTTGGGAAAAGAAGATGAAAGCTGGCTTTGGCACAGAAGAATGGGGCATATACATTTTGACAATTTGGTCAAAATCTACAAAAGCCAAGCAGTTCGAAATATGCCGAAAGTCACAAAACCTGCTAACTCTGTATGTGAACAGTGTCAACATGGAAAACAAACAAGAGTGCATTTTAAGACGAAAGAGCATTCTTCTACAAAACCTTTGGAGCTTGTTCACACTGACCTATGTGGACCAACCAAAAGCAAAGGATTGGATGGTGAAAAATACTTCATGCTACTCATTGATGACTATACCAGGATGACATGGGTATGTCTTCTTAACAGGAAATCAGAAGCATTTGGATGTTTCAAAACGTTCAAGGAACTGGTCGAGAATGAAACAGGGTCACGAATCAAGTGTCTTAGATCTGACAACGGCGGAGAATTCACTTCTGATGAATTCAACAAGTACTGTGAAGAGCATGGAATAAAGAGACAATTTTTAGTAGCCAGAACACATCAGCAAAATGGAGTTGCTGAAAGAAAGAATAGATCGGTAATGGAGATGGCTCGAACCATGTTGAATGAATCCAAGTTAAATGACAAATTTTGGGGACACGCACTTCATACAGCAGTACACATCTTAAATAGAGGATTACTCAGAAACAAAAATGATCAAACTCCCTATGAGCTATGGACCGGAAGAGCAGCAAGTGTACAACACTTCAGAATCTTTGGAAGCAAGTGTTACATCAAAAGAGAAGATAAGAAGATTGGAAAATTTGACTCTCGAGTAGATGAGGACATATTTGTTGGATATTCATCAAAGATGAAAGCTTACAAATGCTACAATCTGAGATTAGACAAAGTGATTGAAAGCATTAACGTGAAGATAGTTGAAGGAAGACTGACATCATCCAGAGAAGACTCAGAAGAATTAGAGGATGAAGAAGAGAAAGGTTCCAAGAAAAGAGGTGTGAAGAAAATTAAAGTGGAAGAACAACCAAATGAGGATGAAGAGCAACTCACGGAAGATGAAGAACTGAATCAACCAACTGTCGAACAAGAAGAACAAAAAGATTATCTATCACCTAAGAACTGGTACCAGAAGAATCATCCATCAAATCAGATTATTGGTGATAAGGATGCCGGAATAGGAACTAGAAGAAGACAATCTGGAAGAAATGAGCAGGTACACTTCTCTCTTTTGTCTACAACTGAACCTGGAACTTTTGCAGAGGCCAGTACAGATGAACAATGGGTTAAAGCTATGGAAGAAGAACTAGATCAAATCGAGAAGAATGAAACTTGGGAACTTGTTCCGAGACCACCTAACAAAAATGTTATTGGCACAAAATGGGTTTTCAGAAACAAAATGAATGAAGATGGACATGTTATTAGAAACAAGGCTCGATTGGTTTGTAAGGGTTATGCTCAGATCGAAGGAATAGACTTTGAAGAAACATATGCACCAGTTGCCAGAATGGAAGCTATCATAATGATATTGGCCTACGCTTGCTCCAAAGACATCAAAGTGTATCAGATGGACGTAAAATCAGTCTTTCTAAATGGGGAATTGGAAGAAGAAGTCTATATTGAACAACCAGAAGGATTTCAACTTTCAGAAAACGAGGACTATGTAGGCAGGCTCAAAAGGGCCTTATATGGACTAAAGCAAGCTCCAAGAGCTTGGTACTCCAGATTGGACAGGTACTTACTACAACAAAAATTTAAGCAGGGAAGTGCAGATAGCAATTTGTACATCAAACAAGACAATGACAACATACTCATCATTGAAGTTTATGTTGATGATATCATATTTGGAAGTGATGATGATTCACTGAGTCAACAATTTGCTAAGGACATGCAAAAAGAGTTTGAAATGTCATTACTCGGTGAATTGACCTTCTTCTTGGGACTCTAGATATCTCAAAGAACATAAGGCATTTTTATTACCTTGACAAAATACATTAAGGAGATGTTGAAGAAATTCCAGATGGAAAACTGTAAACCTGTGAGTACCCCTATGATCACTGGTTGTAAGCTAAGCAAAGATGATGAATCTAAGGAAGTTGATCAAAGGCTCTATATGTCAATGATTGGTAGTCTACTATATGTAAGTGCTTCCAGACTAGATGTGATGCAAGCCATTGGACAAGTTGCAAGATTTCAAACTGCCCCAAAGGAAAATCACATTATAGCAGTTAAAAGGATCTTTAGGTATCTCAAAGGAACTTTGGATTTTGGACTTTGGTATCCAAAAGGGAATGATTTGACATTGATAGCCTATTCAGACGTAGATTGGGCAGGATGTGTTGACGATAGAAAAAGCACTAGTGGAACAACTTTCTTTTTAGGCGGTTGTCTAGTATCTTGGTCAAGCAAAAAGCAGTCTTCAGTGTCCTTATCGACTGCAGAAGCGGAATATATAGCAGCAACATCTTGTTGTACTCAGATTCTTTGGATGAAGCAAACCCTGCAAGACATACACGTGACATGTAATGAATTGATTCCTATTCTATGTGATAATACGAGTGTCATTAGTATCTCCAAGAATCCAGTTATGCATTCCAAGACCAAGCACATTCCAATCAAGTTTCACTTTCTTTGGGAATAGGTCATAGAAAAGAATATCAAGTTGGAATATATCGGGACAAAAGAACAGGTTGCAGAGGTTTTTACTAAGCCTCTTCCAAGAGAGACTTTTGAGTACCTCAGAGAAAAATTGGGAGTCATATTATCTCCTAATTGAATTCCCCTATCTTCAACAACTGCAATATGATAGGGGGAGCATGGTAGTAGTACCCTTTGCCATTGATGCCAAAGGGGGAGAAAAAGTTGAACAAGGTAGGTAAAAGAAGCATGATCTAAGGGGGAGATCTATGGACAAATGAAACTCATTCCAAGGGGGGAGCTTTGGAGTTGTCATCAATGACAAAGGGGGAGATTGTTGACTAAATTGTCATTGATGCCAACAAGTGTGTGTTAGTGTGTCTTGGTGCCCTTTGAGGAGCCTCTAAGGGTTGAGTAAGTGTTAGTGTCGAAGGAGACCTTTTGACGTTGTTCAAGCCCAAGTCTGAAGCCCTTGGAGCCCTTGGGACAATGGCAAAAGCCCGAACACTCTGTAAAGTGGTTAAGTACCCCCAAGTTGGGCCGATGATTCCTCGGTTGTTTCATTGGTTTCCCAGTACCACAACCATGCCCTTTTGCCCTGGATTGTGTCTTTGGTAAGTTCAAGAAGTTGTAAGAGTCCAAATGACCCTTTCAGTGGTCATTTGCGTTTGATAAATGTCATGGTACTCTAGGACAAGCATAGGCAACCCCACCTTGGTGGTTATGAGTCTTCACTTATGGTAACTCTAATGACTTAACAAACTATCATAAAACCCTTACCCATGGCCCCTAAGCGTACTTTCTACTCTATGTTGTATGCCTTGACCTTAAAACATTAGTAATACCCCAACTTTAAACAAAGATCCCCTATATTTATATAATACTAATAAAACTTACAACAATTAATAAGTATTAAAAGATAATTAAAATAATATTAAATTAAAGTCCCTAAACTCCTATTTATGAAGATTAACCTCCTTTAATTTTAATTAAAACTTGCTTTAATTAAATATTTAAAAAAAAAACCCATTAAATATTTCACACATTTTTTTAATAAAAAGACTTAACCATTACCTAATTACATTTTAATTAAAATTAAAATTGAAATATAGGAAAAAGATTTAACACTTTAATATAATAATAAAAAAAAAAACCTTCATCTTCCACAATGGAGCACTTTTTAACATTAACAAAAAAAAACTCTTTTAATTTTTAAATGCAATATTAAAATAAAACATTTAACAATTAAAACAAGTTTAATATTAAAATTAAACCCCATTTAATACAAAATGAAAGTTGTTCCAACAAGTTTTAAGGGTAAAATCTATTCTAAATAAAACTTTAAAATATTAACTCCATCAAGTCGGCCCCAAAATTGATCTCCCTCAACGTGTATAAATACACTTTCCTATGGTCACATTTTGACCGAGAAATTTTTCGTAGGATACAGTTGTCTGAAGATTTCGTAGGATACAGTTGTCTGAAGATTTTCATGGGGTACAGTGACTGAGATAACTTGCAGCAATTTCCATGGAGACAAAATTTTCAGGGCCAAGAAAAAGCCTGATTTTTACAGCCCCTTTTTTTTCCCAGTCCAAGTTTGCACAGTCAGTTAGAGATCGAGTTTTGAAGTGTTTTGCTGCCTCTTCTTCCACACAAGTCTGAGTTTGTTGGGTGTATACAACAGCAAAGAAGGATATCCGAAGTCTTCCAAAGTTTATTTTTGTTTGGGGTTTAAACAGTGAACAGTTCGAATTTTTGAATCTTGTGTTCATCGCTGGCAGCTTGTGAGTTTGTGAAAGTAACTTCTTACCTTTTCATAGACCCGAGTTTGAGGTCTGATTTCTTACTGCTGAAATCCAAGTCTTGACAGCTAGAACCCGATTTCTCCACAGAGTTTGAAGATGGTTTTTGTCTGAGCTTGTTGCTGCCCACAAACCAAGGTTTATAAACAAGTCCACAGCTCTCAGGGTCTTCTACAGATGATAGACACAGTATGATGCACTAATTAGTAGAGGAAGGAATTTTGCTGGTTTAAAGTCTGAGTTTTCATGGACAACAACAGAGGAATGATACTTTCTTATTAGCAGCTGAGAAGTTCACTTTTTTTTTAGAAGCAGTAGACTAAATTTTGGCTTTAACAGTTCAAGCATGGATATTTTGCAGTGACCAAAACTTTGGTTTTTATCTTGGACATACACAACCCAGCAGTAAGGTACAAAGTCTGATCTTGCCTCTGACATACATAGCCCAGGAGAAAAGTTGCTACACAGTTTAAGGTATGTTTATATTGATGCATACAGTATGTGTATGAGTGTGTATATACAAATGTGTGAATGAACAGTGAAGTTTGTAAGAGTATACAAGAGTGATGCAATGAACTATGTATGAGTGTGATAGTATATGTACAGCAGCATTGGGATGTTTACAGTAGTACATTTACGTACATAATGATGACACATGCCTTTATGATGAGAATGATATAAAGATGAACAAGCAAGCTATGGTGTGATGACATACTTCTATGCACTATGATGTGTACTTGTTACATACACATTACATGCTGATGATGTTGGTGGCTACTTGATGATGATGATGACAGTACATACTCTATGACTTTGATGCATACCCTATGATGACATGTTCAGACCTTGATGTTTGATGACTTGACAGTAACCAGCAGTGTTGATGAGCAGCTTGATCAGCAATATTGATGTTTGATATGACAGTGATGACATGAGCAAAAAGATGATGTGACAGTATTGACTACAGAGATGATTTGACAGTGACTAGAGTGCAGATATTATCAGTAGCAGAGTTTGGTGTGTTGTGACGGGTCCACAGGTTCTACAATCTTCTTCTTATCAAGGGTGGCAGGACGGGGCAAGGAAAGGAGGTCGTAGCCTCCTTCCGGTGGAAGCCGGAAAACTAGGGAGTGGTAGCTTCCTTCAGGTCGTAGCCTCCTTCCAGTTGAAGCTGGAAAATTGAAGTCTATATAATAAGGGAGTTGTTCCTTCCTTCCAGTTATTTCTGGAAAGTTATTTTTAAAAAGGATTCCATGGTTTTACCCCTAGAACTTGGGTTTCCACGTTAAAAACTATTGTGTACTGTGCATCTTATTATTTTTATACACATTGATGATGTGTTGTGATTGGTGATTAACAACCTGCTTTTGATTAAAGTTTTAAATAGTACAAATACTGATTCACCCCCCCTCTCAGTATTTCAACAAAGTCAAGGATGAAAAGTAAGAAGAAAAGCGGGTACAAGCTTCAAATACAAGTGAAGGTAAGCACTCTTCAATGGATGATGATTCTGAATGTGATGATGATGAAGTTGTCCATACAGAAGATGAAGAAGTTTTGTTGAAAGCAAATAATGCATTTACAAGCATTTTGTTAGATATTGAACTTAGATTCAATCCAAGACTCAAGAATAAAATGGTGATGTCATTTGAAAAATACAAAGAAGAGACAAAAGCTTTGCTAATGAAGTTAAAACTCAAGAACAAAGACTTGCAAGATAAGCTGCAAGATCTAAATGATGAAATCAAGGAATTGAAGATTGGATCAACAAAAGAGCAAGAAGAAAATGGTGTAGATCCTAAAGAGCTTGAAGAAGCAAGATGGGCTAATACTGATATAAAGATCCAGTTGGAGGAAGTTAAAAGAATAGAAGATGTTATGAAGCTTCAATTGGAAGAAAAAGAAAAAGAAAATCATAGGCTTGAAATGGAAATTGTTGGGCTTAGAAAGAAAATTTAGAAGGCAAAAGATCATGTGAAGTTCAATGAAAGTTCAGTCATCCTGGATGAAATTCTAAACTATCAAAGGCTTTCCTCTGACAAGTCTGGCCTTGGGTTTAAGAAGGAAGAAAACAAATTGAAAGAAGTTGGGTGGTCCCCCAGAACTCCTGAAACTGGATCCAGCAAGGCTGTTTATGCACCTGCACATGCCAACAAAGAAGTTGAAAATTCAAAAGCACCTCATGAAGCTACTCCCACTCATCAAAGCCATTCATTTGAAAAAAGGACAACTCCAAGATGGAGCCAAACATCAAGCTATGAAAATAGATTTAATGGCTATTGTTATTCTTGGAATGGATTTGGTCACAAGGCTATGGATTGCATTTTCCAAGGAAGGAAAAATACTGGAAGTCAAAGTGTTCAAATAAGATGTTGGGCATGTGATAAAGTTGGACAGTTGTTGCTAGATGTCATACTTTGAGATGCTTTAGATGTGTTGGCCATAAAGCCCAGGTATGCACAAGCTCAAGAAGACAATTCATGAGAAGCTTCTCATACCCATCATCAAGGAGGGTCAATGAATCTTAGAAGAAGAAAGACATCATCAAATTTGAAGATCAAAGAATCAATGATCATAGCCAAGTACATCCTAAGGTATGGGTAAGGAAAAACATAATGCTAGATCTATATGAAGTGGATGATTAGTGCACAAATGAAGATGCTTGCCACATGGCAAGCCAAACTTGAGGTTTTTCAAAGACCTTAAGTACACCTTGAGTCCATAAAATTGGAGGATGAACTCAAGGGATGCTAATGACTACTCCAAGCAATTAGACATGTCCTAGGATCAGGATTGGAGAAGGACAAGAAATGTGTGGCGAAAATTGTTCAATTTGGCATATGGAGCTATGAGCATGGATAAGAACAGATAAAGATGAAAACAGAAGTAATTCGTACAAGATCAGATTTGAAGTCTTGAGAAAGTTTGGCATTGTTCATTGAGCAAAAGAAGTAGTTGGCAAAAATTGGTTTGAATTGAATTAAGAAGCAAAGAGTGGATCCAAGTTAGTTGAACTTGGAGCATTCACATGGAAAGTAAAAAAAAAAAACACAATGGTTAAATCTTGTGAAGCCTTTTTGAAGGCACATCCGATTATTGGAAAAATGAAGATCAATATGATTACACAAAAAGGAATATGCATGTCTGATAGGGGGAGCAGGAGATATGAAGATCAAGCATCCAAGGAAGGCATACTGATAAATATGATCGTTTGTGAGAAATAATATATGCCAATAAATAGATACTCTCAGGATTTCAAAAATTCCCGCACCAGTCTTTGGAAATGCTCGAAATTGTGAATGAAAAATGCCCGCAGTCATAGTCTAAATGTTTATCTCAGAAAGGTTAAAGTTCAAGCATCAACAGCTGGTAAATTGTTTGAATGCCCGCGAGGTATTAAATTATGCACAGAAATGCCCGCACCAACTGAGAATATGCCCGCAGACATGGTGTGGAATCCCATTGCTCATTCAAAAAAATGCCTGCAGTGGTCCGATCCTCAGCCTACATGACATGAGTGAAGATCAAGGTAAAGTCCCATAAGTCAAGTCTAATAATTACAAAAATACTATAGTTCCATGGCATTGTTGCAGCTTTAAGTCATGGTGTGACTGGACTAAAATGACCAAAACTGAGTTAATGATTGGGCATCCTTATGTTTGATAACCCCGTCTTGCTGTAACCATGTAAAAGTCGTTAAAACATAGCGTTGTAAACAAAGCAAATGTTGAAAAGTTGCAAAGGCAACTTGAGTTATGGGCTTATTAAAGGACTAATGGAGAAGTCTTAAGAGACTAGGATTGTTCCAAAATTGCTTGGATTGATTGAGCTATTTGCTATGGAACTCGTTTCCATTACATGGGGCAACTTATCACTCTCAATATAGCATTGTGATGTATTCCAAGGGTTGTTTGACTGTAAACATTGGTGGATGGTCAATTTTAAAATAGATTTGAAGAAACTATTTATGGACAGAATCAAAGGTAGTTATGAAAAAATTGAAGGACACACATGAAGGCCAGTGGATGAACCTCTCGACTGCTACCAAGGGGCTATTTATGAAGACAAGTTGAAGAAATTTTAAAGGCCCGTCCTATCATTATTGTGAGATTGTTTTAGAGAGTTGAAGGCTTTCACTAAGCTCACGCGTTGAGGTAGAAACTTGTGACTATTTTCACCCTGATAGAAAAGTAAATTTGGAACATGTGAGCTTGTGAACAGTCGCTAATTGAAAAAGGTGTTCAAAAATTGAAACCCATTGTATGACATAGAATGCTAACACCCATATGTTGAAAGGGGGATATCAACAAATAAAACCAGTGTACAAGAAAGGGGGAGCACTTATGTAAAATTTGAAGATGATCCAAAGCTCAGATCAGAAGTTAAAATGATGAATTCAAAGCTAATTTTTGTTTGGGTATTGTGAATCCTTAAATGGCTAATTGGCCCTTTGTCATTAATGTCAAAGGGGGAGAGAATCAGGCTTCCATCAATGACAAAGGGGGAGATTGATGAATATGGTTGTCTATGACTGTCATTGATGAGAACATTAATGACAAAGGTGAAGTGTGATGAACATGGCATTGAAGCCATTAATGATCAAACATTGATGACAAGGCCATGATAGTTGGGGAAGAAGGATAGTGGAAGGACAAATGACCCATACTGTGGTCATTTGTGGCTTAGTAAGGGTATGGAACCCTTAAAGAAGGTTATGGTGCATATAAAGGCTTTGAACCCACTCATGGTGGTCAAATGAACTCTTGAAGAAGGTCTTTACATTTTTCATTGAAGCCCTTGCTATGATGATGAAGATCGTAACAAGTATGGAGCCCATGGTCTCTTCTTGAGGACCAAATAAAAACCATGAGAAGTCAACTCAACCTTTAATGATAACTCTTAATTAAATAAATAAATAAATAAATTTTTATACTAGGTCGGTTCAATAAAAAATCCATGATGAAACCAGTATAAATACACTTTATATCTCACTCAAAATAAGAAAAAAATTGTGTGAACTCTGAGGAATTTCTGGCCGCTCACTGAGGAGAATTTCAGGTACTGTAGCAGCCACAGTAAACAAGAAATTTTTTAAAGTTTTTAGCTCTGATTTTTTTTTGGTATACTGAGGCAGTCGCAGTAAAAACACAGTTTGATATACTCAGTCCACTGTGGAAGCATCTGAGGGTCTCAACAGATGGAGGTTCATTTTTGTTTTAATCTCTTGTAGCTGCAAACAAACAGAGAATAACCTTGTTCTTGTTTCCCTCTCTAAGCGTGAGGTCTAACCTCTTCCTTTTTCCACAGTTTGAAGTTTGCACCATCATACATAGACCCAAATTCTGGTTGAGTGCCTGAGGAGGATCAAACTTGGGGAAGATGAAGTTTTAAGCAAAGACTTGAATCTTTGGTGAGTAGACCTTAATTTATAGACCTATAGCATGGTGAAATGAGTTGAGTAGATTGATGAATATATGATGCTGGTGGGCGGAATAAAAAGAACAAAGGAGATGTTGTAGATTGAGGACATGAAAATGAATAGACTGAAGTGACACAAGTCAGTGACATATTAGCAATGAATGCTTGACTGTGTTACCTTGATAATGGTGTACTTGACAAGTTTTATTTGATGTTAGAAATGATGTGAAAGATTATGAGGCATGAGTGAGGTGTCTGTGGAAAAGTTCGGTGGTGCGCAGAAGGAGTAGCAGGAGCTGTGTTACAGTAATGAAACATTTTTATCAATGATTGTTTTTGGGTTGAACTGAGGCAGACATGATACTGAAATAAAGACATGACCATGATCAGTTTATGAGCAGAGATGACAAGGTGACAGGCTGATGTGAAGAAGGTGAATCGGTAGGGATGATCTTGTACTTGATGGCGATAGCCAAGCTGCATGACAAAATTGGATATGTGATGTGACAAGTGTTCATATGTAAATACAAGCTAGGTCTTGTAAATGTTTTCTTAGTAGGATCTAAGAAAAACTAAGCAAGGTCCTAGATAAGGAGTTGGTGCTTCTGGATTAGTAGGTGTTGATTTACCTCACAGTTGAAGCCATTCAAAATACAATAAGACTACAAATATTATATCTTGTGTCTCTTGTGCAATGTGTTGATGATTATGTGTTTAATTTGATGAATGATTAATATAGGTTATTGATGAATATGATAATGTAGTAAATGTCTGAATGGAGATATGAGATTTTGATTGAAGTTGAATTTTGGATTAAGTATAATCTTACCGATGCACTCCCCCCGCCCCGCTCTCGGTAAGCCATTGTGTCTAACAATGACCCTTTAGTCCTTCACAATCTTGAGGGCCATGTTTTGCTAACCCTCAATAAACTTGATAATAATACTTTGATCCCAATACACATCTCAATAGGTTCCTTCAACTTCTATAATGTATCTTTCAAGAATGGTCAGATCACATTTCTTTGGCATGGAGGTGTCATCTAACTCGATGCATTTCCTCAATTT
Organism: Pseudotsuga menziesii; assembly: GCA_001517045.1. Classification (NCBI taxonomy): domain Eukaryota; kingdom Viridiplantae; phylum Streptophyta; class Pinopsida; order Pinales; family Pinaceae; genus Pseudotsuga; species Pseudotsuga menziesii. The sequence continues at coordinate 272,935 of LPNX010925642.1, read as the reverse complement.
CCCTTGAAGGGAAAGACCAATAGTTTCCATATGACCTTTGGATTTTTCCTATGTAAATTTAGGATCTCCTTCGCTTACAAGGACACCTTTGATGAAACTTTGGCATGTGATTTGGTAGATTCCAACCACATGCCTCTCATTCTTCTTGGCATTGCCCCTTTCACACTATCCTACTAATTTGCTTCTAGGCAATGAACATGTTCTATCTTAGCCATTGCAATCATCGTTCCTAATTCTAAAGCACAAATCAAGGGATTGATATTTACCATCATTAACTTCATCTCTTCTTCATTAAGTTGTGCCATATTGGGATTTAACTCAACATACTTTACAAGTCAAGTTGGCAGGGAAATTAAAGGTGTATTTGTTGCCTCCTTAAATGTGACCAACATAGATACATCTTAAACTTAGATTTATTAAGCACCGAGAGGGATCCAATTTTTTGAGGTATATTTATTTTTTTTTATCTTAATTTGTAAAAAAATTAAGATAAAAAATAAGATAAAAAAAATTAAGATGAAAAATAATGTGAAAAAATTAGGATAAAAAATAATTACACCTCAAGAAATTGGATCCATGGCAGTGCTTAATAGACCTGAATTTAAGATGGATCTATGTTGTTTTTTTATGAGCTAACATTAGTTTTGTAATTACTTTTTTTTTGTTGCAAATTATGCTCTGACACAGGAACATTACGTTATGTAACGTGACAAACATGGCAACATCTCCCCCATATCGGGTTGTAAGCACCTCACTACAGTCTATGCAATGATCATTATTTCGCTATGTACTCCAATTAAAGCATTTGTAGTGGAACAAGAGGATCTACTTAAGATGTTTAAAGATGATCCCTTGACTTGCACAAGGTTGAATGATGACCATATTTCCAAGTATATTTCACCATCCAGTGAAACAACCTTGTTCCTTAGATATCCTTTTGATTGAGCAAAAGAGAAAGCAACCTTTCAAAGCAAAGTACATAAACCTTGGTGGTGTCGAAAAGTTGTACTATAAGTTGTAATGATATTTGTAGTTGCTCCTTGGTCCATCAATAACCGTCATATCAATCTTTCTTTCTCTCAACACCCCTTCTAGCTTCCAAAATCTCTATAGTTAGGCAACTTTGTGACTTTTGTTGAAACTCAATCATCAAATTTAGCACTATTCCCACTGTTACTAGTCAAACTAGTAGTATTCGAAGATGATTGTGCATGACTTGGTAAGCATGTAGGAGGAAGTAAGACCATTGTCACATAGTTCTAACTCCAAACTTCTTTGGGCAATTTTGAGCCTAGGGGAGAGCCCTTCAAGATACCTCTAGAACAATACCTTTCCCCTACCTCTATGGCAGAGATCGGTGCCTTGTATGGAGTCAAACACTCAATACTTAAGATATATAGATAGTGCGAGGAGCAAGTATTTAGTTCTATAGGTAATTATCAATGAATTTTCAGTGCTCCAGATGTAAATGCAGGGTTTAAATAGCATAAGAATAACAATTAATGCTAGCATTTTAAAATAGTCTTAAAGCAGGGTAAACTTCCACATTCAAGTTGTCAATTGAAAGTACAAAATGTTGAGACTTTGTAGCATAGATGTTAAACATATTAGTCAAGTAAAGTAGTCGATACCAACTAAATAACAACAATATAGTATAGTAGTAAAACCAAGATAAATCTTTGACTTGTAAATCACAACTCATAAAATAGACAAGTAACTAAGCAACTAGTGTGAGTTAGTTTATGTTGTTTAACATTGCAATTAACAGTACTAAAAATGATCCAAAACAAAGATAAATTTGGTCTAGGGAGAAAAGTACAAATTGAACCAAATAAATTTACTATCCAACCAGATCTGGAAAAAAAGAGAAGTATGTAAGTTTGCTTCATTAGTCAACAATGACTATAATTTCCTCTTTTGACCTTTGTTAAGGTCACCAATCAAGTCACCCTTGAAAACCTATGGATAACTCCACTAGGACACACTTGTGCTATGGATTAGTTTTGCTATTTTGGAAATAATTTTTAAGGTTTTCAAAAAAAAATGTGGAATTTTTCCAATATCTGATTTTTAGGGCTTTTTAACCATTAAAATGCATGAAAAATAAAAAATATGCAAGAATTTGATAAAAGAGTTTGGAAGGTAGGGTTTAGATTATCTTTTCTAACCCTAGGCTATGAGAGATCCAGATCGACGTTCCTCTACTAAAGATTCCTTTCAATACTTGCAGCTAGGGCATGAGCTAGCTACTTTCAGGGTTAGGTAGAAAAGCACTAACTACGGAAAATATGGAAGTCCAAGGTCCAAATTAACAATGTAGAGCTCTTGTATACAAAGGTATCCTCAAGCAAGTAGACAAAATGCTAACATAAAAGCTTAATTTAGCCTAAAGCACCTTACGAGCAATGTTAGACATACCTTAAGAGACAATATGTTAACATTAACCAAGAGATGAGAAAGAGTTTCCTTAGGTAATGCTTGAGCATGAGTTATTTCAACCATTCTTAGCATCCACCTAGAAAAATCACAAAAGAAACCCAGATCCATCCACTGAGCAAAAAAGAATTCATCCAAGAGAGGTGCGCACTAGCTCAACAGCCCATAAATCAAGAGAAAGATGAAAAATATCATAATTTGAACCAATGTTGTGTGATTTTACAATGATACGAGGATGTCTATTTATACTTTTCATCATATAAGTCTAAAATAAAGTTAAATTAAAAATATATTATTTTTAGGGTAAATTCCCCATAAGTTGGGAAATAAGTTCTAAAATCGACATAAAATAGAAAAATAGACTAAAATAAAGTGTCACTTGGTGAAATAGTGAGCCAAAGGTGAACGCGATGCCCCAACTAACCCTTGTCCCTCAGGGACCCCCTTTCTAAGATTGTAGGCTTAATGATGGAAGGATGATGTCATAGGGAAAAACACTAGAGGATGGGTTTCTAAGAACTAAAATTAGGTCCAAGTGGGTGAAGAAGGTGTGCTAGATAGGGGACAACAACCCTTTACAAGACATAATCACTAGTGGGTCACCCCTAGAAGCCTTGGACGCCAACCCATGGGATAGAAAGCCTTGCATGGTGGGGACATCAACACACCAAAGGGGCAGTTAGCTGTGCCAAAACCAAATACTTCCAATATTTGAACCAAGGGGGTTGGCCATGACCAATTCAAGGGGCCAACATCACCCAATCCAAGTATCCATACAATATAAACCACTTTGGCCTTTACAAAAAATAATTTGGACCCCTTGCTCTAGGTTTGGCCCTACTGGAACGTTGTAGCTGAAAATTTTTGTAACCCCAACCTGGTTTCAATTTCAATTCACTGCATATGATTTAATTCCTAACCCCAATATGCATATTCATAAAAAAAATTAAAATTTTAACTTGAAAACTTGAAACACATGAGATTTTTTTTTTAATTTCCTAGCAGCCTAACTTATCAATCTCAGAAAAAATATTTCAGCCACACACAATAAAAGTGACTCAGTATTTTTGACCAAAATGGTCCAAGATAAAACTCCAAAGGGAAAACCTATAAGAGAGAATTTTATTATTTATTTTCGCAAAGTACAAATTAATAAAGATAGTACTTATCTCCCTTCTTGAAATTCGTGCCCATATCTTAGTGACAAAATTGTTGCATTAGTTTCCTTAGAAAATGTGTTGTACAACCTCACATGTGCGACCATATAGACAGTTGTACGACCTCGATTTCTATGTTGTACGGAATGATTGTTTTCTGCCTCAAAAACCATGCCCAGCTTCTCAAAATTCGTGTTTTATGTGCAACATTAAATGTTGTACTTTATCCTTTAAAATTGTGCCAACCTATCTCGATTTTCGTGTTGTTGTACGGACATGTATAATACTTCCTTCTTGAATTTTGTGCATGTTGTATAGTACATCCTGTACAGTCTTGTTGTACAGATTTTCCTTGGGAAACATACCAAACACATGCTCTTTCGCCTTCTTGGAATTTGTGCAAGGTTTTCTCTCTCTGTTCTCTATTGCTCTTCTCCTCTCCAAAAACTCTCTTTGGAATGTAAACAATGAATTCTCTCATGCATTTCCCTAGCCTTTTTGTTTGAGTAACCACCATTTGAAAATCAAAGGCCAAGATTAAAACATAACTAGATCAGATCTAGGGCCAAGATCAAATCTCACTTTTCTCATTAAAATCATTTAATTACCTTTTAAATAATAAACGAGACATTTAATGCTCACCCACTTTTAATCCTCATTAAGTCACATTTAAACTTTTATAACTCAACTTCATTTTATAAAGTGACTTTATGATTTGAAGTGTCATTGTCCACCCCATGGAACCAATGAATGGACAAACACTTCCTAGGTAAAATCCAATACTCCTTATTATCGAGGAAAGTGTTCTTCACCACCCCCATCTTGTCTATGAAATGAATATGCTTCCCTCTTCCTAAAGACTTCGTGAGAATGTCTACTACATGCTCATCAATAGAAATGTACTGAAACTCTACAGCTCCTCTCTAAACATAGTCTCTGATGAAGTGATATCCGATCTCAATATGCTTTGACCTGTCATGAAACATCGGATTCTCAGGAATCCTGATGCAACTATGATTATCATAATGAATAATAGTAGGCCTCGGCTCCTGGCCAAATAAGTCTACCATCAACTTGCGAAGCCACAATGCCTTGCAATTAGCCTGACGGGCTGCCATGTATTTAGCCTCTGCAGAACTCAAGGAAACGAACCTTTGCTTCCAACTAAACCATGACACAATTGTCGAACCCAAATTGAAACTATGAAACCAACCAAGCTCACTCCATTTGACCTCCTGTAGTCTGGACCATAGTTTACTGTCCCATCAAGGCATCTCAAAATGTGTTTTGCAGTTGTCCAGTGCACTCTCCTAGGCTCCACCACGAACTAACTAAGAGTGTTCACCACAAAGCTCATATTTGGTATGGTGTTGACCAAATTCATCAACGAACCAATAAGCTGACAATACAAGGTTGGATCCACCAACTCTCTCTCATAAGCATGAACCTTTTTCTAGTTGGTGATCATGGGTGTGGACATGGGCTTGCACTCCTCCATCCAAAATCTCTTCAAAACCTCTGCAACATATTTTCCTTTCCCTGGGAAAACATGCCCATCCTCCTGCAACACCTTCATTCCCAAGTAGTAACGCATCAAACCGAGGTTTGTCATCTCAAACTCTGAAGCAATATCTTTCTTACATGCCTCAATCAGATGCTTTTCTCATGTAATGAATAAGTCATCAACATATAGCAGTTTAATGAGCGGATCACCCCCAACCACAATGAAGTATAGGTTGGGATCAACCTCACTCTTCTGAAACCCAATCAAAAGCAAATACAAATCAATCCTAGAGTACCAAGCCTGAGGTTTTTTTCCAGACCATACAAGGCCTTTTTTTAGTGTGCACACATGAGACTCCCTCTTATGAATTTCAAATCCCTGTGGCTACTCCAGATATACCTCCTCTTGTAGAAGACCATGGAGAAAAGTAGTCATCACATCCATCTGATGAATCCTCCAACCCATATCTGCAAGAATGGAGATCACTGCTATGATCGAAGAAAATCTAGCAACCAACGCAAAGGTCTCATCATAATCAACTACCTCTACTTGTGAGAACCCACACACTACAAATTGAGCTTTGTGCTTCTCGATGCTGCCATCTACATCATGGTTGATTTTATAGAGCCACTTGGAAGTCACAACTGAGTTCCCCTCCGGTCTCAGAACAACCTCCCACACACCATTCTCCATGATGGAATTGCACTCTTCCATCATGGCATCTCTCCAAACTTGATGTGTAGATGCCTCCTCATAAGTAGTAGGATCATACTCACGCAAGCCAGTCACCATCACCCTGTAACTGGAAAACCTCTCTAGTGCCCTGCTCTCTTTAATCTCCCTCCTAGGTGGTCCCACAGACTCCTAAGATTCCTTCACAATCTCCTTAAGCCAACTTGGCTTTCTCTTCTTGGAAGTAGCTTCCAGTGGCAAACCCTCCTCTACATCCTCATCTGACAACTATCTCCCTGAAGAAGTACCTGTGGTCTAAGATCCTGTGCCTAGTGAACTTGAACATGTACCATGTGCGACCGAATCACATGAAGGTGAAACCTGTGAACATGTTATCCGTGAACCTATCCTTGTACCAGTAGTCTCAGTAAACTGTCTCCCTGAAACTGGTGAACCTGTGACCGAGTCAACCTTGAAACCTGTGACCTTGTGCCCTGACTCGTTGAACTGTGTGATGTTTCCATCTGTGGAGTAGTAATCTTTTGTTTCTCCTCCTCTGACTCCTGAGACTTTCTAAAGGCTCACTCCTCCTCAAATCTCACCTCCCTCCTCACCACATATTTCCCTTGTGCAAAAAGGTATATGTGGAAGCCCTTTGAAGTATCATCATAGCCAATAAAAATACCCCTCTCCAGTAGCCTCCAACTTACTTTGTCCTCTTCTCAAAAGGGTTATGGGAATATGTAGGGCATCTAAAAATGCGTAAGTGGCCTATCTTAGGCTTTTTCCTGGTGAACATCTCCTTGAGAGTTTTACACCCCAATGCATGGTGCAAACTCTTGTGTTGAACAAAAATAGTTGTGCTACATGCCTCATCCCATAGGAAGAAAGGAGACTCTAATCATGCAACATGGCTCTAGTTGCACCCACTATGGCATGGTTCTTCCTTTCAATAGCTCCATTCTGCTATGGAGTGTAAGGAACTGTCATTGCCCCCTAATTCCCTCTTGTCTACAAAACTCATCAAATGCATTAGAGGTATACTCACCCCCATTATATGATCTAAGCACCTTGATCTTATTTTCCATGTGGTTCTCAACAAGAGCTTTGAACTCTTGGAACCAAAGTAAGTCTTCCTTTAATTTCTTGCTTCTCAAAAAGTAGATCCAAGTCTTCCTAGAATAATCATCAATGAATGTGATGTAGTACTCAAAACATGTCAAAGAGGCAGATGACATGGGACCACACAAGTCTGAATGACGCAAATCAAGCACTCCCTTTGATCCAATGTCACTACTCGGAAAAGAAGTCTTGGTGTGCTTTCCCAAAGCACAGTGTCTGCATACACCATTATGCTTTGTGCTGAAATATGGAAAACCTATAGTCATGTCTCTCAACATCCTCAAAGTTGAATGATGAAGATGGGCCATTCTCTTGTGCTATAACTCACACAACTTGATATTGCTCTATGTGTGTGCCAATGCATGATGTGGTTGGAGGAGAAGCTTGTACAGTTTCCCACATCTAAATCCATTCGCATATCAAGCAGATGGTCCCTCTGCTTTGGGAAAGATATGCACTTTCTCATCTAAGACATATGCCTCAAATCCTTTATCCTCAATCGTGGAAATTGAAAGAAGATTCTTCTTTAGTCCAGGGACATGCAAAACATCCCTCAGTAACATGGGCTCCATGGACTCCCTATCAGAGTGGATTGTCCCACACCCAACTGCTCTCACCACTGTATCATCACTCAAAATAACCTCCAACTCCAAGCATGTCTCTGAAATCTCAATGAATGTGTCTCGAAATCCTGTCATATGACTCGAAGCTCCATTATCAATGTACCATGTGGAGGAAGTAGTGGAAGCACTCAGTGAATGCCCAATGATCATAGAATTCTTAGTATGGTCCTCAATATCCCTCTTGGTGATGGATGATGCTCTCTCTCTCTACAACCACCAACAAAGAGAGAAAACTCTCTCTCGAATCTAGCAACATACTCATTAATCTATGTTGATGTTGTTGTCTGTTGTTTCTTCTTCTTCTTTGGGCATTGTCTAGCATAATACCTAAACTTCTGACAAGCAAAGCATTTCACTCTACTCATGTCCTTCTTCTCGCCATCTTGCTACTTAATTCCGCCCTTGGAACCCTTCTTGAACTTCTTCTTACCCTTTGTTGCTAATGCCACATTCTCCTCATCTTCCTTGTTGTGAGATGCACTCCCCTGTACATACCCTCTCCGGGTCTCCTCGTGATTGAAATCATCCCAAAGACAATCCCATTGAATCCATGAATACAACCTATGGCTTCATCATGTCAATCAAGGTTGTACATACCAACTCTGCACCTTGTATCACCTCCTCAATAACGCCAAGCTCATCATGAACCTATGTGATCCTAGTGAGGTAAGCAGTCATGTTCTCACTCTTGTTCATCTGAATACTCTTTAACTTCTCCCTTAACACCATTTTCTAATTTTCATTGCAACTCTGGTGAATGTTAGTCAAAACATTCCACATCTGATGAGCAGAGTCTTTACCTAATACATGTGGAATCACATGGTCTTTTATGGCATCAAGAATGATTCTTTTAGCCTTTATGTCATTCTTGTCAAATATGGCTTTAGTTGTTGCATCTGTAGGAACCTTCATTGGATTGGATGTAGTACTGTTTACTATCTCTCATAGTTCACTATCCTGCAATATCAACACTATTTTAACCTTCCATGGGCTAAAATTTACCACCCCATCCAACCTGTCTTCTATCTTAAGACCATAGCCATAATAACAAATTATTCCAATAACGTGTTTCTTCTCAAAACCTTGTTTTCCCTTATCTTCCTTGTTTTCACTTTTGCTTTGATACCATGAGAATTTTTGTAACCCCAACCCGGTTTCAATTTCAATTCAATGCATATGGTTTAATGCCCTACCCCAGTATGCATATTCATAAAAAAATTCAAATTTTAACTTGAAAACTTAAAACACATGAGATAATTTCAGCTTTTGCAAACTCATAATTTTGTTAGCAGCCTAACTTTTCAATCTCATAAAAATATTTCAGCCTCACACAATAAAAATGACTCGGTATTTTTTATGAAAATGGTCCAAGATAAAACCCCGAAGGGAAAACCTATAAGAGAGAGAGTTTATTTTTTCTTTAGGCAAAGTACAAATTAATAACAACAATGCTCATCTCCCTTATTGAAATTCATGCCAATATCTCATTGACAAAATTGTTGCATTAATTTCCTTGGAAAACGTAATGCATGACCTCACACACACGACTGTACGGATGGTTGTACAACCTTGATTTCTGTGTTGTACTGGTTGATTGTTTTCTGCCTCAAAACACCATGCCCAGATTCTCAAAATCCATGATGTACTCTCACCATTAAATATTGTATTCTCCTCGAAAATTGTGCCAAGATGTCTCAATTTGTGTGTTGTTGTAAGGACATGTACAATACGACCTTCTCGAATTATGTGCCTGTTTTACGGTACTTCTTGTACGGTCATGTTGTGTGAATTTGCTTTGGGAAATGTGTCAAACACATGCTCTTTCTCCTTCTTGGAGTTTGTGCAAGGGTTTTTTCTCTCTTTTCTCTTGCTCTTCTTCTCTCCAATAATTCTTTTTGGAATGTGAAGAATGAATTCTCTCATGTCTTTCCCTAGCCTTTTTGTTTGAGTAACCACCATTTGAAAATCAAAGATCAAGATTAAAACATAACTAGATGAGATCTAGGGCCAAGATCAAATCTCACTTTTCGCATTAAAAATCATTTAATTACCTTTTAAATAATAAATGATACATTTAATGCTCACCCACTTTTAATTCTCATTAAATCACATTTAAACTTTTAGAACTCAACTTCATTTTATAAAGTGACTTTATAATCATAAAGTCAATCTCACTTTATAAAAATGTTGGGGACCACATTTAAAGTGTCCTTGTCCACCCCAAGGCACCATTGAAAGGACAAATGCTTCCTATGTAAAATTTCAACAGTAGTTGTTCTAAAGTGTAACACCCACTACATGGATGCTCTCCTCATCCTCATCCTTAATACATAACTAAGTGATTTTCTTTTCATAAGCATGACAATCCTTGATGAGTTCTCTAGCAAGTAGATTTAATTGGATTTGATTTGGTGCTTTAGTGGGGTAAATCTTTGCATCTTGTGGCTTAAAATAATTGATGCTTCCAATCACTTGAAGTATATTATTTTAATTCTTTCACTTCTTGACTACTTTAAGGTGGGGTGTATTGATCTAGGAGGGAATTCATCAATAGAAGCCCCTTCCTACGATATCTTGTAGAATTAGAAGTGCACATTAGAATAATAATCGAATCAACACACAAGGTAAATAATATTATAAGGTAGGGAAACACCATCAATTGTTATTTACGGTAGAAATTATTCTGCAACCCATGCTTGTTAAAATACAATAGAAAACATGCTTAATACAATGATATGCATGTGTATACCCTCTCATAAGTGGTCTTAGGGGGTCTATGCCAAATACTCATTACTACATCTGTTACCCACCAACTACCTATTGGGTCTTTTCCAACAATTATGGATACATTATATTAATTCAACATGCTTAATACAATGATATGCATGTGCATATGAAATGAGAAAAACTCATTTATTCGAACTTCCACTTCAAAAATGTGAAATAATCCAAAAATACAAATTTATATATAAGATGATTAGATATAAGATACGATATTACATTTATAATGTTTAGACTTTTATAAGTCCATTTGTACATTTTCACGTAAAAACATAACTCTTAACTTTTAAGTAATTATTAATGCTTTTATTATTAACAATTAAAATTAATAATATTAATATTAATTGTTATATTATTATTATTATAATATATATATATATATATATTGCCTTCCCCTTAAAGGAAGCTTTGTCCTCAAAGCTTATTAAAGACAAGGGTTATGTCTGATTTGCTTGAAACTTCATCTCTAGATCTTTTCTTGAGTACTTGCGATACTTCATGAAATGAGACAATATGAGTTACAAATTCCAAATAAAAATTGTTGCATCGTCTTCGATGTGGTCCATCTTAGATCTATCTTCATCGGAGCTATTTGATTGCTTCGTGGGAGTGTAATATCCCAAAGTGATATTTTTCTTTTTCTTTGTGTACTGTAGATGGCTAGTAGGCTTATTCCTCAATAGAATATGAAAACAAACCCTGATCTCTGCATGCATGCATTTGCATGCAAATCTATGCCCTAGATAATACTGAAATGCTAGAAAATAGGAGGAATTAATGAATGTACATACCAATATGTAGATCTGATGATGACAAGGAGGATGGTCCCTGCATGCAAGAATTGTGATGGAGGAATAAGGAGTTAAGACAAATCGTCCTCCACAGGTGAATGCGCCCTCCTCCAAATCTGTAGATGCTCCTCAATAATAAATAAGCCACTGTTGAAGACCCAGATGAGGTGCAATAGGGTTATAGTACCCCTCTGGAAGTGATGGAAGCAGCATGCAGAAGAAAGGGTTGCTCAATAGCCTAAAACGAAAGTATATTCCTTAAGGAATTCGCCCATGCAAAAGGACGCCCTCCAGATAGTGATAACTGTTGATAACTTGCTTGATACTCAAGCTGAGAGGCCCTTCTTCAAAGGGAAGGGTGATGAGGGTGTTCTGAGAGGAATAGAAGCAGCATGCAGAAGTTCTTCCCTCTGTAGAGAAGAAAATGAATAGGTATGTCTCTCACCACGGTGCCCACGGTATGATGGTGAACCCCTCCAACTGGATGAATAATTAATCTCTCGAAGCAACTGTTGAATAGAACCTAATGATGAAGTAGTGTTGATTCTGGATGGTCCAACCTGATGATGAACTAGGGAAGATAGATTTCGCTGTCGAAATACACCAATTAGCTGAGCATGCACTCAACCCCAACTTAGCTTACTGAGCTCTCTAGTTCGAATCCTCAAATCAATAATCATATAAGTGTCCTTCTCCATTCACATTACCTTTCTTTTATAACTTCCAACTGCAAATAACCTAACTTTTGACCTAATTAGGTGACTTTAACTTCTAATTTGCAGTTGACTTGCATGTAGGTGCATGGAGACTCAATCGGGTGCATGCATCATGAAATAATGCTCAGATGTCATGCATGCAGGTTCCCCCCATCTACTCAATGATGATATAATATTGATGCCATAAATCTTCTTATATGGCATCAGTCTACAACTGATTCCCTGACTGTTAGTGCCCGCTCGAACCTATGGGAATCATATAGGTTAGCGAGTCGGTCCTCAATGCCTAAGCAGAAGAGGACATTATAGTACTCCCTGCTCGAATTTGCTTGTCCTCAAGCAACTGTAAAGCTGGGTGTTGTAATACCTGTTCTCCTTCCCAAGTGGCCTCCTCTATAGGAATATATTTCCACTGAACCAAGTAGTCTCTAATGATTATGTTCCTCAATTTTCGCTCCCGCACCTCTACGATGCGCTCAAGAATCTAAATCAATTTCCCCTCATCATCAAGGGGGGGGAGGCTCGAAAGATGTAACAATCTGCTGACCGACTGCCTTCTTGAGATTGGAGACATGAAATACGTTGTGAATCTCACTCTCTGCGGGTAGTTCTAGCTCATATGCTACCTCTCCAACCTTCTGGATTATCTTGTATGGACCATAGAAGCGAGGTTTGAGTTTTTTCGCTCCTTTCTTTTTAAGAGATGATTGTCGTTAAGGTTGGAGGCTTAAATAAACAAAGTCTCCTACCTCAAAACTGCACCCAACCCTGTGCCTATCCGCATATATCTTCTATTGATACTGAGCAGCCTGTATGTTCTCCTTGAGTATCTTGAGGATGTCTTGATCCTCCTGAATCCACTCTTTGTCCTTGGGGGGCCTATTATCGTCGAATATCTGGTCTGCGAAAGTGGAAGCATCATACCCATACAAAGCTCAGAAAGGGGTCATCCCAATGGTCATATGGTGGGTGGTATTGTAACAATGTTCACCCAAGTGTAGCCATTTGATCCATGTCCTCTGCTGACTTGCTACGTAATTTCTCAAGTATCCCTCAATCCACTTGTTGACAATCTCTGTATGCCCGTCACTCTGTGGATGATAACTTGTGCTCATGGCTAACTCAGTCCCCACTAATCGAAAAATCTCTTGCCAAAAGGCTCCTGTGAATTTGTTGTCCCTATCACTGACAATGGTCTTGGGTAACCCGTGAAGTCTAAATACCTCTCTGAAAAATAGTTCTGCTACCTGCACTGCTGAATAATATGAAGAAATGACAAAGAAGTGAGCGAACTTGGTCAATCTGTCCACCACTATGTACAAGCAGTCCATGCCCTAAACCTTTGGCATCCCAGTAGTGAAGTCCATAGAGATGCTCTCCCACTTCTACTCGGGAATAGGTAAGGGTTGTAGTAAACCAGCCGGGTGGGTGTGCTCTATTTTGTTCTATTGGCACAAGCTGCACTCTCTCACATGTTGTATCACATCATTCTTGAGGCCCTTCCATGAGAACCTTTATCTAATCTGTCTATAGGTCTTGAGAAACCCATGATTCCCTGCTAGGTGAATCAAGCGATGCCTACAAAATATTCTTCTTGAGGGAGGACTCTGGAACTAAGAAGATTTTGTTCTTGTAGTATATGATGTCATCAATTACCCGGTACCTATCATCATGAATCTGTCCATCCAATAGCTCGCTATCAAACTTGTCTTTGGAATACTCAACCAAAAGATGAGATCTCCAATCTGATGAGATGCTCATAAGGGATAAAGTAGCTAGTAGTATGGAAAGTGCATCGACCACTACATTGTTCTTTCCCTTTACATACTCAATCTCGAAGTCATAGGCCTGAATTTGCTTACCCATTTTCACTGCCTCTCGTTTAACTCTTTCTTCTCTAGGAAGTATTTCAAGCTATTGTGATATGTCTTAACCTTGAATCTGCCACCCACTAAGTACTGCCTGAACTTGGTTAGCGCATGGAGAATGGCTAATATCTCTTTGTCATATATCAAATAGTGGCGGTCATAGTCTTTGAGCTTCCTGCTCTCAAATGCAATGGGGTGGTTGTTCTGCATCAAAACTGCCCCAATTCCCTCTCCTGAAGCATCACATTCTAATATAAAGGGTTGAGAAAAGTCTGGTACAGCTAATATTGGGCATGAACTCATTACCTTTTTCATTTTCTCGAATGTCTGTCGTGTTGTCTCCGACCAGTTGAATGCCCACTTCTTGGTAAGATCTGTGAGGGGTGCGGTCATTTGTGAGAATCCACTGACATACCTAGGATATACTGACATACCTTCTGTAGTAGGTGCAAAGGCCCAAAAATCCCTTTAGTTCTATCACATTTTTAGGTGTAGGTCAATCCAATATGGCCTGAATCTTCTCTAGGTGCACCTGGACCCCGTTGGTCCCTATCACATGCCCCAAGTATAACATCCCCTGCATGCCGAACTCACACGTGGACAATTTGGCATATAGTTGATGCTCCTATAGAATTCCAAGTACTTCATTTAAATGTCTCAAATGTTCTTCCCAAGTTCTATTATATATCAATATGTTGTTGAATAATACCAGAAGATACTTACGTAACCAAGCCTTGAATATATTGTTCATGCATGACTGGAAAGTAGTTGGTGCATTAGTGAGCCCAAATGGAATCACTAGAAACTCATGATGTCCGTTGGCAATCAAAGGCGGTCTTTGGAACATCATGTTCCCTGACCCAGATCTAATGGTAACCTAAGCAGAGGTCAATCTTGGAAAAGTACTTTTCCCCCTGTAGTTCATCCATAAACTCATCAATCCTGGGGATGGGATACCTATTCTTTATGGTCTTCTTGTTGAGTTCTCTGTAATCAATGCACATGCGTAGGGTTTTGATGGCCTGAATGACCAAATCTGTCCAAGACTTTTGTTAACAGGTTGAATATCCTGACAAAAATCTTACTTCCATAAACTCTGCGGAATGCGGGATGCGGAAACGTCCTTCTGTAAATTCTATTCCCCATAGATATCCTTTCGCAACTCTCCTTTCCGCAACTTGCAGGATGTGGGATGCGGCTTCACAATCTCTATTTCCGCAGCGGCCTATTCCGCATGCTGGATGCGGGATGCGGGATCGTAATTTCCATATTTCCTCAATTCTGCAAACTTAAGCTTTTCGCACCGTTGATTCTTGCAGGTTGATTCTCAGCCATTGATCTGTTTCCAGATGTGGAACAGATTGTGACCGTTGATTTTCGTCATGATCTTTCTTCGTCGTTTGATCTCCTCTGAGATCTTTCTTTGTAGATCATCGAATTGATCACTGACAGGATCAATTTCTCTGCAACTTAAAAACTAAGAATTTATACACATAATTTACATGGAGCGAACATAGGATGAATTCATAATTGTACAGATTTATATATATCAACATGGAATTCATCAAAACAAACGAAATATAATCCTCTGTTTTTTTATTCAATCAGATCAGAAACTCAAACATAGAGAATTTACTTCTTCACTCATTTTTTGCACACTCTTGTTAACTCATCTCTCGCTCTACTCTGCTACACTCTACCCCCTTTCATTCTATTACATTCAAATCATTTTATAACACTTAGAAAAACCTGTCAGATCTGACTAATTTGGATCTGAGGACGTAACAAAAGTAAACCCCATCGACAAAGATCAATCCTTGAGTAATCCATGCAGGGATCAAGGAGAACAAGGGCAAAATTGTTACTTATTACAATCAAAACTAATTCTATCTACTTATCATCGAACCCTATCCATATAGAACTTGATTACGAGGAAAGTTGAATCATCGGTCAACGAAATTCGAGCTGGATGCTAAGCTGATTCATCAGTCAATGAACCTTGAGTTGGATGCTCCTGCATCAGGTTCCATCCTTTTTCTTTACTAGCACTACTGAAGATGCAAATGGACTAGATCCAAGTTTGATGTACCCTAGCTTGAGCAGTTCCTTGATTGTACTCTTTATCTCATCTTTGTACCTCTTGGGATGTCTATAAGGAGTGGTGCTAACTGCTTGATTCCCCTCCTCTAACTCGATAATGTGCTCAAATCCCCTATCTGGCGGTCGACCTACTGGAAGGTCTCCAAATACTGCCTTGTGCTTTTATAGTAAGGCCTCTATATCTGTTGGATGTTGTGTGGCCTTATCTGGTGGTTTCCTGAAGGTAACCAAACACTCTGTTGCCCACTTAATATCTCTCTGTCAGAGTATTGCCTCCATCCTGTGTGATGTCACTGCTATGGGAGGGTAGGTATTCATCCCTCTCAATACTACCTTCTGTCCCTTGGATCCTGTGAACTCCATCTCCATGGTATGGTAGTTCGTGGAATACTTCCCTATGGAATACAGCCACTGAACTCCTAATACCACATTCATGTCTGGTACATCTACCACATAGAATGTCTCTATCACTGAATAATTCCCAAGTGTTACTTTTAATTTAGGAATCCTCTGACTACACTCCATGGTGTGACTTGCTGCAACTACTGAAAACCCATCAAAACTCCTAGTCTGAAGGCCTCTCCTTTTAACCCATGCAACATCAATAAAGTTGTGGGATGCCCCACCATTTATCAGCACTCCCACTCTGTGGCCTTGTATGATACCTATGATCCGAAGAGTGTGGAATCTAGGAACCCCTATCATGGTAGCAATGGTACCTCCTGAGGGTTGTCCCTCATCAACTGTCTCTGGTGTCTCTCCCTACTCCTAATCCTGATAATCCTCATCCTCCCCACTATCGGAATAGGACTCTATGTAGTAGGCCTTTCCCTTTCCTGAACATCTGTGACCTGGTACCCATGGCTCTTGGCAAGTGAAACATAATTTTTTTTCTTCTAAGGTCCTATCGGGTATCATTGTCCATCCATTCTTTCTTGGGCCATTCTTTCTAGAAGGGTTTACTCTCTTTACCTTTAATAGGCAAATTGGTTCTGGGAGCAAACCTATTTTTGGGTATTGCATCTTGCAAATATCTAGTCTGGCTGATGGCATCTACTAGGGTGGTGGGCCTATATGACTTGACCCATCCCCATAAGGGTTGAGTGAGGGCCTCTGTAAACAACATAATCAACCTGCTCTCTGATATATCCGTCACCATGACTGCTATCCTCTGAAACTATGAAATAAATGCATCTACACTACCTGTCTGCTTGAGTTGTGCCATCTCTCTAAAGTGTACCTCAGGGTCCTTCTGATCAAACCGCTTAATGAGCCTCTATGTAAAATATGGGTACGATGTGATGGTATTGTGACACAGTGTCACTAACCCGTGGTACTACCACTCATGTGCTTCTCAATCCAAATGCAAAGTAGCCAATTTAATGGCATCTGTTTCAATCATGGGGTTGAGCTGGAAGTATGTATCCAACTTCTGCACCCAATTCTGGGCTGGGACACCCCGGGTGCCCTCAAAGGTAGGGATATTCAGTTTCCCTACGGTGCATTGTAACTCATAGTTATGGGTGAATGGCCTATTGTAAGATCTGGGTTTGTTCTTACTTTTAAAGTGGAAGAATTCAGTGAAGGTCATGACTGAATGGAAGTCATCTCCTAAAGCTCTATATTCTCTCAGATAGGCACTCATGGATTCTTTTGGTACTACTTGTGCTAGAGGCACTGCAGCTGGACTATCTAAGAATTGAGGGATGGTAGGTCGGGAAGGCTTGTTGTATATATGGGGATGGCTCTGCATATTGGTATGTAAGTGCTCCCTACTACTGCTGGTGGATACCCTTATCACTATTGGGAAACAAGGGACTGTGTGGGGTGGGCCCATTTTTCTCTGTCATTTGCCTGAAGGTACTCATCATTTCTTTTTTTCCAGTAGCGAGTTCTTTTATGGTTGATATGAGACTATTGAAAGTTGTTTTATCATCCTCGGCCATTGTTTCTTTGCCCTTTCCAAACTGATACTCTCTCTCCCCCAACTCTATGTCCTCTAACTCCTCTTCTCCTCTATCACTATCTCTAAACCTCTGTCTCCAGTAAGTAGTGTTGTATGGGTCTTCTGAATTCATTTATAATTTTGCATCCCCACAACTGGTAAGGAAAATAGCTATGATACCACTGTAATACCCCAAACTGATATTTTTCTTTTTCTTTGTGTACTGTAGATGGCTAGTAGGCTTATGCCTCAATAGAATATGAAAGCAAACCCTGATCTCTGCATGCATGCATTTGCATGTAGATTTGTGCCCTAGATATTACTGAAATGCTAGAAAATAGGAGGAATTAATGCATGTGCATGCCAATATGTAGATCTACTGATGACGAGGAGGATGGTCCCTGCATGCAAGGGTTGTGATGGAGGAATAAGGAGTTAAGTCAAATCGTCCTCGACAGATGAATGCACCCTTCTCCAAATCTGTAGATGCTCCTCAATAATAAATAAGCCACTGTTGAAGACCCAGATGAGGTGCAATAGGGCTATAGTGCCCCTCTGGAAGTGATGGAAGCAGCATGCAGAAGAAAGGGTGGCTCAATAGCCTAAAACAAAAGTATCCTCCTTAAGGAATTTGCCCATGCAAAAAGACGCCCTCTAGATAGTGATAACTATTGATAACTTGCTTGATACTCAAGCTGAGCGGCCCTTCTTCTAGGGGAAGTGTGATGAGGGTGTTCTGAGAGGAATAGAAGTAGCATGCAAAAGTTCTGCCCTCTATAGAAAAGAAATCGAATAGGTATGTCTCTGACCACGGTGCCCACAGTATGATGGCGAACCCCTCCAACTAGATGAATAATCAATCTCTCGAAGCAACTATTGAATAGAACCTGATGATGAAGTAGTGTTGAATCTGGATGATCCAACCTGATGATGAACTAGGGAAAATAGATTTTGTTGTCGAAATACACCAGTTAGCTAAGCATGCACTCAACCCCAACTTAGCTCGTCGAGTTCTCCAATTCGAATCCTCAAATCAATAATCATATAAGTGTCCTTCTCCATTCACTTTACCTTTCTTTTATAACTTCTGACTGTGAATAACCTAACTTTTGACCTAATTATGTCACTTTAACTTCTAATTTGTAGTTGACTTTCATGCAGGTGCATGGAGACTCAATCAGGTGCATTCATCATGAAATAATGCTCAGATGTCATGCATGCAGGTGGTCTTTGGCTCTGGTGGCCCCCATCTACCCAATGATGATATAATATTGATGCCCTAGATCTTCTTATATGGCATCAATCCACAGCTGATTCCTTGATTATCAGTGGTCTCTCGAACCTATGGGAATAACATAGGTTAGTGAGTCAATCCTCAATGCCCAAGCAGAAGAGGACATTGCAGGGAGGTATCTTCTTGTTTGTTGCTTAGTATGTTGATTTGATGTTCTTGATTGTCTGACATCATAACTTTGTGTATGTTCATTCTAACCCTGTCGTTGGTCAAAATGACGTTTATAATTGGGATGTCGATAAGAAGTTCTTGTTGTTTGTTTTTCTGTTGGATTGACTTCTTTTTTAACTGTGCTGATGACTGAATCTGTATTTATTTCTTCTTCCTCAACTTGAAATTGTTTTTCGGAGAGTCTAGATGCTTCCTTCTGAATTTGCGCTACTTTGTTCTCTAATATATTGTTATTACTCAAAAAATTGTCAAACCTTTCGTCTTACGACTTTTTTTCCTCTTTTAAGTTCTTGATGTGTTCCTCTAGTTATTGATTAAAATTTCTCATTGGTGGATTTCTTCTTGCTTTTCTAGTATTCATCTTTCGAGGTCTTCATTGGAATGTTTCTCCTTCTAACTATGTTATAGCGTCTTTATTTTCGTAAGGAATGTCTTTTTATGAATTCTTAGTCGAAATAGTTCTTCACTATTGCTTGCTAAATTGTCATTAATTTTCTTAATTTCTAGATTATGCGTCTTGTTAATGTCGTCATACTTTTGTTGGAAATTTTCTTTCTGTTGCTGATGTTGACATATCTTTGATTCTTGATTTTCTAGCTTCCTTTGGGCTTGCGGCTATTCACTATATTTGTCCATGATGAGCTTGTTTAAGGGCTTTATGTCTTCTTCGAAGTCGTTATTGCTTCTATACAGTGACTTTTTGATCGGGTCTTCTAAGTTTTGATTGTGACTTTTCAAATGTGATATTTTCTCATCCTTATCTGATAACATTTTTGTGGATTCTTCATTATTTTTTTCCAATATTTGATTTTGAATTTCTAAGGTATGATTCATTTGCTCTTGAAATATTTTAACCAATTTATGCTTATCCACCTCGCATTGTAGATAATTATTGGTCGCCTTGTAATGTTCTAACTAAGCCAAACTGCTTGTAACTGGGCTTGTAATTCTTCATTTGCAATCACCATTGCTTGCTATTAAGACTTTTCAATACCGATTTCTATTCTTCCAATTTGCTCCTTAGAACCCAAAATCTTCTTTGACTTGGCTACTTTTTTTTGTAATTAATAATTGTAATATTTATACAATTATTAAATAATGATAATGGTTAATGGTTAATGTATACTCATAATATGATTTTATTAATAATTTTTTATATAATAATAATTATAATAACAATATTATTATTATAAAAATTTTGAATTAGGTCGAATTAGGGATTTCAATCATTGGAGTGGACGTGGGATGGAAGTCTACTTGGGCGATTATGGCTTGGGAAAATATTGATGAAGTGGTGATGAATGATGGATGGAGGATGAGGGCGCTAGAGGTGAAGGAGGGGAGCTACAATGGAAGAGAAGAAACAAGTAGGTAGCGGCGTGGGCAGGAGAATAGGAGATGGGGTTTGGTGGAAAGCTGCAATGAGGAGGTTGTGATGGGAAATAGTGGAAAAGTGTGGGGAGCACAGGGGCAGGGTTGGCTGACAAAAAAGATCAGGGAGGCTATGGTCGCAGGCGGCGACGTGGACATAACATGGGAATGATGGCAGTTACGACGACGGATGGTGGTGCAACAACGACGAAGGAGAAGGACACGACGAGGTGGGATAGAAGGCGCGGGGAAAGGTGCGAGTGCTCTTCGAAGGAGGATCGTTGGATGATGGGCGTGGGAGAGGAGCAGAGGAAGGGCAGTAGGTCGCAGAGGGAAGGGCACGAGATGAAGAGGATGGGACACAGAAAGATGGGGGTTGCGCGGAGGAGGCTATGTGGATGAGAGTTGTGTGATGGCTACAAGGGAGGGTCTGAGTGGTGTCCGTGGGCTAAGAGATAGGACGTAACAGTGTGAAAAGAGAGGTCAAAGACCTATTCCAGAGATATTCTGAATTGTTTGTAAAAAACAAAATGTGGTCAAAGGCCAGAACCAGGTCGTGTCAGAGAATCAGAGCGGTCAGATACCAATGAAATGAGAAAACTCATTTATTAGAACTTTGACTTCAGAAATGTGAAATAATCCATAAATACAAATTTATATATAAGATGATAAGATATAAGAGATGATATTATATTTATAATGTTTACATCAGTCCATTTGTACATTTTCATGTAAAAACATGAATCTTGACTTTTAATTAATTATTAATGGTTTTATTATTAACAATTAATATTAATAATATTAATATTAATTGTTATATTATTTTCATAATGTTAGATATATATTTATATAACAGTGTATCATCTCATAAGTGGTCTTAGGGGGCCTATGCAAACTACTCATTATAACATCCATTACCCAACAACCACCTATTTGTTCTTTTTCAACAATTATGGCCACATTATTTTAATTCATGAGTTCATACCAACTACGTAGTGGGTCATATTCCATGAGTATGGCCACATAAATTAATTACCTTCTTTGGGTTGCTAACATTATATTAATATCCTCCTTAGGCACATTACATTTGTTCCACCTACATGTTTTGTTCTGTTGGACATTGGGTTCAGTGCTCCCCATGAGTTTTTTAACATGGACTAATCGCCTTTGGATATCCTAACTCTAGCAATTGTGGTGGAGATTAACACATGCGAGTTTTGGTCTAGCGACAATCATGAGTCCAACAAATGGTATCAGAGCAACATGTCAAGGGTTCGAAACTTACCTGGCTCGCATTGGGGGGGATATTGTGGGACATTGGGTTCAGCGCCCCCCGTGAGTTTCATGACATGAACTAATCGCCTCCTAAGATCCTAACTCTAGCGATTGTGGTGGAGATTAACACCTGTGGGTTTTGGTCTAATGACAATCATGAGTCCAAAGATCTCGAAACATGTGTAAGTCATATACTATGATCAATTAAGCAATGTACCATGACCCACCCATGACCACATTAAATTAATTATACTCCTTAGTTACTTAACAATACTTTAATTATCATTACTAGGTACATTGCATTCCATTCCCATGCACATGTTTCAATTATACTCCTTAGTTACCTAACAATACTTTAATTATCATTACTAGGTACATTGCATTCCATTCCCATGGACATGTTTCATTCTTGAAGCATGTGTGTAATTCATATAATAAGATCTATTTAGTAATGTAATTCACTTGTACCAAACATGAGCATCCATCCATCCTAGTGATATTTGGACATGGCATCCATCTTCTCTCTTGTCACATCGATATTGAATACAATTTCCTTTTTAAATCCTTGTTGTTTGTGTGCTATTATGATATTTCCACGCATTTCTTTTATTTCTCTGTGTACCTCTATATTGAATGCTTTTTTAGTTCCATGTTTGTCCACAGTAGGTTTTTTTATGCTCACAACCTTACCTCGATAAATGTTGTTTTTTTTAGTATAGGTGGTGATATTCAACAACCTAGCCATTGGTTAATTCTTTAAGTCTTCAACATGTGGTTTCTTTGAGGAATGGTGTTTTGTAGATTTCATTTGGGAGCTTTTGTGGGTTGTGCTTTTGATTCAACTTTAGACTTTTCATGTGATGTGTATGTAGTTAACGTGATTAGTTTATTTGTAATGACTTATTCATGCACTACTTTGGGGCTTTGTTGTTTAATAAAAGAAATATCCCACTATGCCACTTTTCTTCTTTTGTAGCAATTTAGCTTCATAATCTGCTTTTGCACAATAATATCAACCGAACCTAATGAATTCAAGCATATTAAATAATAGTATCCACATTATCATTTCTATATCATGAATATTTGAATGCAAAATATTTTATTTGTGGCAATTTTCAAATCTTTAAAAATTGGAACATTCTCACCCTTAACCTGTGTGCTTTGGATATGCTTTGCATGGTCCTACAATCTTTTAGCTAAGTCAACATTGATGAAATTATGCTTGCTACTAAGGTTTATAGAAATAATGACCTCTTGCTAAAGACATCCATGAGCATGTAGTAGGAAATTGTCATATAAAAACAAACCCTTTGTGCACTTTGTATTCTTTGTGACGTGAGACCACATGTCAAGCTATTATTTCATATTGTTAATTGGGAATGTTGAACATTAGTGTTCCCAAGAGTTTAAAAAGTTGAACTTAGTGTATTTTTTTGTTTGTATTCTTTAATAATAGGACCATCGTACTTTCCTTTAAAATAACTAGCCTTGTGAAATTTCAAAGTTCAACTAAGGTTTTGAAAAAAAACTTGGGAAAACCCCAGAATTAAATTTTAGGTTTTGAAGAAATAATTTAGTTTCCAATGGAGGTCATTTAAGGTCGTGATTTAAAACGGTGGTAATGTCAAATTGTAATTTTTAAAGTGATTTTTCATTTAATTATGGTTTGCATTCAATATGGGAAACTTGTCAAAAAGTTATTTATTTTACAATCTAAGTTAAGTCACGGTTGTAACAAAGAAAAACCCTAAAATAATTGATTTTAAATAATGATATTTTCACTTTTTAGCTCCAATTTGAGTGTTTTTTTAAATCATTTATTTATTTTAGAGGAATTCAAATATGCAATTCGTTTCTTCAAATTCTGAACAAACAACTTAAGAGATTGTTCAGAGTGTCGTGGTCCAAGTTATCTTTTTTAAAATCTACAAAAAAATGTCAAATTCTTCCCCTTTTTCCCAAAGAAGTGATTTTGCTACAACCCCTTGAAGTGATAGATATACTTCAAAATAATAATTGAATCAACACAATAAATTGACACAAAATATAGAAAATACCCTTGAGGTAAGCTAAGATCATCAATTACATGGAAGAATTAGTTCACATGTGTTTTTTTCATTGCAATATCCAACATGTTTAATGCAATGATATACATGTGTATATATGTTTTTCCAAGAGTATTCATTGTGGGCTATGCCAACTACTCTCCATTATTACATTTATTGCCCAACAACCAACTAGTGGTTTTTATTCAATGAATATGGCCATGTTACATTAATTAGTGAATCACATAGACTACTTATTAGGCCTTATTTCATTACTATGGTCTCATTATATTAATTATTATCCCTAGGTACCTTACATTACATTAATTATCCTCCTTAGGAACCTTCCTAGGTATATTAAACCTTACCTCTTTGTAATATCTTGCTAAGAATTACAAAGATAAATATTCAAGCGACACTATTGATGTGTTTTGGAAATGTTTGGGATTCTCCCCATCTTTTCTAGTTGTATCATTGAATTCATTTACATTGCCTAAAGAAGGTCAGTTCTCATTGTTTCGATACATACATTCCCTATTTTTCACATTATTTCCCACCTAGTTTGTGCAATGGAAGTACAGGTTTTCATCGTACATCTGCATCCTATAGTTGGTCACCATTGACTTTTATCATAATTTTAATGGATGATTTGGTATATGTGGCCATTTTAAATATTATTCTCTACGTTTTTCCCACCAATGTTTATTTTGGCTTAATTATGGCAGAACCTATATTGAAATTTCGTTGTGGGGGGAAGATGGGTGGGTTGATTTAATTCTTTATATTGTTGACCTTGGTATTGTTGATTTTACCTTTGTGGTAGAGCATACATGTTTGAGATCCTTGAGGTTGTTGAAGATTTATGGGTGTTACGATTCTCAATAGATACCAAGATCATTCATAAACAATATATCCAACAAATAATAAAAATGTCCATTTACTTCTTTAAATTATAAACTCTTAAGGTAGGGTAACACCATACAATAATCCTTTTATGGAAATGGTATACTCTTGTTCACTTGCTTCTTTGAGGGGGGAACTTTTAAATTAAAATAAGGATTGCATCCTTATTTAAAGCTACTTAACCAACCTTAAACCCTAACCATTATTGTCCTCTACAATAATGAATGAGTCATTTTGAATTTATTGCATGCATAACTACATGGTGTGCCTTATTTAGTAATGACTGAAATAGTGGATTGAATTGACATTGCATTAAATGGACACCATACATATACTATTATTTACTCATTGGGTCCTTAGCCCCCCATTACATTGCAAGGGGAATACCACCTTTCCATCCCACTTTGAAAAACATTGCCCTCGTTGCTTGTATCCATGGTGTACATCTATTAGCCATTGTTCTATGTTTAGGTGTTTTCCTCAATGTTATGAGTGAAGTAGTACACGAAGACGACACATAGTAGTTGTATGGCTCTCATAGGGTGTTGCTTCCAGATCAAGTTGGATAATTATAACCTAAAGTATATTTTGGAACAACGGATTTCATCCCCAAAGAAACTTAAATGGGTCACCAAGATGCTTGGATATGATTATGATATCATCTACAAAAAAAGGAAAGAGAATATTGTGGCAGACACATTGCTAGGGAAACATAAGGAAGAGGGATCCTTCTTTACCTTATCCTCTCGGGTACCTAATAGTTAGAAGAAGCATGACATGAATGGTTGACCCATGCTACTACATCTCAATTAATCAAGCAACTTTAGGATACCAACCCTCCTCAGGGTTATACTTAGAAACAAGATACCTTGTGATATAAAGGTCATTTTTTCTAGTACCTAAATCGACTTTAAAATAGATGGTATTAACAGAATTATATTCATATCCTCTCTTAATTCATTCAGGATTTCTGAAGTTTATGCACGCGATAGTTACTCCTTAATTTTCTAAGAAGGCATGAAAAAGGACTATTACTTTTTTAGTGGAAAGTGACACTTGCCAAAGGAGCATGGGTGAGATAGCGAAGACTCCTATGACATTGAAACCATTTCCAATACCAACCACTATTTGGATATACATTTCCATGGATTTCATTGTTAGTCTTCCAAAAGTAGGTAAAAAACAAACCACCATGGTGGTAGTTGATCGACTTCCCAAATATGCTAACTTTTGTGCCCTCCAATGCCTTTTTACCACTGCAACGGTTTCTGAAATACTTCTCGACCAAATTTTTTAACTCCAGGGAATCCTTACCTCCATTGTGTTAGATCATAATCCTTGATTCACTAGCGAAAATTGGAAAGAACTATCTAATGTATAGGGAACCCAATTGAAAATGAGCACATCTTATCATCACCAAATAGATGGCCATACATAAGTGGAGTGCCATGAGGTGAAACTTCAAATACCAGATTTTAAGTTGGATTCAAAACTCTACATTGTGCCTCTAGGTGGAGTAGAGATCGTTTTAGGAGTCCAATGGCTACAAACATTGGGCACCTACTCGAAGAATCGTAAAAAACATTTCATCAAGTTCAAGTGGCAAGGACAAAAGTATACGCTATATGGGTTCCAACCACCCCAAATGCAAGTGGTTTCATCTCAATAGATAGAAAACCTTATCCAGAAAGGGGCATCAACTTACATGATCCAATTTCAGTAGATGGAGAGACATGATTCAGAACAAAATGATTCCAGAGAAGAAGAAGTCCAAGAGATACTTCATAAACATGGAAATATATTTCAAGATCTGCCCATGTCATTACCACCAGAAAGAAGGATTGAACATATAATCGAGGTTAAACCTGGTTCAAGCCCAATCAAAGTTAAACCCTATAGATACCCCCACCACCATAAAACATAAATAAAAGTATTAGTTCAAGACATGTTGAACTGTGGTGTTATCACAAAGAGAAGAAGTCCATATGCAACTCCAGTTGTATTAGTATGAAAGAAAGATGACTCATTTAGATTATACATAGATTACAAATGCTTAAACAAAATAACAATCATGAACAAGTTTCCAATTCCATGTTGGATGAACTTCATGAAGCCATATATTTACCAAAACTTGATTTAAGATTAAGATAGTATCGAATCAGGTCCAGATTAGAAGATGACACAAAGACCACTTTTCAAGCTCATGAAGGGAACTATGAATGCAAGGTAATTCCTTTTGGATTAACAAATTCCCCCACCACCTTCCAACCAGTTTGAATGAACTATTCCATCCCTACCTCAAGAAATTTGT
Organism: Pseudotsuga menziesii; assembly: GCA_001517045.1. Taxonomy (NCBI): domain Eukaryota; kingdom Viridiplantae; phylum Streptophyta; class Pinopsida; order Pinales; family Pinaceae; genus Pseudotsuga; species Pseudotsuga menziesii. Next base: position 245,850 of record LPNX010925642.1, on the reverse strand, counting down.
GTTAGTATATTTGATGGAATCCTTATATGTATTAAGACGTGGAAGGAACATCTGAAGCATACATATACTCTCTCCTAGAAGAAAACCAATTCTATGAAAAAAGGTGAAAATATACATTTGGAAAAAAATAAGTAGAGTGTCTTGATCATATTATCTCAAAGGAAGGAGTAAAGGTAGATCCAAATAAAATTAAAGCAATCAACGAATGGCCCCAACCAAATAATATCTCCAAATTAAGAGGATTCTTAGGATTAATAGGTTACTATCGAAGATCCATCAAGAACTATGCTCATTTAACTGCTCCGCTAACAACGTTCTTAAAAAGAATTCCTTTCAATGGAGTAATGAAGAAGGTGTTTTGAAGCATTGAAAGAAATTATGTCTACAACTCATGTATTGGCAACACTTGATTTCTCAAAACCATTTGTAATCGAATGTGATGCCTTAGGGTTTTGGATAGGATCAGCCTTGATTCAAGAAGTACACCCAATTGATTTTGAAAGCAGGAAATTAAACAAAAGAGAATGCTTACAATATGCATACCACAAGAAGATGCTTTGATTATGCATGCATTAACAAAATGGAGACAATACATTTTGGGGAGTAATTTTATGATCCATACAGATCATAACGATCTTCAATACTTGTTACAACAAAATATGTTAACAACCGAACAACAGAATTGGATAAAGAAAATTGCTACATTTGATATGGAAATATTACATAAAAATGGGAAAGGAAACATAATAGATGATTCTTTTTCAAGAAAAGATGAAGAAGTTCAAGCTATTGTAGTATCGATCGTGATTCCCAAATGCTTGGTTGAAATTCGAATCAAATATGCCAAAAACCCAAAGAATTGATCCATAATCAACGACATAACTCAACACCCAAAATTTGAATGGAAAAATGACCTCTTGTGGTATAGAGGAATAAATTACTTAAGCCCCAAATCAAGATTTAAATCAAAGATGCTTAAATAATCTCATGATTTTCTAGTTGTAGGACATGTAGGATTTTTCAAAACCTATTATAATGCAAGACAATCATTTTTTGGAAGGGAATGACTCCATACATTCAAAAATATCTAGCAGAATATCACATTTGCCAAAGGAAAAAATTTGAAAATGTCCTAAACCCAAGGCTACTTCATTTGCTACACGCCCTAAATCAGAAATGGGAAGAAATTTCATTAGACTTCATCAAAGGGTTACCCATGTCAAAAGAAAAGGAAAAAATATTGGTATTAGTAGATAGATTAACCAAGTATGCACATTGTATTAGTGTAATAAAAAATGATTCTGCTAGAGAAACAACTGAAGTTTTCTGTAAAAATGTATATATGTTAAACGAGAAATTTATGGAGAGAATTTCTATAAGTCAGTGATAGAGACACCAAATTTAAAGGAAATTTCTAGAGATAATTTTTCAAACAAATTGGGACATCACTTAACATGAGCTCAGCTTACCATCCCCAAACAGATCATGGTCAAACATAAATCGTCAATAAATGCTAGGAAAACTACCTGCGTTGTTTTGTAACTGAAAAGAAAAATAAATGGTTTCAATGGTTGCATCTTGTTGAATGGTGGTATAATTCGATGTATCATACATCCACTAAAAGGACACCATTCCAATATATATATGTATATGAATCTATGAAATGGAAACATGTAGCCACAAATCCGGCAAAGGTTGCATCAATGAAGGATCATTTAGAAGAGAATAAAAAAGTTGTTCAAATACTCAAGGAGAATCTAACCATTACCAAGAATCGAATGAAACAAGTTGACCAACATCAAACAGAAAGAGAGTTCAAAATTAGAGATTGGGTATTTGTGAGAGTAAAACCTTATAAGCAGTTATCACTTAAACACGACGAAAATATTAAACTAGCTCCAAGGTTTTATGGGCCATATCATATCAATAGGAAGATTAGTCACGTGGCCTATGGATTGGAATTACTGGACACAAGTCACATTCACAATGTTTTTCATGTATCATGTCTGAAAAATATAACAGGACAACATCAAAAAACACAAACAATACTTATGTTGGACGATGAAGGATGAATTATCTTGGAGCTAGAAGCTACTATTGCTACCAAGGGAAATATATTGTACTCTCGAGATCAAATAATATCTTATTAAAAGGGAAAATCTTCTTAAAGAAGGCACATCTTTGGAATCAGACACTTTCAACAATTACATCCCTCATTACCATTGCTTTGAGGACACAACAAATTTTAAGGGAAGGGAAACGTTACATACACAAAATATTACGTACATATATTAATAAAAACTCATCATACTTAATAATTAATAAATTAATTGTAACATTAAATAAAGGGTTGCATCCCTTCACAGTTAGTCAAAGAGGTCTATTTAAAAGTCCCTCTATGTACTCTAAATCACCAATCAATGATCAATTATATACATATTTTATTACATATCTAAATTTTGTTTATAGCATTGGTCTTGATGTGACCAGTCGCTTAGAAGAGGAAGTGTGACACTTTGTCATGAAGTGAACTTTGCATGTGGGTACCCCAACCATGTCTTGCAATGTGTGTGAGGTCACTTGTGATTTGCTTCTAATGGATTTGATTTCTTCATCTATGATTTTCCTTAATTATTTTATTCATTGTTCCTTTGGGGTAGGCTCTTCGAGGGTCCCTGGGGTTGTAGCCAGAATCTATCGAATACTTTTTCCATACCTATGTGCACATTGACATTTTCCCAACGAAACAACAACATCCTTTTGCAAGGTTAACCTGGCCTTCTGGCAATTATACATGGTGGCGCAGTCTAACTGTATCTCATAGAGATGTTGGAATATCAAGCAATACTGAGAGGGGGGGTTAATCAGTATTAATCAATCTATTTAAATTTTTATCACTTAACACAAAATCAAAAAATAAAAATAGAACACACAATATTATTGTGGAAGCCGAATTGGGAAAACCACCAATACTTTCTATTACTGCAAAATTATATTTACAAATGGTTTATGCCTGCTACTACAGAAAATGATTCTACAACACCCTATTTATCAGCAACTACTAGAAGGAGGCTACGACCCCATGGTTTACCAGCTACTACTGAAAGGATGCTTCAACGCCCTATTTACTAGCTACCACTGGAAGGAGGAAACAACCCCCTTGCAGGAATGTAGCCTTCCCTAGCTCCTCCCAACCACCCTTATATGATAATTCGATCTCTGACTTCTGTACACCTATGGATCTTCCAATTCAATGTACAAAGACACCTATTTGAAAGTTTAAAGCCTTGTTTATATACCCTCAAAAGTATCTCTTCATCTAATAGTCATGTATCTTCATCGTGACTTTTCACAAACAAAAACCAATTCGAAATTACCTCTATGTTTTAACTTGTGAAATTATCAACGTGCAACACTCCTTTCCGCAACTACCTTTCCACAATTAACATTCCGCAAATTATCTTTCTACAATGACCTTTCCACAATTGACCTTCTGCAATTAACCTTTCGCAAAGTGGTGTCTGCAACACTCCTTTCTGCAACTACCTTTCCGCAATTAATATTCTATAGCGGTCTTTCCACAATCGCCCTTTCCGCAATCTGTGGGAACTCCTTCTTTCCACAATTACGGTTTGTGGATTGCGGGTCTTCTTTTCGACTTTTCTCGAAACAGATTGCGGGTCTACTTTTCGATTTTTCTCGAAACTGCTTTTGCAGTTCGTCTCCTACAAAACTTCTTCCGCAATTGCATATTGTGGGTTGTGGGTATGCTTTTCATAAATTCTCAAACATGACTTATGCAAATCTCTTTCGACATAGTCTTCCCACAACTTTAACAAGCTTGCACCTTGGCATTGCGGAAACTATTATAGACCATTGATCTTTCTCTCTCTTATGATCTGGGTCGTCTAAATCTTCACTTCATAGAAACTTAGTGTTATAATGCTTTTGACTCTACTTAGCCAACTGTGTTATTTTGACTCTGTATTTTTGGACTATTTCATCAATGTTTCCTTATGATCTTATGTTGACAATAATGCCAATTTAATCAACAACAGAGTCCTCTTTGGAAAATTGGGGGGAATCTTAGTTTTCACTTGTCACTGGCAAGATGCCATACCCTTTATCTTTTTCTTAACTTCCTTGATGCTAAGAAAATGTTCTTTCATGCTTTCAATTAAAATTTTAATCCTATACATTGCCTTTTGTACTTCATGGAGTTGCTATGTGACCATTTCCTATGCATGTAAATACTTGTGCTGCAATGTAATGGTGCAAGCATGAAATTCCACTTAGATTTTTTTCCTCTCTCGAGGCCTTTGATTCTCTTTCTAGTGCATCTTTTCCATTTTTTATCTTTCAATTTGTGTTTTCATGGAATCCTTTTCAGCTTCAAGACCTTTGACTTGAGTAACTAATGCATCCTTATCAACCTACAAATCCTAGGGTAATATGTCCAAAGATTTTTTTGTGACGAGGGCATCATAATCGTGCTTCAACTCAACTCCCTCTCTAATTATAGATTTCATGATACAGTCCTCTAAAAGGCTGACCTTGTTTTTGGATTAGTTCGACTCTTTGGACAACTTCTATATGTTGTCTTCATTCTCTAAAGAAATGGCCACATTTGTTGAGGCCATAAATTTAGGTGCTTTATCAATGTGCTTGAATAGAAGAGTCTCCAAAGTAATTTCCATCACTAGCTACAAGGACAGTTGAGTTTCTTATGTGTCCTCTACACGATTTGTTTCTTTTTCCAATAAAAAACAAAAGAACTTAGTTTGGTCACCGAATTTTATTTGGATGGCGTGTATAAACCAATTCCAAGCTCTCTTAGTGGGAAGTGTCCTCCAATGAGCGGGACAATTGAACTAGTACTAAGCATTTCTATGTTCGTGTCATGCAGTCCGCTATTTCGGACTTCCTCCTCCTACCTTTGTTCTTCCTTTTACCTCTTTTAAGCTTCCTCTTGTGTCATAAGATATTCGTCAGACTTAATTTGAACTTCTTCTTGTCGTCTCTTCTCTCTCACTTTTTGTTGTATTTCTGCTTGTTTGTCCTTTTATTCTTGTTCCTTCTTTGCTTGTGCTTTTGCTTCGAAATTATTTTGTAATTATACTTTCTTAGTCTTTGTTGCTTGAGTTTCCTACACATGGGATTCGTCTTGTGCTTTCTTTTTTTCTTCTATCCATTGGGATTCTGCCTCAACTTTTATTTTATCTTCCTCCTCGATAATATTTTATGCCTTCTCCACTAAACTATGTTGTTCTTTTTGTTGTGTCTTTTCTTGGGATACTTCTACTGCCTTAGTGGCATTAGTTTTTCTTTTCCTTTATTCATCCTTTTTTCAATTATTCGATACTTTGATCTCTAATGTATATTTCTTCTTCTATGAATAATTCATCTACTTATGTCCAGATGACTTTTACAGTTGCACAATGATTCACCACTTTCTCGTGGCTATGATTTCATTTGTAGTTTTCTTTGCCAAAGTGAAATATATTCAAATATTTAATAAGATTCTCAACTTCTTTTACTTTAGTCACCCTTTATTCCCCAATGACTATCGACAGGGGTAGCCATGATGCCTTTGTTAGGATTAATTAATCCTCCCTTTACCCACATATTCCATTTGATTCATTTTTCCTAGATTAGAAGGTCATCATCACCCACTGGTGCATGGGGGACACACCTAAGGGTCATTTGCCACTTACTACACCTGATTGCATAAGTTTAGGATCCCTAGGGATCAATCCCTACATTATAGGAACTCACTTTAAGTGCCACCAACAGTCACATTCGGTTGTTTGTGGTAGGTAGTCAATCATGATCAATTATGCTCTAATAACCACCAGTTAGTTCACTGTCAGTCATCCTAGCGCCAGTTTGTATGATTTAAGGGAATGTGGCACCTTTTGTCCACCTACCTCATTAGTTAAATGATTGTGAACTAAATTAGTTCTTTGGAGTTAAACTAGTGAGCTCCATATGTGATTATTTCCACACTGAGTTAACTAACCAGTCAGTTTAAGTTGGTGAATTCGAATTCTATTTATTGTATGACCATTGTATTATTGATTAATTAATGAAGATTGATGTAATGATAATCTAAGAAATACTTGTCCAATTTATGTGAAATTTCTATCATGAATCCGTTGTTCAGTTTACATTGATTTGATAATTCCACTGCATCCTTATTTTTAGATAGCTCTCGTTTTGGCTTGTAGATCTATGGTTCATGAAATTTAGCATGGTACCAGATACTATGTTCAAGCAAGAAACAAACCTCACAAACCTCCATGCTTGCACCAGAATCAGTTGAATTTCCACATAATTTCTAGAATCTTAACATTTCTCCCTATGGATTATGTCCAAAGAAGTCTATCCAGGTGCGATGGACTCAGAAGAAGTTCTCATGTCAAGGTGGAGAGGTTTGAACTGACAAATGTTTGTGAATTGAATTTTTTTTCA
>LPNX010925642.1:172130-239009 GCA_001517045.1 Pseudotsuga menziesii | reverse complement strand
CAGTGTGGGTACTCGTTGGATGCAGAATCAAATTCCGCATCCAACAAGCTCTCCCAATCGAAATTTGAGTAAAAACACAGGGAGATATGTCGAAAATACGAACACAAAGTAGTTTTTTTCTTTCTTCCTCCAAAATTAATCAATATTATTTTATTATTTTAACTATTATTTTATTATTTTTCTTAGGAGGCCCATTTTAGACCCCAAAATTCTTCTAATGGTAATGATTTTTGCAAGTACCTACATAGCTCTTGAATATTTGTTGATCAGTATATAGTGAAATGGAGAATTTAGCTTCTCTATCACCTAGAATCCTTACACCCTTCAATTACATTGATTGGAGGGAAAATATGCAGATATCCTTGCACAACAAAGGCATGTATAGGATGAAAATGGGAAGAGAATTCAATCCCCAACAGTGTGTTGAGAAATCCAAGTTTTTGAATAGGCTAGATGAAGCCTTCGACTTCATGTGCATCCACATCTCCATGGAGTTGTTCCACCTTAAAGGACTCAAAACTCCGAATAAATTATGGGACAAGCTTGAATATTTGTTTGGAAAACAAGATGAGCTAAGAGGCCATATTCTGGAGAATGAGCTCTTTGCACTCCAGCCCAACAACTTCAAGACAATTCAACAATTATTATTGAAATACAAATCCCTAGTCTTTCAATGAGATCAGTGTGGGATAGAGAGGAAGGATGAGCATCTTGTGTTCTCAATTCTGAGCAAGCTTGGCTCAAAATTCTCAATCTTTGTATCTGCATTCCACTCCGAAAGAGTATCCATCCCAAATTGGAAAATTCCTTCTCTAGATTCATTTGCAAAGTCATTAATCCAGGAGCAAGACAAATTGAGTCAGATGGGAGTGCTCAATGCCTCCAAGAATCAAGCCCTCTTAGCTGGAGACTCTGGGAATGCGCAATAAAAATGGAAGAAAAAAGGAAAGGAGAATAAAAATGTTGATTCGAAGTCAAAGGTGAAGCATAACCCTTCTTATGGAGCCTCAGGTTCCAAGAAGAACAAGAACAATAAATTTGATAAAGCGAAATGCTCCTATTGTATGAGAGGATTTCATCCAAGGAGTCAGTGCATGAAGAAGACCATTTGTTGAACTAACGATTGTCATTAGAACAAAACCTACAGGCGTTAATCTCCGCCACAATCTCCAAACTTAGGATCTTGGGAGGCGGTTATTCCATGTCATGAAACTCACGGGGAGTGTTAAACCCAATGTCCAACAATATCCCACCCAGCGCGAGTCGAGTGAGTTTCGAACCCTTGACCTGTTGTTATGATACCAATTGTTGAACTAACGATTGTCATTAGACCAAAACTTGCAAGTATTAATCTCCGCCACAATCGCAAGAGTTGGTATCTTGGGAGGTGGTTAGTCCATGTCACGAAACTCACAGGGAGCATTGAACCCAGTGTCCAACACCATTGACCAGCTGTCAAAACTCCTTGAATGGAACAACATTGTCCTTCCTCAAGGTGCAAAGAAGTCTGAATCTGGACATTAGACAGAAGAACATGAGAGTTGCCATGCCTTGAAAGCAAGCTTCTCTTGGTCAAAGGATTATTTGATTGATTCAAGAGCATCCAACCGCATTGTTGCTTCCAAATAATACTTCACCTCTCTAGATCTCTCGGGAGGACCTAGCATTGGGAGATGATTCACATATACCAATTGTAGAGAGAGGTTCCATTAAAATCTAGCATGGAGAGTTCAAAAATGTGTTCTATGTGCCCTCTCTTGCAACAAATTTGTTATCTATATATCAAATGACACATACTTGACCACCAAAGCAAGTAGTATTTGGTCCTGACTCAATGGAGATCTCAGATATCTCAATTGGGAAGATTATAGCAAAGTGTGTTGCAAACCATGCCTCCAGGGCATATGAATTCTCACACTTTTTGCCATACTCAAATCCAATACAACCTCAGCTGCCATTCGAAAGGGGAGGTAAAAATTGTTGAGCATAGGTTGTCATTGATGACCAACCATTAATGACAAAGGAATAATTTAAGTGGATGATATGGAGTATGAAGTAGTGAGAAGTGTCGATGGCATGGCAAGCAGGACAAATGACCCATTATGTGGTCATTTGTGACTTGATGGGGTCATAGAACCCTTATATGGTTTGATGGCCCATGGTCCCACTTAATGACAACAAGATGGTGGTTTGATTTCCCTTGGTTATTGTATGCAAACCTTAGATATTGATCTTGATGACCTCCATGGTAACACAAACAACTTGAATCCATAGGGAATGTTGAAGAACGTTGAACTTGAAGAATCCCTTGGACACTATTGAAATTCATGCTATGATGAAGTCCTAAAACTCCTCTTGCTTGATGATGAAGTAATTAAACATAATGGACGTGGAAACCCTTATCAACAAAGTTTTTGGTTGTGGCACCTTTTATGCATGGTTGATAATCCACAAAATTGTGGAGGCATGTGGTGTAACTACCCCTCCTTCTGGGACTTTGATACTCTTGTGAATTAGAAGAAAAATATACTTAAAACCTTTGGATAAGCCCTCACACAAGGTTTGTTAGAAGTCAGCTTAGTTTAAATAAAATAAGGTTGAAATGGTGCACAAAGTTAACCCAACACAATACAAGAAGTCGACTCAGATTTTGTTTTAAAATTAAAATTAAAAATAAATACATATGACAGGTCGACCCAGAATTATAATGGAAAACCAGTATAAATGCCCAGTGACATTTCATTTAAAAAAAATGTGAGAGCTCTGAAATAACGAATTTTATTAAGGAAATTTCGGATGGCAACAGTCTGATAGTTTTGACATGCATCTGAATTTTACACCAGCAACAGCAGAAGGTTGAAGTTTGAATTTTACATTCCTCTATGATTTCGGGTACATTAGAGCAGGTTGTTTTTATCTTAGGTTCATGAGCATATCTGAATTTTTACAGTGTTTAGGTCTGAATTTATAAAATGGGCATCAAATTGGCAGCTATCTTTTGAAGTAATTATTACACAGTCTTTATCTCGAAAAGCTTCTTGAAGACTGTTTTTATTTTGGACATTGATGAAGACTATAGCAAAATATTGACTGTGCCTAAAGAAGATGTGAATATTTCTTATCGGTTGTGATACAAATAATGCATGTGTAGAATCATGTTGATATAACATAAGAAGAACCTCTAAGTCTTGTAAGTCTTGGCATTACAAGTATGGACATGTTGGTTGAGCAGTTCTTGACCTAAATGGGTTGGTATTTATAAGAAGTGATAATGTACAATGGGAATAAGCAAATGTTGATAAGTAGTATTGAACAAAGTTTATGAGCAGAGATGACAAGGTGACAGGTTGATGTGCATAAGATGAATTGACAGGGATGATCAGATTGGCAAGACAAGTGACAAGAGAATTGTGATGTGACAAGAATCCTTATGCAAATGTAAGTTGGGTCTTACACACTCTTTCTTAGTTGGAACTAATAAAAACCAAGCAGGTTCTTGGCATAGAAGTTGGTGCTTCTCAGTCAGTTGAAGTTGATGCTGACCCCAAGGTGGTGGCCTTCAATGTAATATCAAATTTGATATAATAAATTTTATAAGTTTAAGTTTTGAAGTGTCTCACGTGATGTGTTTAATTTATGTTGATGAAATTATTAATGATCTTTGTTTAAACATTTAAAGAAGTGAAATTGGTAAAACGTGTTGGCCCACTGATTCACCCCTCCTCTTAGTGTGACATTGTGTGTAACAATTGGTATCAAAACGAGCCTTCAGCGCAAGCCTAACTAGCTTGAAGGATATCGGTAGACACACAATGGATACAAAGACAGAGTCCCCCAACAATGATGAAGTTCCAATACTTGATGTGACCGATTACTTTGGATGGGGAAGTAAGATGAAAGCTTGCTTAAAGAAATTTGGTGTATGGGAGATTGTGGTCAATCCACCTACTCAGTCCAACAAGAATAAAAAGTCAGTTGTACAGAAGGATGCCAAGAAGGACAACACCATTGCATTGAAGTTTCTTATGGATGGACTCTCAAGCTCTGACAGAGAGAGTGTAGGAGAACGCGCTTCAACCAAAGAGCTTTGGTTCAAGCTGGAAAGTGAGTATCAGGGAAGAAACCAAGACACGAAGATTGAAGCAGAAGTCAAGTCTATCAAAGATGAAAAGAAAGAAGAACAAGTCGAGCAAGCATCAGACACCAATGAAGATAAGAATCTTTCTGATTACAGTAGCAGTGATTGTGATAATATTGAAAGTGATCTTGAAGATCCTAAGAAAGATGTCCTAGCATGCCTTCTAGCAAAACATTGATCTCAGATACAATTTGAGACTTAAAAGAAAGATTTTGGGGTCCTTCAAAAAGTACCATGAAAAGTCTATGGAATAGTTCAAGAAACTCAATCACAAGAAGACAAGTTTACAGGATGAGTTGGAAGACAAAGAAGGTGAAGTTGAAAGACTAAAAACTGAATTGATCAGTCAAACAGGAGAACAAGAAGAATCTGGTGAAGAACTTGAAAAAACAAGGAAGGCAAATGTTGAGTTGAAGACTCATCTAGAAGAAGCCAAAAGGATAGAGGAATCCTTGAAGGAAAATTGGATGAGAAGGAGGAGCAATGTCAAAAGCTTGAGATGGAAGTAGTTGGCCTCAGAAAGACAAGTGAAAAATAGAATGCATATGTGAAGTTCAGGAACAACTCAATCACCTTGGACGAGATCTTAGACTGCCAAAGATCACCTTTTGATAATTCTGGCCTTCGTTACAACTTGGGAAAAGAAAAGTTTGTAGCAGACACATGGACACCTAGCAAGTATGAAGAAGGTCCCTCATTCTCCAAAGATGAAATCTGAGTTGCTCCTCACATACCTACAAAAGACATCAAACAACTTGGAGAATTTTAAGGAGTTAGTCCTACTCCTCATAGCAAGTTCAAAAAAGATATATATTCAAAGTGGAACCGGGCATCCATGTATGAATATAGATTCAATGGTTATTGCTATTCATGTAATGGTTTTGGTCAAGAGGCTATGTGTTAGCGACCAAAATGCAATGGTATTTTTAAGAGCGTCCTCATTACTCTCTATTTGATTTTGTTACTTTCTTCAATTTTTGGCCAGTGACTTAACCTCCAGATTCTTCATAAATCTCTCATTTATCGCTTGTACCTAAGATTGTCTCCTGACCTGCAATACAAAATCATAATAAATTGTCAAGCCATGAGTCATACACAAAGCTACAAGTCAAATCCTAATCTCAATCCATGAGTCAAGCCATAAATTGAGCCAGCAATCAAGTTGTTCAGTGCTCAATGAAATTGCAGATGCCTGATTTTGGCAGACAGAATGCGTGTGAAACTATCCCATGATGAACTTGTTTTGGTTTTTGGAATGATAGCTCAGGATTGAAAGCAACAGGCCATGCGCAGGTGCCACGAGGAGTAAGCTCAATTTCCAAGTGCCAAATCACAGGTTACACAGAGCTCAAAGACTTTTGGTGAGATCGTATTTTTCTTTATGAGTCCTCTCAAAACTGATGATTGTCTTAACTGATGCCACCAATATCAAGAGGGTTGATCAAATTATTTATGGTAAGAACGCCATGGTTTTTCTCTCATAAGTTTTCCAATGCACAGAACACCCAAGCGCTACGTCATATAAAGGAGATGTTCGCAGGATGGCTCTCTCCCTCTTAACACAACTCGTTGAACGACCTGGTCTTCAGTTTGCAAATGTGCAGATGTCAATTAGCGAATTTAGTTGTTTACATAGTTTGAGTTATCCACCGAAAAAATTGCCAAGATTAAAGCATCGTATGTAGAAATTGAAGGGATTTGTGATAGGCTATAAATGGTTTTCAAAGTTTTCTTTGTGCCGAAAAGACAGAGCTCTTGACAGTCCAGTACTTACAGCAGAGATCAAGCTAAATCAAATGAGGATACATGTGTCATATGCCAAGGTTAAAGTGTCTTGTGCCCAGCAATTGATAGTAAGAAGGATGTAATTTTGATCAGAAGAGTAAAAGATTGAAGGCTTTCTGCATTTTGTAATTTTGAAACAAGTTTGAAAATTGTGCTTTTGGCTACTAAAACCATTTCAAAAGGGCATTGTTAACTGTCGAAAGCTCTGCTTTCAATAGCTAACCCTACTCTGTTTCAAGCCTACAAGCCATCGAAAACATAGAGACAGACAGAATGGTGATATTTTCGCTCAGATCAGATGTTTTCACTGCTAAATCATTTTAGCGAGGTTCTAAATTAATTATAAAATTAAAAAGGATAGAGATCTATCTCTCTTTTAAGTTTTTGAAGCCGATACAAAGGAGATAAAGATTGAAGAGATTTTCTATTTTTGGTCAAAGATATGCCCAGGTGTCAGAAAGGGATCTTAAGTTGCCTTGTCATCACTCATAAGATCTATGCGGCTGTCGAAAACTTCATATTTAGATCAGGAATTGATTCCTTTTATATAGGATCTATTCCTATTATTTTGTAACTAGTTTGATATTATACTATTTTTAGCTATTTGATCCTCTTTGATAGGATCTGATTTTTTTGATGTAAAAACTATAAAGCTAAGGCTTATAGGAGAGGAGAGGGAAAAAAAAAACAGTCCGAGAGACTGTGGTTCAACTTCAGGAACTTGTAGCCATACTTCATTGAAACATTTATGAGTATATCTTGACACAGAAGATTCTTTCATTGTACTTTGTTCAGATTTCCATTCCATTTCTTTGCTATACTTGTTTATGAACATTACATTCATGTTCTCATGTTTGTCTAATGCCTGATAGTTGTCATCCTATTTTTGCATTGATGAGCTAGAACCTCAAGTATTTTACCTATTATAGTTGGCCATTCATTCTATACATTCGTATGTTTGTTTCTACTGGTATGATGAATGTTCTTCATGCTTTCACACCCTTTACTTAAACCTTCTGAGCAATATAGTAGAAAGCCTTTAGTCTTCGAGTATATTCATGTGTTTCTAAGTGGATGTGAACATATTAAGTTATCTGACTTGATCCTATTTCCCATACATTATTGATCTATTTAACTTACCAGACTCATTTCCTTAACAGTCAGGGGAAAACTCCTGGAATGATAACAAATTGGCATCGTTGTCAGGGAATGGAAGTGAAGCTAGTTTCCCTGGGAAGAATGACATAGATCTAACTTTTGATGGCAGACAAAAGGAGGACACAGAATTGACTGTATCATCTGCCTGGCGACTCCACGATTAAAGACTCCACTGGGGAGGATCCGGTTGACAGGAGATGAAGAGGCTAAATTTCAAATCCATATATCAGTTCATTAGTCTGCTTCATGAGTTGTTGTATTTCTTTATCAGCTCTTTCATGTTGTTCCCTTCACATGTAAAGAGAATTATTATATGTTTTTTATATTCAGAAAATCATCATTCTCCTTGTATATATTCAACCTTAGAAGAGGAAATCCTGTAGCCCTATATTGTAGATATTGATTCAATATCCTCATCACAGCATGTTCTTAAAGATGAGCCCTGCATCCCAATTCCTCTTGAGTCTGATCACTCTTCTGACTCTATAGATATTGAAATTGATTAAAACCCTGTCTAGACTTCAGCACCTTTGGGCATTACTGCTGATGTTTGTCATCAACCCATTAACATTCATGATCAGTCCTCTGTTTTTCAAATTAAAATCAGGATGAAGATGTTTAATTCATTAAAACCGCCCTCTCGTCTTCATCTTTATCCTCTTGACTATTATGAATATATCCCTTGGTTTTCTTGAGAGAATCAAGCTTCAGCTGAAAGGCACTTGAAATCTTTTGAAGATTTTATTGACCGTTTTCATATTGTTCATGAGGATGTAATCATGAGATTTTTCTCTAAATCATTGATTAGAGATGCTGCTATATGGTTCAAGAGTTTAAGAGTTGACTCCATTGGCTCTTGGATAGAATTCACTGATGTTTTTATGAAACATTGGGGCGAACATAAATCACTAGATTCTTACCTTGCTGATTTCTATGCTTTGAAGAGAGAACAAAATAAAACTTTGTCTACTTTCAATCGGAGATTTTGCAGCATCTATCATGGCATGCCATCGTAGATCAGGCCCACAGAGACAGCTGCCATGATATATTATGTGATGGGACTGCATTTAAAACTTGCCCTTCTTCTGCTAGAAAGGAGATCTCCATCATTAAGCATTCTGTTTGAAGATGCTTTAGAGGTGGAGGAAAACATTTGTGCTTCAACGAGAATCCCGAAGCAGGTTGATTTTGAAAACCATCATCTAAATGTTCGTATAGTTTAGACTTTGAGCAGGAAGGTGATGACTATGAGTCAGTTTCAGAGCAGCAGCCAACAACTAAAATTATTTCAGTTTGTGAATCAAATTCTTCATTTGCAAAGTTTTCCGGAGACAGGTATTCATGTAAAATTTATGAGCAGTTTGCAAACCAGGATGAACCTATGAACTGATGATTGTATAGCAAATTATATGTTTTCAACTGATCTTTATTCATATGATGTAAGACCTGTTCTATCACCATCTTTTGTGCATTTGTTTGAGGCGGAAGTTACAATGATTGATGATCAATCTCTAATCACAAGAGAACAAGAAGGTCATCAATTTTCCAGCAGAGGAGCAATCATGGTTGAGCCATTTTTCTCCTTAGACCAGCATGTTTTTTATCTCGGTTTCAAAGACCCGGTGGCAACCTCCATGGACTTATATTTTTCAATTTCCTTAGCTTGCCATTTTTTATGGGTGAGTATGGTTTCCTGAAAGACTTTTTATCACTGTTGTTACATGTCAAACATCATTTGTTGATCAATGATAAAGATGAGATTTCTTCAGTATTAAAATTGCTTGGATGGATGTTATGGAAACCAGCCTTTACCTAACCCAATTGCATATCCGGTTAGAGAATAAGCTCGTTTTATGAGCAAGTAGCTTCTTTTAGTTGTTGGTTTGTTGAATAAGCAAAACAGGCTATAGGTGTTACAGAGATTGGTTTCATAGGCCAAATGACTCCATATCCCAACAGATAAGGCGACTGGAACTACTAGGTTCTTGGAAACCTCGCAGGGAGGTCTCCATCCCAGCTGGAGCCAGATGTTAGCGACCAAAATGCAATGGTATTTTTTTGAGCGCCCTCATTACTCTATTTGATTTTGTTACTTTCTTCAGTTTTTGGCCATTGACTTAACCTCCATATTCTTCATAAATCTCCCATTTATCGCTTATACCTAAGATTGTCTCCTGACCTGCAATACAAAATAATAATAAATTGTTAAGCCATGAGTCATACACAAAGCTACAAGTCAAATCCTAATCTCAATCCATGAGTCAAGCCATAAATTGAGCCAGCAATCAAGCTGTTCGGTGCTCAGTGAAATTGCAGATGCCCGATTTTGGCAGACAGAATGCGTGCGCAGCTGTCTCATGATGAACGTGTTTTGGTTTTTGGAATGATAGCTCAGGATTGAAAGCAACAGGCCATGCGCAGGTGCCACGAGGAGGAAGCTCAATTGCCAAGTGCCAGATCGCAGCTTACACAGAGCTCAAAGAGTTTTGGTGAGATTGTATTTTTCTTTATGAGTCCTCTCAAAACTGATGATTGTCTTAACCGATGCCGCCAATATCAAGAGGGTTGATCAAATTATTTAGGGTAAGAACGCCATGGTTTTTCTGTCAGAATTTTTCCAATGCATAGAACACCCAAGCGCTAAGTCATATAAAGGAGATGTTTGCAGGATGGCTCTCTCCCTCTTATCACAGCTCATTGAACGACCTGGTCTTCAGTTTGCAAATGTGCAGATGTCGATTAGGGAATTTAGTTGTTTACAGATTTGAGTTATTCACCGAAAAAAATTCCAAGATTAAAGCATCGTATGTAGAAATTGAAGGGATTTGCGATGAGCTGTAAATGGTTTTCAAAGTTTTCTTTGTGCCGAATAGACAGAGCTCTTGACGGTTCAATACTTACAGCAGAGATCGAGATAAATCAAATGAGGATACAGGTGTCATATGCCAAGGTTAAAGTGTCTTGCGCCCAGCAAATTGACAGTAAGAAGGATGTAATTTTGATCAGAAGAGTAAAAGATTGAAGGCCTTATGCATTTTGCAATTTTGAAGCAAGTTTGAAAACTGTGCTTTTGGCTGCTAAAACCATTTCAAAAGAGCGTTGTTAGCTTTTTAACCCTACTCTGTTTCAAGCCTACAAGCCACCGAAAGCATAGAGACAGACAGAATGATGATATTTTCGCTCAGATCATATGTTTTCACTGCTAAATCATTTCAGCGAGGTTCTAAATGAATTATAAAATTAAAAAGGATAGAGATCTATCTCTCTTTCAAGTTTTTGAAGCCGATACAAAGGAGATAAAGATTGAAGAGATTTTCTATTTTTGGTCAAAGATATGCCCAGGTGTCAGAAAGGGATCTTGAGTTGCCTTGTCATCACTCAGAAGATCTATGCGGCTGTCGAAAACTTCATATTTAGATAAGGATTTGATTCCTTTATATAGGATCTATTCCTATTATTTTGTAACTAGTTTGATATTATGCTATTTTTAGCATTCGATCCTCTTTGATAGGATCTGATTTATAGAGGATGGAATCAAGAGAAAATGAAGGTCACTCCAAGCAACGAATCAGGTCCTAGGATCATGATTGCAAACATGGTTAGAAGCCAAGCTAATGCAATGCAGAGATGAAGTCTAGAAAGTGTAAGGCGTTACAATTTGGCTCAAGGAATATGCATGTGAATAGGGGGAGCAGTAGCACTGACTTGTTGTCATTGATGCTTACCTTTTATGAATTTACTAAATTTTTGCTAATGTATTCATCCATAAAAGTACACCAATGAATCTCTCTAGATTTGGATATGATTGACAAAGAATGTATTCAGAAAATACTTGTTGTTGGTAAATGGTATTGATTGTATGACCTATATAGGGGAAGAATTCAATGAACTGCGGAAGTCCTGAGGAAAATGAGTCTCTTGGGAAAGTTCAAGTGTAAAGCAATGAAATTCTTTTCTCAAGATTGTAATATATGGTTGTGAACTGGGTTGCTGATATTGAAGCACAAAAATAGTCATCATGAGTCAAATCCTTGCATGCTGAAGACCAGAAGTTAAATCAATGACCAAGGATCGTGGTCACAATTGGCATTTTGATAGGGGGAGCATCCAATGCATTCCAAAAGTCTTTTGAAGAAATCCATTTTACAGGATTGACAAGTTATCTTCAGTAGTATTCATACTTTATCTATTATCAAGTATATGTAGCACAAGATCATTATAAATTTGTGTGAATTAGAAGACAACCTTTAAGCCTCCTGAAGCTGCAGGTCATCTGAATTTTGAAGTCAAGAGAGGCAATAAAGAAGGAATATATGATCTCTGTCAATTAGAGACTTGAGAAGTACTTTAAGAAGTTCAAATGCAAGCAAGTATTCAATCGATTAAAGATGCTCACCTTGTAATCTAAGTGATGGGTTTAAAATGCATGCAAAGGTTTGAAAGAAAAAGAAGAAGAATTCAAAACATTTGCAGCAGACATAAAGAATGCCCGCCAAGTACAGAAGAAATGGTCACAGGATGCTTACAACACATAGAAGTATAGGTATGCAGAGAAAATGTTCACATTTGTGAAAGTTAAATGCCTGCAAGCTTTAAGACAAACTGAAGCACAAGGTAAGTGCATGCAAAGCATCCACACTCTGAAGAATAATGCCTACTGGAATAGTAAATTTATCAGCAGGATTCCAAATATGCACGCTAGGTGATTTCAACCTGTAAAAACACTCGCCATTCTGTAGAAAATGCCCACAATATGATGCTCGCAGAATTACAAACTATCCTCGGTGTTGAATGAAGAAAACTGGGGTTGCATTTGCAACTACAGAACTGAATATTGATGTAGTCAATCTAAAAGTGTTGACAGTTACCATGGATGGATGAGGTTTAGGGTTGTAAGTGCTAAAGATATGAGACAGTATGCGCTATGAAGGATTGGACCGATGTAATTCTACAATGACAGAGTCATATTTCAAAGGTCTCCAATAATACTTTTATGAAAACTAAGGTAATGCAGAGATAGTTAACTGCTAATTGAGAATAACTATGGTACGAACATGTATTGATAAAATGTTGATTGCAATAGATTGGAAGGAAGACCTTAATCAAACAGTACTATCTCAACCAAAGGGGGAGATAAGCTAAAAAAATCTACATGAAAGGGGGAGCAAACTCTTCAGTTGTAATCTCAGTTCAAGACAATTAAGGGCATACAAAGCATTATGTATGAAGAATAGAAGATTCGCAAGCGATGGACTGAGACAACGAAGGATAAGGTGTTGTGTACATAGAAGAAACCCTTTTAAGCACATCTCTCAAGATATATTGCACTCTTTGTTTGGTTAAATTTTGTTTTGCATCAAAATGATCAAGCACAAATGGGATGATCCGAAGGTATAAGGTAATTTTGGGGCTCATTCAAGCATTGATCCTTGTGGAAGAATCCAAATTTTCAGACCTTAAGGCATACCTCAGCTCAAACTTTGATCTAATTCTTTTCAAGAGAAGATATATGGTTTCAAGCTCCATTTAGCACAGTTGCAAGTACTAAATCCTCTTTAGCAGATCTGCAGCACCCAATTGCAATTGCACATAGCTTGACATGGTGAAATATAGGCAACAAGGACTTTTGTAATCTGAGGTCGTGTTCATATATAAATGTGCTAGACATTCATTTACTGGAATGTGAAATTGATTGAGCATAGAAAATGGTTAAGTATGAATGGGATTTCTCTCTGAAATTGCATGGAATGATAAATGAATCTCGTGGAGAGGAAGATAAAGGATTGTGCTACATATTTTTGAAGATAAACTAGTTAAATACGAGAGGACTGCCTAAGTACGATATTCTTGGCACTTCTATGAAGAAAACTCAGAATTACATGAGGACAATTGATCTTGTATAAAAAGAAGAAGCGAATTAAAGAGGATACATTTCTAACCCTTTGTCATTAATGTCAAAAGGGGAGAGTATTTGAAAAATGTTGCCATCAATGACAAAGGGGGATTTTGTTGAGCATAGGTTGACATTGATGACCAACCATTAATGACAAAGGAATAATTTAAGTGGATGATATGGAGTATGAAGCAGTGACAAGTGTCGATGATATGGCAAGAAAGACAAGTGACCCATTCTGTGGTCATTTGTGGCTTGATGGAGTGATAGAAACCTTAGATGGTTCGATGGCCCATGCTCCCACTTAATGACAACAAGATTGTGGTTTGATTGCCCTTGGTTATTGTATGTAACCCTTGTATATTTCTCTTGATGACCTCCATGGCAACACGCACAACTTGAAGCCATAAGGAATGTTGAAGAACGTTGAACTTGAAGAATCCCTTGGACACTATTGAAATTCCTGCTATTATTAAGTCCTAAAATTCCTCTTGCTTGATGATGAATTAATTAAACATAATGGGCGTGGCAACCCTGATCAACAAAGTTTTTGGTTGTGGTACCTTTTATGCATTGTTAATAATCCACAAAATTGTGGAGACATATGGTGTAACTACCCTTCCTTCTGGGACTTTGATACTCTTGTGAATGAGAAGAAAAATATACTTAAAACCTTCGGATAATCCCTCACACAAGGTCGGTTAGAACCCAGCTTAGTTTAAATAAAAGAAGGCTGAAATGAGGTACAAAGTTAACCCAGCACAAGACAAGAAGTCGGCTCATATTTTGTTTTGAAAATAAAAATTAAAAATAAATACATATGACAGGTCTGCCCAGAATTATAATAGAAAACCAGTATATATACCCAGTGACTTTTCATTGAAAAAAAAATTGCGAGAGCTCTGAAATAGCGAACTTTGTTGAGGAAATTTCAGATGCCAGCAATCTGATACTTTTTACAGGCATCCAAATTTTACACTAGCAGCAGCAGAAGGTTGAAGTTTGAAGTTTACATTCCTCTCTTATTTCAGGTACAGTAAAGAATGTTGTTTTTATCTCAGGTTCATGAGAATATCTAAAGTTTTACAGTGTTTAGGTCTGAATTTATAAAATGGGCATCAAATTGACAGCTATCTTTTGAAGTAATTATTACAGTCTTTATCTCGGAGAGCTTCTTGAAGACTGTTTTTATTTTGGACATGTGATGAATACTATTGCATAATCTTGATTGTGCCTAAAGTAGATGTGAATATTCCTTACTGGTTGTGATACAAGGAATGCATGTTCATATTGATGTTGATGTAACATAAGCAGAACCTCTAAGTCTTGGAATTCTTGGCATGACAAGTATCGACATGGTGGTGGAGAAGTTGTTGACCTAAATGGGTTGGTATTTATAAGAAGTGATAATGTACATTGGGAATAAGCAAATGTTGAGAAGCATTATTGAACAAAGTTTATGAGCAGAGATGACAAGGTGACAGGCTGATGTGCAGAAGATGAATTGACAGGGATGATCAGATTGGCAAGACAAGTGACAAGAGAATTGTGATGTGACAAGAATCCTTATGCAAATGTAAGCTGGGTCTTACACACTCTTTCTTAGTTGGAACTGAGAAAAACCAAGCAAGGCCTTGGCATAGAATTTGGTGCTTCTCAGTCAATTGAAGCTGATGCTGACCCCAAGGTGGTGGCCTTCAATGTAATATCAAATTTGATATAATAAAGTTTATAAGTTTATCTTTTTAAGTGTCTCTTGTGATGTGTTTGATTTATGTTGATGAAATTATTAATGATCTCTGTTTAAACATTTAAATAAGTGAAATTGGTAAAAAGTGTTGGCCCACTGATTCAACCCCCCCCTCTTAGTGTGCCATTGTGTCTAACAAGGACATTCTATCTACAACTTTTGTTAATGATGTATTATCTAATGTCTTAGGTTCAGAAGATGAGGAACAAGATCAACATGATCTTGATATTGAGATTGAGCCTCAAAAGGATCTAGATCTAGATCCAACTACTATTCCATATCATAAGCCTAAATGGGCCCAAAAGCTCATTGAAGCAGCTAGGAATGTTGTTGGGGATCTAGATGACAGAAGAAGAACGAGTTCTAAGAATCATAATGAATATGTTGTACTCTCTCATTCAGTTTCACTTCCTTGGATGAGGCGCAACAAGCTTCCTGAGAGATGCTACTTGATGGTCAGGATTGATCCACAATTCGTCCCACTGAAGAACAAATTGGATCAAGTCACTATTCCTCCAGAAAGAGGAGACAAGGACAAAAAAACTTATCCTATCTATCATCAGATTGGAAGAAGATGGAAAAGTTCACATACAATCCCAAGATTTTGATGCACAAAAGAATCAAGATTCTGCATTACTACTCCACAGAGTTGCAAATTGCAGAAATTTTTTCACAACTTTTGGTTCAAAGAGAAAAAATTTCTCTTAAGTATGGAAGCTTGTTTCCTTATTACCTTCATGTTTTGAGGGGGTTTTCCCATGAGGTTTTCCCCATTTTCCTTGTTTTTTAAGTAGTATTTTATTTTCATTTAGATTGTATGGGTGTTTTTTGGCCTAGTTTCCAGGTCCCAAGTTGTCCAAAGTTAGGATTAAGGGGGGTTGTTAGGATTAATTAATCCTCCCTTTACCCACATAGTCTATTTGATTCATTTTTCCTAGCTTAGGAGGTCATCACCACCCACTAGTGCATGGGGGACACACCTAAGGGTCATCTGCCACTTACTGTACCTAATTGCATAAGTTTAGGAGCCCTAGGATCAATCCCTACATTATAGGAACCCACTTTGAGTGCCACCAGCAATCACATTCAGTTGTCTGTGGTAGGTAGTCAATGAATCAATTATGCTCTGATAACCACTAGTTAGTTCATTGCCATTCATCCTAGCACCAGTTTGCATGATTTAAGGGAATGTGGCACCTTTTATCCACCTACCTCATCATTAACTGATTGTTAACTGAATTAGTTGTCTGAAGTTAAACTAGTGAGCTCCAATTGTGATTATTTCCACACTGAGTCAGCTAACTAGTTAGTTTGAGTAAGTGAATTCGAATCTTATCCACAATATTCGAATTCTATTTATTGTATGACCCTTGTATTACTGATTAATTAATGAATATTGATTTTATGATAATCTGAGCAATACTTGTTTGACTTATGTGAAATTTTTGTCATGAATTCGTTGTTCAGTTTACATTGTTTTGATAATTCCACTGCAACCTTCTTTTCATATATCTCTCATTTTTGCTTGTAGATCTATGGTTCATGAAATTTAACGGCCTTCTTGGCCTTGGCCAAAGCATGTGATATTCCATTCATGAATTTCTACTTTACTATCTCCTGCGGGACCATGTGATCTATGATATATTTTGTCAAAATGTAGGGTGACTATGACTCTCCATAGATCCATAGCTATGTTCCTCCTTCAATCCGGAACCAATCTCCTAGCTTGATCACTTCATCTATGGTGTGATTTTACATGCACTTGGATGGTTTCCCATGTATAATCGTGTGGAGAGGCATGAGGAAATCTTCACAGATCAACTTATAATGACTAACGTGCTTTTCTACCACAGAGCTTGATAGTAAACATGCACAAGGGGCTCTAAGGGATTCCAACTCCATTCCATGCCTAAAAAAGGGTCATATAAGGTTAGAAGCATCAAGTGACAAAATATGGTTTGATCTTTTTAGGTTACCATTAAAATGACTCTCCATGGGTCAAACTAGCGATGAAAAATAAAAAACAATCTCCCAACTTAGTCTACCAACTCAACCGAATGCGAAAACTAGAAAAGGTCTTCAAGAATCCACCTATAAGGCTTGGTCACTCTTAAAAGGTTTACCAAGGAGTCATGAGAGGGTCTGGTTTCTCATTAATAGTGTAGTAGAGTGCAACTAGGTTGCTCTATGTCTCAAACAAAGGGAGCAACCCAGGTCAATTTTGGGATAAATTTGCCCCCAGTTCAACATATATTAGGGTTATGAGAATACTGACTACCTAGAAAGCAAGAAAGGAAGAAAATAACTGAAAACACCCTTCCAAAAACTAAAAAAAACAAGGTAATTTTAAGATCTAAGGAAGAACCAATGGATTCTTTCCCAATGGAGTCGCAATTCCGTTATAGGAGAAATACCCCCTACGGACAGGTGAGACCTCCCTTGGATATGTCGATGACTCAAGAGATAATGTCGGATAGACTAATACAATATTTCCACTAGATATAAACCTTAAACCTATAGATTGCATGAAGAGGAATATAAGATTGGACCATTTTTATATCTAATGGATGTTCTTGCATAATCCTAGCTAACGCAACTCTAGGGATCCATATTCAACTCCTTACACCTGCCACTTGCACACAAGAAGACAAATACATACCAATTTAAAACCCTTCAAAGAAACATGAAAATAAAAAGACTTAGATTGAATAAAATCTATTCAAGGGAAGACTAGATATGTTATTTCAATGTGTGTGTGTGTGTGGTGTAGAAAATTATCACCATTTATTTGTACCTTGAGAATTCATGGTGCCATTTCCTCTTGGTCCCTTGCTCCAACTTCTTCTCCTTAACCCTCACCTAAGCAAGTCTAACTCAGATCTCATGAAGGCTATGGAAAAATAGTTTATGTATGGAAATGGGAAACATTTAGCTTATTTTATTTCTTCTCTCCTTATCATTTGAAATCTCCTTCCTTATATAGATTAATGGAGAAGATGATAGGATGGATCTAGAGTCCTAGAACTTAGTGAACTCTGATTCGTTTATGATTTCCCAATATCATAATGTAAAGGATACACCTCAGTTCATGTTCATCTCCTGAAAAACTTCTCACTCTAGAAGTATGAAGGCTTTGTCACTGCCTCTTAGTTGTGCAACATGGGACTAAGGAGGAGATGGTCACTCCCTGCCAGTTATACGAGTGACCAAGCCCTGAAGGATGAGGAAATAAATGGTGTAAGGTAGTGTTTCAACAAGATGGAATCAATAGGTCCTCAATGAGTATCATTAGTGACAAGGGAGTGAGAAATATATATATATATATATATATAACACAAAAGGTTCAACCAACCCATCCCCTAGCTTAGTATTATTTTCAATGGTAAGCCAGGATTGGGAAGGGTAAGTTTACACTTCCTCCATATTAGTACTCTTTTCAATGGTGTTCTTGGGGAATTTCAAGCATCATTTGCTAAAGGACAACATTATGGTTGAGGGGGGTGGAGGGGGATTAAGGGTTTTCAACCTTTTCTAAAGCATAGTGTTCCAATTAACTATGAGCCCATATCATTAATGGATGACCCTTCTTGTGTCATAGTATTTTGGTAGAGGGTGAACCCATGGAATGGAAGGGTGATATTTCCTCAACCATAATATTCTCATCGAGTTAAATCCCAAGGAATGAATGGCCAATCCTTTCTTGAGAATAATGTTCTTATACAATTGGGGAATCCCAAAGATTTATTTGTCGACCCTACCTTAAGATTAGTATTTTCATAGAGGGGTATCTATGAGAATGCTTAGTTGACCCTTCCTCCAACATTCTACTCTAGTTAAGTGGAGCCCATGAAATTTTAAGTCGATTCTTTGATTTGGATCTCTGAGATGGGTGAATCAACCCTTCCTTTAGATTAGTAGTCTTATCAATGGGGAGATCATAGAATGAATAGTATATGCTTTATATAGCTTAGTATATTCATTAATGGGGAGCATGAGGAACAGTTGGTAGACACTGTCTTGATCATAGTTATACTCTCAACCTCCTCTCATCATGGTGTATCGTAGCGAAGAGTGGATCAATCCTTCCTCTAGCATAGTATTCATGTCATGGGGGAGAATAGGGAAGTGTTTATTGATCCTTCCTAATATATAGTAATTGTGTTATGGGTAGTCCAAATAAATTTCCCCTCTTGTAACTTAGTATTCTCCCTGACTATGGGTGTTAGAAACTCCATAGGCCCTTCCACCAAATTAGTATTATCATCAAAGGTGATCCTAGGGAAAGGCCAACCATCCTTTCCTTAAGAATTGTAGTCTCATCAAGGGGTACCTTGATTAATGGTTGACTGACCCTTCTTGAAGCATAGTATTCACATTAACGGTGATCCTAAAGAAGTGACATTTTACCCTCACTAAAGAATAATATTATGTTATTGGTGAACCCATGGAATGGAAGTGTGTTATATTTATTTGAGCATAGTATTCTCTTTATGTTGGAAGTTGAAGAGTGAGCTACCAATTCTTCCTTGAGCATATCGTTATTGTCTTGGGGAGCCTAGGGAATTTTATATTGACCCTTATTTGATATTTTTATTATTGTAGAGGGGTATTTAATAAAATGGATGAATGAACCTTCAACAATGAATTGTATCATAGGGAGAGACCAGGGAAAGTTTTATATTCCCTTCCTCAAGCATAGTTTTTTATCCAAGAGATGGATCCTAGGGGGAGCGGGGAACAATGGTGAAAGGATCAAACAATTACCTGTTTTGGAGTTCAAGGATGGGTCATTTGACCTTCTTAAACTTAATAATATCATAAAATGGGAGCCCATTAAATGATTATTCATATCGTTTTCTCCATCTTGGTATAGTCATGAAGGGGGATCCTAGGGAAGGTTTGATCAACCTTGGTTGATCATAGCATATTGTCATTGTGGTATCCTAGTGAAGGGTACATTGATCCTTTCTCCAACATAGTATTCATGTCATGGGATGCTAGGAAAGTGTTGTATGACCCTACCTAAATTATAGTATTCACATCATTAGTATATCAAAGAATGGTTGATAGAACCTTCCTCAAGCTTAGTAATCATGCAAAGACATAGTCTTGTAAAGAGACATTCTATCTGAATTATTAAGATTATCATTCATGTCTAAAGGATCTAGGGGGAGGGTTTCCCAATCCTTCTCGAAGCATAGTATTCCTATAAAGTAGGATCCCTTAAAAGGTTTAATCAACCCTTCCTAAATAATAGTATTTGTGTCGGGGGGAGGGGATTAGGTAAGGGTCATCTAACCCTTTTTCACACTTATTGTTCAAATTACCTATGATCCAAAGGAAGGTTAAATGAATTTCATTCATACACATATTATTTTCATAGAAATTTCAAAAGATTTAGATTGTCAAGATTTAAATCCAAATTGCAATAAATAATATTTCTGCGAATAAAAATAAATATATAAATATGAGATGTATGAAAGTTGATATGGGTATGATCCTAAATATTTTATATTGAAACATGCGTATATTTTATATCTAGGATCATTGAATAGTGAATTCAAGAAAAATCCACTATACTTTAGAGAGATTGCAATAAATACATTTTCATGGATGTTAGTATCAAGAACGAATATTGTGCAATGGTTATTGAATGTAAATGGATTTTTGATAACTAACTAGGTTATTTTAAGCATGGAGATCACCTTTTAAACAAGCCTAAAATGTTATGGCTTGAGCGATGCTTATCCTTCATTCAATATTACTAGTAGGGTTTGAGTAAATATTAATTTTGTTAATATTTGCACATTAAATATCCCAATGACTTGGATTGCCATTCAAGACATTCAAAATGGTTTTGGCATTAATAGTAGTTGTATTATCCCAATTCAATACCATTATATTATTATTATGTTTGAATTTGGTGTTGAGATTATAGGATCTTGAGCACCTAGACTGCCTAGATTTATGATGTTTGAATTTGGTGTTGATATTGTAGGCTCTTGAGAACCTAGACTTCTTAGACTCATTATGTTTGAGTTGGTGTTGATTTGGTAGGCTCTGGATCAACTAGAATATTTAGACTTATTATGTGTGAATGTTGTTAAGCCGGTAGGCTCTAGAGGTAATGGTCCCTAGTGCACTAGAGGGTTCAGTTGTAAGTCCTTGAGTGCTTAGTTTTTCCATGATATAGTATATGGCTAGTCCAAGATGGATTGTGTGAAAAGGGGGATTTTATTACAAGACTCTATATAGAGATGGTGAAAAACCTTGTGGCTACTCTGTTGATAGTAAACAAGATAGATAACAATACCTAAGTCTCTATTCTCTAGTATGCTTGGTCTGGCTCGGGGATGACCTGTGGAATGTATAAGGAACTATTCAACGTCTAAGAGGGGGAGGAATGTGGAAGTTCCCAAAATAGTGGAATGTATAAGGAACTATTCAACGTCTAAGAGGGGGAGGAATGTGGAAGTTCCCAAAATAGTTGGAAGTTTAAGGGATAATAAGTTTCTAACTTTTCTTATTACATCTCATTGGATTGATGATTTCAATCTTGTATTTATTAGATTGCACTAATGTTGTTTATTAATTCTATTATATTATAAATTGCTCATTTTTCCTGTACAAGGCCATGTTTACCTAGCTGAGTTGATTATCTGTTGTAATAGAAAATATTTTAAATATTTTATCAAGTAGGTTTTAACTTCAATGGGCCAATGACATATTTATTGTTGTAAATCAAATATGAGTCCTATTGGCTCAAGGCTTGGTAACAGAAGGAGTATAGTCAAATAATTCTAATTAAGCATATTTGTTCCATTAAAGCTTAGATTTGCTTATAATCATCTTGCTTGAATAATTGTGATCTATTAGTTTGTTCCTATGTTTTAGAATTAATTATTGTGTTTAAATTAAAATTATTTACATGTTAAACTAATTCTTAATTGTTCATTTTTTTATTTACAAAAAATAAATAATATGCTAATTATTAGAATTCATAGAATAGTGTACATTGATTAATTAAAACATACAGACAAAGGCCATTAAATAATTAACTTATTTAATCATTATTTCATGGTATTGACAACCTTAAAAATAAATATCTCGTCTATCATAAGGAATGGAGAGAAATCGATGATGAATACAAGAAACAAGTCCCTTAACCAAACCCTATGCTAATACTATAAATAATATTATAGTGTAATATAATCTTTAACATATAAACAGAAATCAAATAAACTATACATTACATTTTTTTCACACAAAAATACAACTTTATATTAATGAAAGCTGTGTCTTACAGGTAGGTCGTTGGGGTTACAAGAGTACATAATTTCTCCAAAGACCTTATAATCATGTGTCGGGAACAGAAACATGTGTTATGTCTTATGAGCCATAAGATTAGACCATCGTATAGAGACTTGTCAATACATAAAATATCAAATTCCAGTTAACTAATATTTAAAGTGCCTTGCTCTAGGTAGGATACCTCGTAGAACTTGGCCCAATTGATGGATTCCTTACCATCGTCGATGGCTAGTTTGGATAATTCATCTGCTTCGGTGTTCAGTTCTCGAAATATATGCAAAAAGGTTATGTGCTGAAAATAATCTATGAGATATTTGGTCCTTCTGATCCAATGGAGCAGCTGAATAGTATGTAGATCGTGAAAGCCTCTTGCGCAATCCATAATTACTTTAGAATCTCCAAACACTGTGCCAGGCACAATTTCTTTAATTTTTGCAAAATAGAGTAAACCACATAATGCAAGTAGCTCTACTTTGGTATTCATTCTGGAACCAATGCTTAACTTGAGTCTGTAATTCATTGTATGATTAATCCTGGTCAGCATACCAGCACCACAGATTCCTCCCTGCTCGGCCCATCAAAATAGCCCACAATGCCATGTTGTTCCGCCTGAATTGAAACTGCCCTCCTGGAAATCAAAATTTGTTTCATAATGTCATAAGAAAGAAGCCATCCCATGGCGATCGATCCAATAAGATTACAGTCAGGCCTTCCATTCTGAAAAATGATGTTGTTACGCATTCTCCACATCGACCATAATGTGGCAATCGGGACGTCTATCGTAATGGTATTGCTCTTAGATATAAAATCAAAATTTTCTTGGATACTCTGTTTATCCCAGCGGACAGAGAAAGAAAAATAAGAGCGAATATTTTCCCACACCGATTGGAAGAAAACACACTCAGCAAATATGTGGTTAGCATTTTCCAGAGTGTTTTAGCAGAGACCGCACCAGCCAGGGCCTGAGTGGTCGCGCTTCTACAGGCCGTCCCATGTGATAATTTTTTGAGTGATACACAACCACCCAAATCATTTCATCTTTATTGGCAATCGACCACTCCAAATGTGTTTGAGTAAACTCGCCAGAGGATTTAGTTCCTGTTGGGAAATTTGATAGTCATACATGGATTTTGCTGTGACGAATCCATTTCTTTGATTGCATGTCCAAACAATTATGTTAGGCTCCTGGTTCAGGTAGATGCCCGTAGGGATCAGGGATGCAGTGTGGAAGGACCATTCCCTCCGAAATCTATCACTGATGTCAAGACTGACCGCCGTGCTCCAATATGGATTGCCCTACTCTTACTGCAAATAAATTTGAGAAAGATCAAATACATTCCTTTCATGGATATGTTTGATCAGCCTGTCCGATAGCAAGTGATTTTCCACTCCCACGATCAGGTCAATGCCGATATAAATTTGTGTACCCCGGTCGACATGCCAGGAGAGATTAGAAGTAATGAGGGGGAATCTGTCCGCTAGACTGCACCAGATCAAAGAACAATTGTTGGGTCGTATTTTTCCAGATCTAAGCCATAAATCGTATGGAAGCCTGCGTAGGTATTTGCATCTTATAACATTGCTCCAAATCCCATCATCCTGTAAAGCCCGCCAGAGGCTCTTGGCACAAAGTGAGGAGTTGAACAATGTGAAATTTTTTATTCCCCAGCCGCCGAGGTCACAGGGTCTAGAGAGCAATTCCCAACTGGCGAGATGGTACTTATTCAAACTTTCATTTCCACGCCAAATATAATTGAAGACTGTCTTACGTATGCTGCTGATGACACCAAACGGAAACCGCATCAGGGATAGCCAGTAAACAGAGACACTTTGCAACACGACCTTTGTTAGAGTGAGACGGCCTCCTAGGGAAATCCACCGAGACGACCATCCCTCCAGCTTCCGGTGAATCGTGTTAAGAATCCAATTCCAATCAGATTTCAAGTAGCGGTTGGGCTTCAGTAAATATCCTAAGTAGTTCATGCCTTTGTCAATGTTGTCTGCACAGAAATTAAGAAGGTTGGAAATGAATCTGGTCAACTGTTTGTCGAGACAGTTATGTCTAATAAAGGATTTTTGAAAGCTGGTGGACAGGCCTGAAGCAGAGCAAAAAAAATTGAGAATCTCTTTGATTAGGCTCCATTCAGCTTCAGATCCCCTCCCGAGGATAATTACATCGTCAACAAATATGATGAGGGAGATGGTTAATCCACTAGCTATTTTCACCCCAGTAATTGAGCCATCATACCTACCCTTGCTGAAGAGTCAACAGAGCCCTTCCATAGACAAGATGAATAGGAATGACGATAAGGGACATCCTTGTCTAATTCCACGGCCACTCTTGAAGAAAGTATTCGGTGAACCGTTAACCAGGATGGCAAATGTTGTTGTGGATACGCGCGTCATTATCCATCTTGTGATTTCAAATGGCAAGCCAATATGCAAGAGAATGAAACGAAGAAGGGTCCAATCTAATCTGTCATATGCCTTTTGCAGATCAAGTTTAAGGATAAAGTCATCAAGGTTGTTCTTCTTGATGGAACGTAAGCTTTCCTGGAGAATGCCTACAGCGTCCAGGATTTGTCGTCCAGGAAGAAATCTGAACTGATCCGCGAAAATGACTTTACTGAGAGTGGGATTCATCCGATCGACGATTATCCTCGTAATGAGCTTGTACAGGAGGTTGCATAAGGAATTGGGTCTATAATCGTTGAATCCAGAATGCTTGTCCTTCTTAGGAATAATAGTGATGAAGGTCTGGTTCAATGCCTCTGGTATGATTCCTGATTTTCTCGAATCTTCCACAGCCTATGTCACCCTGCTCCCCAAGATGTCAAAGAAATGAATGTAAAACTCGACGGTCCACCTGTCAAGCCCTGATATTTTGTCTCTTTTGAATCGCTTGAGGGTTTTCAGAACCACCTCTTCAGATATGGGAGCGGCCAATCTATCGCCATCAATTTGATCAAATAGTTGTGGATATTTCTTGATTGCATCAAGCTGCTTGGTGATACAAATATCCTCTTGCTCAGCGTAAGCGACCTGGGAAAAACTTCTTGCAGCCTTCTGGATCAAAGGAGTGTCAAAAACCACATCGCCATTCTCATTCGTGGCCTCCCACAAGGCATTGGTCAATCTCCTTTTATTGGCGAATTGATGAAAGTATCTATTATTGGAATCACCTGCCTTAAGCCAGATGGCCCTGCTCTTTTGGCGGATGGTTTCCTCCTTGTGCATCAATAGTTAATGTTTCTCAGCTTCTAGTGCAGCAATGGACGATTTCCTATTTTCTGAAAAGTATTCCATATCAACCGACTCCGAGAGCGAATGTAGTATGGACTCAACGTGCACCAGATCAGCAGTCTGGAATTTCTTTTTAATTCTCTCCCACTCCATGACCTCTCTCTTTAGTTAATTCAAGATCCAAATTAAGCCCCCGCCAAAGGACACAACTAGTTCGGAACGCGACCATTCAATAGGCTCCATTGGTCGTGCATCAACTGGTTAAACTCTGGGTCCTTCAACTAGGAATAATTGAACTTAAAGGGGGAAGAGTGGAAAGTGGTATCAAAATCAATTTGTAGGAAAACAACCCTGTGGTCTAAGAATCCAGACGACCAAGACCATGTCCTAAATTTACCAATGGACTCACAAAGGCCTTCCGCCATGAAAAATCGGTCGAGGTGCTTGGAAATCCCCTCGTTGTCAGATCGAACATTCGACCAAGTGGGCCCAAGAACCCCAGGAAGGATATCGACCAGGTGGGCGCCATCGAAGAGATTAGTGAAGTAGTCTGCAAGTGAATCTATTGGTCTGTCCGCTCCCCAAACTTCTAGGAGACTTGGTGAAGTTGAGATCCCTGGAAAGAATTAAATTATGTAGAGTCAAACACCCTGCCTCGGACAGTTGATCCCAAAACCGCTTTCTGTCACGACAAGGGAGTATAAATGTTAAAGATATTCACCTGCTGATCAAATCCTTTGAACCGAACCGAAAGTAAGATTCTGGCGCTAGTAGAGTAAGGCTGTAAATCAACAGCTACTGGATTCTAGGCAGCCAAGGTACCCCCAGAAATCCCATCAGAATCCCAGGCGATCACCCTCCAACCCGACTTGATTTTGAGAAAGAATACACAAGCCAAAGATGCATCCAGCATCGTTTCATGTAGGAGAAGAATGTCAACATGATGGAGATCAATGTGCCTCTTCAGTGCAGCTCATTTGGGGGCACTGCACAGCCCTCTGACGTTGAAAGTTGAACAGATCATTGGAGGGGGGCACATCTCTAAGTTCCCGTTCAGTAGTGTCATCATCAAAATCTGCGACCAAAATAGGCCCACCCCTTGAAAGTGATCTGATCACAAGAAAATCCTTGGAGGACGCCCTAATGTTGTCCTTAATGCTTTTGCAGTTTTCACAGCCCTTCTTATGGCCCTTACCCTTCCGAATCGTTACATGGGCTACTCGGATGGAGGAAATTTTCTTGACATCAGGAGAGCAAAGTCCCTCCGCTGTGAAAGATGGTAGAGGATCGCAAATAGCCAAAAAAGGTTGCGGCCTCGGGTCTCCATCAAATATCTCATGCTGCTCAGACAATGGAGAAGAGGAAATGATGATGTCCAGTGAATGAGATTTGGCCGCAAGGGAGCGGGGTAAATCACAATCGGGTAATGATGGGAACGGAGGAATATTGACCAATGGTGGGTATTCGCTATCAGATAAAGGTGAAGGCCCAGGGGGCCAAGGCGGAGGAGGGTTGGAAAGGATAGGTGGTGGAGTGATGGAGGGAATGTAGGAAGGACTAGAGCCTGAAATAATTGGGGTCGCCATCTTCAGATCATCATGCTTGGAACTAGTCCCTGAGGGAGAAGTCCACACGAACAACTAATCGGATAATGCTGGAGAACCAGACGAAGCAACACCATTTTCTAAAACCACAAGGGCTTCAAGAATGTCTACAGCAGATATGAAGTTAAGTAGTAAAGGAACAGAGGCTGCAAACTTACCTACGAAAGAGATTGCAAAATCCCTATCCAATGGGAGTGGGAAGTTTAAATCCTTTTCCATGTCTGGGGTGGGCTCAGATTCGAACTGTCTCTCATAAGGTCGAGGGAGGGAACCAAGACAGGTAGCTTTAAGGTGCCCAATGGCTCGGCATTTGTGGCATCTGAACGCCAGGCGCCAGTAGTCTAGTTACTGGATGAAGGAGCCTTCGTCCCAAAAAAACTTCTACCTCGGCCGATAACCCTCCTTGACACACATTTCAACTAACACTCGGGGGAAGACTCTTTCGAATCCCATCATTTGTTCATCCTCCATCAGGATGAAGCGTC
This sequence comes from Pseudotsuga menziesii, assembly GCA_001517045.1. NCBI lineage: Eukaryota > Viridiplantae > Streptophyta > Pinopsida > Pinales > Pinaceae > Pseudotsuga > Pseudotsuga menziesii. The sequence continues at coordinate 211,642 of LPNX010925642.1, read as the reverse complement.
CAGGTGAGTCTACAATGCCCATAAATCCTTTGATATTCCAGCAATGAACCGGGAAATCAGGAAGAATCACCCAAAGGTGCCTCTTGATGATCTTTTCAGTTCGAGGGTTGAAACCGACGTGCCAACGCCCAAGAAATAATGAGCCATGGCCAATAACCCAGAACTGATGCTTGATGATAGCTCTATCTTCTTCCGAGATGAACTGGAATATGAGCCATCGGTTGGCCACCAATAATACCCTCGGGATGGATTTCAGGATGGGCTTCCAAACGACCCTGACCCACTCCAGGATCTCATCTCGATATAGAGTGATGAACTCAAAGCGTCCCACCAGATCCCTCTTTGATAACGCCTCTACGGATTCCATCGTGACATCTTTTCCAAAGACGCACATAGGTCGGGAGCCCTTAACCTTCTCCAGGCTGATATGTGGAGACGAGCCATCACCGCGTCTGATAGGTGGTATTAATGATGTCCCCTTATGAGATTTTGAAGAAGTGTGCCCGTCCTCACCCGACAAACACCCAGAAACTCTGGCTTCCTGACCCGGTCGGTTATCCCCAGGAGGCACAGAGTGCAAGAACGCGACCTTCTCCCGAGGGTCAGTGTGGACCCCACCTTCTCCCGAGGGTCAGTGTGGACCCCTTCACCCATCCCTGGTTCATACAGTTTCAGTCAGAAGAGATAATGTCACTCACCGACCGATAAATCCACTAGTCGGTCAATCCCCATGCCAGGATCCCAAGGCATTCAGGAAAAGCACAGAAGCATAAGAGCATGTCCCCTCCACGTTACATTGAAGCCCGCGATATACCAATACAAATCAACAAATCTCATCCTCACAGTAACCATACGGTACAAGTAAAGAAAGTAAGATTTTATTATAAACATATCAAATAAAACATTAACCACATCTAAGACAATCCATCTAGAAACCCAATGCCTCCATAACATTCAAACCAAGTCGATACAGGGCGTTACACCCCACTGATTTGTAAACAATCAAAAAAAAATTAAGGGTCTGGTTGTAAGGGATACCTTCCCATTGGATTCTTTATCCACGAATAAAATGCAGTCAGGGTCTAGATATAACCCCACAAATCGCTTGGGTTTCTTGCCTCACGACCATAAAGCTCTACATAAAGCTAGGTTTTACGATTATAAGGACAATCATGGTCACCACTTCAACGTGGGTTTGAACGCCTCACCTACATGCATGAGAATGGAAAAATGGGTGTGAGTTAAACTAAGCACATGGCCATGGATGGGCCAAGACCCAACGAGCAAGGTAGGGAGTTACCAAGACATATATAAAAACAACATAATTAATTGTTAACCAAAGGTGTAGATCGAAGCACCTAAATCATAAAGTACCAATCTCTTACCTTCTTCATAATAACCCTGGGTTAATAAACATAAAATATGTTGTTATGTGATGAAAACATTAGCCTTTGAATGATTATTACCATTTATGAATAAGATATGTATGTGTATGTATGTAGACCAAGAAAAAATGATGTTTACATATATTGAGCCATAATTAGTTAACATATAATTGTTTTGGTTAAAGATTGTCTGTATATATGTATGTTTGAAGTTGTTTAAATTTCATGTCCAGGGTCCTTAAAAAGGTTAAATAATAATATTGTCATAAATTAGTCACAGTTGTATGACAAAGGTGTAACCAAGACTGTGACGAGGAGGTAGCCACCGATTAATGACATCAAATAAGTATAATATCTTCGTATATTGACGATACACTAGCATAGATCCATTTTAACCTATATCTATCAAGCATCGAGAGGGATCCAATTTCTTGAGGTGTACATTTTTTTACCATTTGGATCCCACTCGATACTTGATAAATCTTGGTTTAAAATGGATCTATGCTAATTTTTTTTTGATATGTAATTTATATTTTCCATTTTTTTAATTCTAATATTTTTATTTATGTCAGCTAGCATAATGTGACTAACATGACAGGATCTCCCCCATACTGGGTTGTATAGAACCTCGCTTCTCTCAGTGCAATAAAAAAAAATTGGTGTATTTTTTGTGACATTACAATAGAGTCGATAATAAAGTGTTGTATATTGCTTTCTAGCTTCGTATGGTCTTTTACATCAAATCATTCTTAGAAAATAAATAAATAACCGTTACAATATATCTTCAATCAGTTTATTTCATCTTTTAATCTTTATTTAAATGAAATTATGTGCAATAATTTAACAACGTTATCTATGTAGATATTTTTGTTATAAATACCAATAGTTGTTAAAACACAAATACTAGTTTTAATCCTACTTTTATGAAATATATCACTTCCCAAGAAGATATAAATGTTTTGGTTGAGATCATGCTTATTTTTCATTTAATTTAGTTGGAATAAATTAAATATTTATTTTGTTAATATTTTCACATTAAAATTTATGTGCCCGCTTAAGATAAACAAAGTTATAATACTAATAGTAGTATCAAGAATATAGATCTAACAATTGCTTGTTTTTTGCTAGTTTCTACTGAGCATAAAATCATTCACTATAAACAAATAAATAATAATAAACATGTCCATAATAAGTAATCATCAATTTTTGAATTTTATTTGGGATGGTATCATTTTAGACAATTTTACCACATTTACTTTGTATATTTCTTGTTTATTAGAATTACTAGTTTGAGTCACATTCTAATGGTGTCCAATTATGTTAAGGCCCTAACTCTCATTCATTATTAGTATATTAGGTATGGTTGGGTTGGATTAGTTGTAAGTTACATCATGATCACTTTGTTTCTTATTTATAATAAATAATATTCATTTGTATAGGCATACCATCTTGTATTGTGCATTAGATATATTGCGAAAGGAGATTACCCCCCACAAATGGGATTTTTATGCATTGAATCTTAATCATAAGTCATGGCGATAATTTTATTTCTATTTTTATGTCATTTGGGGAACTTGGCATCAGAGCTTATATCCCTTGATGGGATCCACCAAAACATGTGATTTATCCATTTTTGCTATAAACTAAGGATACATAGCTAAGTAATTATGTTAAAAATTATAGGGTTTTTAACACTATGTTAAAGTTATAGTCTATGGATGTTGGGACTTTTTACTAGTCCAAAAAATAGTCTCAAATAGATGGCACAAGTAAAATGGTTATAGATGAAGATTTCAAGATTCAAATTGAGGGCCACTATTTGCACTAGAAAAAATATATACCATAGTTGTTTTGTAAAAAATTAAAATAGACTAAAAATATTTTACACGTGGTAGGCCATACAAATTCACTCTTTTAAAATGGACAAAATCAATAGCTTAGGAAAAGTTACCATAAATTTCGGTTGTCACATCAAAATTTGGACAAACCTATGGAACTGTAGACAAAATCTAAAACTTATAGTTGATAGATAAATTTCAAAGTTACAACATATGGAAAGTCAACCAAAATAACAATCTCTAAATCAATATTTTTAAAATGTATGGTCACTTGAAACTTGCTTAATGTTTTAATTGGAAAATTTCTTGAAGGTAATTTAAAACTTGTGGTAGATAGAAAATAGAGGAGAGACCCAATATATATTAGTGGGATTTCATGGGAACATGTGGTGGAAAAATTATACACCTACTAAATTCTGAAGAGATCATCCATGAATTATAAAGAAAGTGAAGAAACCCAAAACAAAGTATGCAAATTATGGAACCAAGTTAAGGAATTGAATTATGGGATAGTCAAACATGTTAGTTTGGTTCATTTGTAAACAACAATAGAAAACATTATATATTAGAATATAGAACAGTTATAAAATTCTTTTGAAGCCATGTTTATGCATACCCTAAATGAGAAGCTTCATAGAAGTGAAATTGTTACCCAATGAACTCATGAAAATAAAAATATTATTCAAGTGGAACAGCCTTCCATCAATAGGCATATCCCAAGAGGATTTAACTTTAATATTGGAACTAATGAAGGATGGGTTCCTAAGGGTATGCACATTCCGAAGGTTGAGTTAAGGAAGTTCAATGCAACAAATGGATTTACATGGGTGAACGAATTAGATACATACTTTGAATTGCATAATATTATGGATCATAAGAAAATTATTTCCTTAGCATATTTGTATTTTTAGACAAAAAAAATTTGGTCGTGTCAATGGGTAGTTATATTTAAGCCTCCTTTATATCATTATAATTGGGTTTTATTTACAAGAGGCTTAGAATCACAATAAGGTAAAGTTTGGAATAACACTACTTTAGTTAGTTGACAAAAATCAAGCAAATAGGTGATGTTTAATATTCTAATTCAGAATTTAAGGTATTAACCAAATGATGGGTAAATCAGTGATGAACATATGTTGAAGGATTACATGGAAGGATTAAAAAAATACATTGAACATGAGATATTAAATCGGCCTAAAAAGGTTATGGAAGCTATGCAATCTACTTGACATATTCAACCTAAGAATATGGATACACACAAGCATACCATTGGAACATATGCAAGAAGCATTGATCAATTTGTATCTGATAGGGAAACTCCATCTCAATCTACTCAAATATCATAGGATGAAATTATAGAACCCCAAACACACACAACACACAAAATGTAATTAATATACAAATGAAGATATACATCTTAAATATTTCATTTTCTTTCACAAGATTATAGATTCGGAAACATTAAAAACAATATAACTATCTATCGAAGAGAGGGAGTTTTAGGGGTACATACCTAAATCGAAGGATTAAACTATAGTTGTAACTTTGAATCCACCAGGTTTCCTATCATCGAAACGTCCATCAAATCTGCAATAACTCCTCATGAAAACCACGTGTGTGGAAACTGCTCTCCTTCCAACCAACCCCTCAATCATAGACTGAGAGCCCCTGATCCCTCACTCGGCAATACCAATCCAACAAAAAACATCCACATCAATAGAACACACACAGACTATATCCTCCTTCTCCTATGTCTCCTCTAAACCCCCCAGAGAAACTAGGAGGGAACAAGCCCCTTTCCCTTCTCCTTCCTCATATTTAACCTTTTTCCCAACTCCCCAAGGGTGGACACATGTCCACACATGCAATATTCCTCATGCAAATTCTACTAAATATATAAATACGTCATGAATATAATTTTTTATTATTTTCCCTTTTAACCCCCATATTAACCTAATCATGATTAATTATGCTTAATGTGTGTGTGTGTGTGTTCTTATGAATCCCATGCCATTAAAATATTATTATGGTTATTATAACCCTACATAGTATAATACTATTGTGTAGGGATAGTACCCACTAGTGTGGTCATCAGTAGTATGTCCCATGCCTACACTATAACCCTGTCATTCCCCCTAGTACTAATGCAATAAGTGTCGAAGGGAATTACAGAAATGGGTGAAACAAGAGAAAAAATAATATGCTTTGGTTTTAATAAAAAATGCTCAAACATTAATAAATATCAAGAAACCGTATTTTTCACTTTCGAAAATAAGGATTAGGAATAAATAGATGCAATCCACATAAATGGGTGAGGAAGAAATTGTGAACTTAATAGAGCAGTAAAAATGTGTAGAACTTTTGCACAACATTGATCCAAACATGTTTGAAATATTCATTCATGCATTGACAAGTTTTCTAGCACCTCAAATCCTTAATATTTCAAGATACATTAAAAGTAAAAATATCACAGTTCTTATTGATTTATGTACCCATAACTTCATTGACAAAATATTAGAAAAGTGCCCCAATTGTTTTGTGTATCCAATGACAAATTTTCAAGTTTTGGTTGTGAATGGGGGGCTATTGATTTTGGAGGAAAATTCCATAACAATAAACTTATTATGGGAGAATATAACTTAGCAATCCCAATGTACAACATTCATATTATAAAAGTAGATTGTGTTCTAGAGAAACTATGGTTGAGAACATTGTATATGGTTTCTACAAACTAACATAAATTATTGAAGAGATTTGAATTGGAAGGCATTCAATATGGAATCAAAGAGTTAAAATATACACATTGTTAGGTCACTATCTCTCATATAATGGAAAAACACCTAAAAAGGATAGCAATGGATTTATTTCTAGACTTTATTCAATGCAAGTGAAGCAAGAAGATAACAATTTTCCAAAGGAATTAAATGGTACCTTGGAAAAGAACCATAGTGTCTTCCTAGGAATTCCTAAGGGGATATCTCCATCTAGAGATCATGAATATCAAATTGAAATAATTCCTGGAATTACTCCTAACAATTTTTTTATAGATATCCACATAACAAAATCTGAACCCACAATCCGACGGCACATAGGTCTAATTTTCGACATCTATCAATCGACCATCTGACGTGCCTCGACTTTTAGAAACGTCAGTTGATTTTCATCAAATCTGGGACGGCCATATCGTCTCGTCGGATTTCCAACAATAAATGGTCGAATTTCTGACCATATATATATATTAATATAAATGTTGGATATGTGACAACTAAATGTCGGATTTTCCACGAACGTATTTGTCGGATATTCTATGAAATAACTATCGGATATTCGATGCACAAACATATTCCAAAAGAATGATATCCGAACAACCCCGTCGGATATGCGACACTTATTCGTTGGATATGTGACCCTTAACCATTTGAAGAAGTAATGATATCTGACAACCTTTGGCGTCGAAGTTATGGCATCACTGTCAGAAATATGGGGAATTAAGTCGGATATCCAACGACATAAAAGAGAATAACCGATGAGAGTTACCATCGGTAGTATCGCATACTCATTGGATATGGTGGGGTTGACCGTCGGATATCCGACAACTATCGATATTTAAAAAAAATACTATCCCATTGGTCTAATTCTGTTAGAAGAAGGTATAAGTAGTAAATCATTATGGAAACATACTACATTGATTCCAGTTTAAACATACATGGTTTCTCTTATTCAAAGTCATAAATGCTAATACTAGTGAGATTCATAAGTGGTGTTTAACATAAGGTATTCACTATGAATAATAATAGTTAGTTTACGCTGTAATACCCCAGTTTTGACCCTATTTGCATTTAAATAAAATGATGTAAAAAATCATGGTGTGGAGCTAAGAAAAAGACCCACCATCGAGTTAGTATTTATGTTTCGGTAATTAAGGTGTGGCCGATGGTATTTTTTATGCTAGTTGAACATTAACCGCTGAACATTATGTTAAAATTGCAATTTTAATTAAAAACCCACAATCGGTTATGTCAACGCAACTAAATGAGATGGGGGCATGATTTTTCCTAAGAATGAGGGAGTGGGGGACTGGAAGACTGGGGAAATTCGAATTGGGAAGAGCCCCACTTTGGGAAAAACGTTTTTTGAATTTCTTGGGCAAGAAAACACCAAAAACGGCCACTTTTCCCTCATGCGGTAGCATTTCACCTTCCCTCACAATTTGGATTGAACAAAAACGTTTTTGGAAACCCAAATGAGCATTCACGCAACAACAAGCAAGCAAAACCATTCTGAGTCTGAACCTTTCAGGAATTTGTCCTGTCTGACAATCTGAATCCTTCACGTTTTTTGTTTTTGTGTTATAAGTTTTCCCCTGCTCGGCAATTTTGTTCTCTCTCATGTTTTTCTCCTGACTGCTAGTCATTTTCCTGAACCGGATTGCCCAGAATTCGATTCTTTGTCTTTGATTTGAAAGACCGACAACGTTTTCGTTTTGGTATTTTGCAGCAGTCGGCCTGGCACCAGCAATGTTCAGAAATTCATAATTTTTTGTGTGTGTATGTAATCCCTGGCATCTTCTACGTTTTGATAAATCCCAGGACTGAGATCACTACGTGTGCATCCACGTATGGCATTTGAATTTATTGAAGGAATGGAAATAGATTCTAGACTTGCTTGATAAACCCACGATAAACCTAGTGTGTTAAAGGACCTCACAGACCAATCTAGAAGGCTGGTTTTATTCTTTGCATCCCCTGAATAGCACTGGAAGGGAAGGCATGGCCTGAGGGAATGTGTAGCAAAGAAGGAAATGCTTCCTTGTGTTGGGTGTGTAATTGTTTAGAAATCAGGCTAGATTCGGTGTGGGTGTTCATAGCTCTAGGGTTGAGCTCACTAGCTTAGCAGTCTGTCTTTCAACCTCCTTGGCAGCCTGATAAACCCAACTGGAAGGATGGCTTGGTTGGTAGCCTGATAAACCCATATGTTGACTTGGTTGGTAGCCTTATAAACCCATTTGTTGGCTTGGTTGTGTCTCATGTGAATTTGGCTAAGTGTAAACCACTTCCTGTGTAAGTCTGATAAATCCAACTATGTTAGTTTGACTAAGTTTTATTGTATCCTTGGCTATGGGGAAAGTTTGCTAGTGTTCCTTATTCCTTGGGGAAAATCATGTCCAGCTCGGGGGTGATAGTGTTGTTGAGAGATTAAAGAGCACACTAGTCTATGGTTGGGTGGAACGTTGCAGCGACATAGCTGGTTTCAAGACAAGCTTCTCCAAAGATAAGTATTCTTGTTCATTTAATTTCTGCAATTGTATTTGCTTATGAATTATTACGAAATTATCATGAACATGTTGAATGCATGAATGTGTTGAATGAATGATTTGCTTCCGTTGTAGATTTCATTATGCATATGTTTATACTTATGTATGTTTTAAGTTCAATACATCTTATATATGTATTATGTTCATGGGAGCTTAGACAGCCCCGGTTGATAAGGGTTAGTCGCATCCTCTCCACCGAGTAAGGGTTGGGGACGTGACATTCTGGTATCAAAGCACTCCTTGTAGCATTGGGCTTCAATGGGCCATGAAGAACCATCCTCTTTGTTCAGATAGAAGGAAAGAAGGCAGACGAGAAATTTTGTTTTTTTTGAAATTTTCTCTAAGTATTTTTCCTTGGCGGCCGAGAAAGCCAAATGCAAGCCGCTGTAGCGGTTGGGGTGGCTAAAGGAGAGCTGCAATAGCATGCAAGTTTTCATGAATGAGTTGTTGTAGCGGCTGGGTCGCCAAGAGAGAGCCGATACGTTGGCTATGTTTTCGTGTTCATCGCCGACGCAACAGACGAATCAGCCAAATCTCACCGACGGAGATAAAATTTTCGAAAATTTTTCTAAGTGATTGTGCGGTGGATGGATGTTGAGAACCGAGCCATAACAGCGAGCAGAAGTCAGACTTCGAGCTGCAGTAGCGAGAGAAAGTTGAGAACCAAGCCGCAATGGCGGGAGAAAGTCAGGGCTTGAGCCACAATGGGGAGTAGAAACCAAGATTTTCGCTACCAAAAGAAAGAAAATTAACCAAAGAAACCATGATTTTCGCTGCCAAAAGAAAGAAAATTGACTAAGTGTTGGCTTGGCGGTAGCGACAAGAGAAAGAATGAGCCGCTACAGCGGCCGATAGTTGAAGTTCTAGCCGACGTGTGGCGGAAGAATGTTGAACATCGAGCCGCTACGGCGAATGGAAGATGAACATCGAGTTGATGTGCGGTGGAAGAATGTTGAACATTGAGCTGCTACGGCAAATGGAAGATGAACATCAAGCCAATGTGCAGCAGAAGAAATTTGAAGATCGGGCCGATGTGTGGTGGCGGATTGAAGATGATGAAGGAGCCGACACAGCAAATGAGAAAGATAGAACGGATTCCAGATAGTGCAGTTGGGTAAAGTGAGTTGTGGTTCAGCCATGAGAACCGACAACATGCATGATGATGTACAGAACCCTAATGAATATGAGGAAGATGCTATGGGGGAAAATGTCCAAGTTGGAAATGTTGAAACAGAATCTAATGGGAGAAGATTGCAAGAGACTCCCCCAGATTTTGCAGCCACCATGAGAAGCCTACTGGCTGAGATGTAGAGATACAAGGCAGATAATGAAAGATTGGTTAAGGCTCAGGAGGAGCAGAATCAGTTGAATGCATCCATGCTGCAAATTTTGACAGATATTCAGAGAAAGATGAACTCTAGGGACGGGACGGAAAATACAGAAGGGAGTAAGAACACTGCTAAAAGAAGAAAGAGATCACCTAGTGAGTCATCTGACTCTGAAGGTTCCACTGGATCTTCAAGTTCTTCTTCGCACAAGAATCAGAGAAGGAGGCATTACCATAACCACTCACGAGATGAATTCAAGAAGGCAAGGCCTCCTACCTTTAATGGTGAGGTAAAGACTGGTCAAGAAGTTGAAGCTTGGCTTCTGGGAATGAGGAAATATTTCCAAGTCCAAGATTATTCTAGGAATATGAAAGCTAGAGTATCCATTTTAAATTTGACCGAAAGAGCATCCATATGGTGGGAGCATTTCAGACAAGTATTAAAGAAGATCAATGAAAGGAAGATTGTGTGGAAGCAATTCTGGAAGTATTTCAAGGAGAAGTACCTCTCTGATAGGTACTATGATGACAAGATTAAAGAGTTGTGTGAGCTTATATTGGGACAGCAAACCATGGAGGAATATACAAACAAGTTCTTGGAATTATTGAGGTATGTCAAGTATATTAAAGATGAGAAGGTGAAGATCCAGCGTTTTCTGAGTGGACTGCCTCAGTCCTACAAAGACCGAATTGAGTTCTATGAACCTAGGACTCTGGAAGAAGCAATAACAAAAGCTAAGTATTGCTACGAGCAAAGCAAGAACAAACCAGATTACCAAAAAACATGGAAGGACAAAAGGAGTGAGAAGTCTGACCAAAGGAAGAAAGTTACAAACCTTCTAACTTCAGGAATCAACAGAAGCAACCAGCACAAGTTGAGAAGCAGCCATCTAAAGCAACGGGAGAGAAGCCAAAATATCCACAACAGAACAGAGGACCACTCCAATGTTGGAAATGTGGAGGACCCCACATGCGTAAGTACTGTCCACTTGAGAATGAAAATGCAAGGCTAGCATACAATGTTCAAAAGGAAAAAACAATGGGACAAGTAGCAAGGGATGTACCTAGAATTTATGCAGCACTGGAAGACCATCAGGCATATCACCAGTCAACGATGGTTGAAGTTGCAGGTAAGATTGTCGAGCAATCTATTTCTATTTTGATTGACCCTGGTTCTACTCACACTTATATTGCTCCTAGAGTAGTGGAGGTTTGTGCTCTTAGGAAGGTAAAGCATAGCAAGTCTTGGTTAGTTCAGCTAGCCACTGGAACTAAGAGAAAAGTTAATGAAGAGGTGGAGAAATGTCCATTGGTGATGAATGGATTGATCACTTGTGTAGATTTGAATGTTCTACCACTTGGTTCCTATGATGTTTTCATTGAAATGGATTGGTTAGAAGCTCACATAGTGAAGCTTGACTCTTATAATAATACTTTTGAATGCATGGATGAAGAAAGGAACCCAGTAATGGTAAGAGGCATTTCAAAGGTAATCTTGGTGAGGCATATTTCAGCAATGCAGTTAAAGAAGTTTTGTAGGAAAGGTTGTAAGTTGTATGAAACCCATTTTGAGGAAGCAGCAGAGAATGAAACTCCTAGGTTGGAATACTATCCTGTGTTGCAAGACTTCAAGGATTTTTTTCCTAATGAGGCTCCAGGACTTCCTCCAAAGAGGGACATAGATTTCACAATTGAACTCGTGCCAGGAGCTGTACCAGTGTCAAGGGCACCCTACAGAATGAGTACACAAGAAATGTTAGAACTTAAGATGCAGCTGCAAGAATTATTGGAGAAAAAGTATATCAGGCCGAGTGTGTCTCCTTGGGGAGCACTAGTTCTATTTGTAAAGAAAAAAGATGGTACACTCAGATTGTGTATTAATTACAAGCAGCTGAATAAAGTCACGGTGAAGAACAAATATCCCTTGCCAAGAATTGATGACCTCTTTGATCAAATGAAAGGAGCAAAGGTATTTTCCAAGATTGACTTGAGGTCTGGTTACCATCAGATGAGAATCAAGGACGAAGACATTCATAAGACAGCCTTTAGGACAAGGTATGGACATTATGAGTTTGTAGTGGTACCATTTGGTCTCACAAATGCACCAGCAACATTTATGTGCCTTATGAATAGTGTCTTCAGCAGGTATTTGGACAAATTCTTTCTTGTTTTCCTTGATGACATTCTTGTTTATTGTAAGAATGAAGCAGAGCATGAAGAACATTTGAGACTAACATTGCAATTGCTCAGAGAACATCAGTGGTATGCGAAGGTAAGAAAGTGTGACTTCTATAGGGATAGAATCAGTACTTGGGTCACATTATTTCAGAGGAGGGTATATCTATGGACCCTGAAAAGATTGAAGCTATTAAGAATTGTCCTACTCCAAAGAATGTGATAGAGGTAAGATCTTTTATGGGGCTTGCAGGATATTACGGGAGATTCATTGAAGGATTCTCCAAGGTTGCACATGCTATCACTTCTTTACAAAGGAAGGGGATAAAGTTCGAATGGACTTCGAAGTGTGAAGAAATTTTCCAGCAGTTGAAGTATCTTCTCACAAGTGCACCGGTCTTAAAAGTTGCAGACCCAGAGAAATATTTCGTGGTATGTACAGATATATGCGTTCAAGGACTTCGAGGAGTTCTTATGCAGGACAACCACGTGATATGTTATGAGTCAATAAAGGTGAAGGAGCATGAAAGGAACTATGCCACTCATGATATAGAATTTGCATCCATTGTACATGCTCTCAAGATGTGGAGACATTATTTGATGGGCAGAATATTTGAGCTAAGGACAGACCATTGTGGTTTGAAGTATTTGTTTGATCAGCCTACTCTGAATGATAGGCAAGCGAGATGGTTGGATTTTTTATGTGAGTTTGGTTTTGAAATCAAGCACATAAAAGGAAAAGAGAATAAGGTAGCTGATGCACTCAGCAGGAAGGTGCAGGAAATGCATGTGGCAGCCATTAGTATTTTCCAATCAGATTTGAGGCAGCATATTACTAATCATGTTGTTGAAGATGAATTGTATGCACAGATCAAGGACAAGTTGCAGCAGTAAAGCCTTGAAAAGAAGTATGAGGGATATAAATTGGAAGAACATGGACTTCTTACCTATAAGAACAAAAATTATATTCCAAATGTAGCATATTTGAGGAGGGTTGTTATGGATGAGATCCATCAGGCTCCATATTCTGGTCATCCAGGATATTAGAAGATGATTGCTACAGCTAGAAAGCAGTACTTTTGGCTAGGAATGAAAAAGGATATGGCTGAATTTATTTCAAGGTGCATGAAGTGTCAGCAAGTGAAGGTTGAGCATCAACATCTAGCAGGTTTGTTGCAACCTTTTCCAGTTCCGAAATGGAAATGGGAAGTTATTTCCATGGATTTTATTACAGGATTTCCAATGGCTTGGAGACAACATGATTCCATCATGGTTGTGGTAGACAAGTTGACAAAGGCAGAACATTTTATACCGGTTAAGTCTACGCGTAATATTGATGACAGTGCAAAGATATTCATGAAGGATATTTTCAAACTGCATGGATTGCCTAAGGCAATAGTCTTTGACAGAGATGTCAAGTTCACTTCCAATTTTTGGAAGGGGTTGTTTGCAGATTTGGGTACAAAGTTGAATTTCAGCACTGCCTACCATCCTCAGACCGATGGATAGACCGAGAGAGTTAACTAGGTGGTGGAAGACATGCTTCGCATGTATGTGATGGACAAACCAACCAAGTGGGAAGATTATTTACACCTGGTAGAGTTTTCTTATAACAATGGACATCAGACATCCTTGGGGATGAGTTCATATGAATCTTTGTATGGCAGAAGGTGTAGGACACCAGTGACTTGGGATAATCCAGTGAAAATGGTTGTGCTTGGTCCAGAATTGCTCAAGGAGATGCAGCAGGAAGTTGTAAAGATCGGGAAAAAATTGAAGGAAGCCCAGGATAGACAAAAAATCTATGCAGATAAGCATAGGTTGAACAGAGAGTTTAGTTTTGGGGATCATGTTTACCTCAGAGTGAAGGAAAAGAAGAGTTCCTTGAAGCTTGGAAGTTGTGCCAAGTTGTCACCTAGATACTGTGGGTCGTTTGAAGTGCTTGAAAGAATAGGGCCAGTTGCATATAGACTTGCATTGCCTGCTAGCACTAGATCTCATAATGTTTTTCATGTTTATTTATTTAAGAAGTATGTGCATGATCCTAACCATGTAATAAATTGGGATGTGATTCAGGTGGAACCAGAGGGAGAGTTCCAAATCGAGCCTATGCGCATCCTTGCAAGGAAGGTCACAGTGCTCTGGAACCGACCAATAGGGCAGGTGAAGGTGCAATGGGAGCACTACAGTCCTGAAGAAGCTACGTGGGAGCTGGAGGATTCCATGCGACTGGCACACCCGTTTTTTTTCGAATCCATGGATTTCTGAGGGCAGTACCAGCAATATTTTTTGTTCAATGTTGTAAAGCACTGAGGGCAGTGTTGTTGAAGGGGGAGGGGAATGTAATACCCCGGTTTTGACCTTGCTTGCATTTAAATAAAATGATGTAAATAATCATGGTGTGGAGCTAGAAAAAAGACCCACCATCGATTTAGTATTTATGTTTCAGCAATTAAGGTGTGGCCAATGGTATTTTTTTTAATGCTAGTTGAACATTATGTTAAAATTGCAATTTTAATTAAAAACCCACCACCGGCTATGTCAACGCAACTAAATGAGATGGGGGCATGATTTTTCCTAAGGATGAGGGAGTGGGGGATTGGAAGACTAGGGAAATTCGAATTGGGCAGAGCCCCACTTTGGGAAAAATGTTTTTTTAATTTCTTGGGAAAGAAAACACCAAAAACGACCACTTTTCCCTCAAGCAACAGCGTTTCACCTTCCCTCACGATTTGGATTGAACAAAAACGTTTTTGGAAACCCAATTGAGAATTCACGCAGCAGCAAGCAAGCAAAACCATTCTGAGTCTGAACCTTTCAGGAATTTCTCCTGTCCAGCGATCTGAATCCTTCACGTTTTTTGTTTTTGTGTTATAATTTTTCCCCTGTTCAAAAATTTTGTTCTCTCTCACGTTTTCCTCCTGACTGCTCGTCATTTTCCTAAACCAGATTGCCCAGAATTCGATTCTGTGACTTTGATTTGAAAGACCGGCAACATTTTCATTTTGGTATTTTACAGCAGTCGGTCTGGCACCGGCAATGTTCAGAAATTCGTAAATTTTCGTGTGTGTATGTAATCCATGGCGTCTACTACATTTTGATAAATCCCAGGACTGAGATCAGCGTGTGTGCATCCACATATGGAATTTGAATTGATTGAAGGAATGGAAATAGATTCTAAACTTGCTTGATAAACCTAGTGTGTGAAAGAACCTCACAGACCAATCTAGAAGGTTGGTTTTCTTCTTTGCATGCCCTGAATAGAACTGGAGGGAAGGCATGGATTGAGGGACTAGGCAGCAGAGAAGGGAATGCTTCCTTGTGTTGGGTGTGTAATTGTTTATAAATCAGGCTAGATTCGGTGTGGGTGTTCATAGCTTTAGGGTTGAGCTCACTAGCTTAGCAGACTATCTTTCCACCTCCTTGGAAGCCTGATAAATCCAACTGGAAGGATGGCATGGCTGGTATCCTGATAAACCCATCTGTTGGCTTGGCTGTGTCTCATGTGAATTTGGCTAAGTGTAAACCACTGCATATGTAAGTCTGATAAACCCAACTGTGTTGGCTTGACTGAGTTTTATTGTATCCTTGGCTATGGGGAAAGTCTGCTAGTGTCCCTTATTCCTTGGGGAAAATCATGCTTAGTTCGGGGGTGATAGTGTTGCTAAGAGATTAAAGAGCACACTAGTCTATGGTTGGGTGGAACGTTGCAGCGACATAGCTGGTTGCGGGACAAGCTTCTCCAAAGATAAGTATTCTTGTTCATTTATGTTCTACAACTGTATTTGCTTATGAATTATTATGAAATTATCATGAACATGTTGAATGCATGAATGTGTTGAATGAATGATTTGCTTCCGCTGTAGATTGCATTATGAACCTATTTATACTTATGTATGTTTTAAGTTCAATTCATCTTATATATGTATTATGTTCATGGGGGATTAGACAACCCAAGTTGATAGATGTTATCGCGTCCTCTCCGTCGAGTAAGGGTTGGGACGTGACATAAGCTGTATCATTTAGATCATCATAACCAATGGGATTACAAGCTCAGATATTCCAATTGAATTGGCATATTCTAGTCACTGCTATAAGTATGGTTTACATATACTTAGCATTCTAAAACCTTACTAATTATGGAAACATCGGTCATAAAAGGTAATCATTCCAATCATAACCATGTGAACTAAGAGCCTGTGTGTTTCTATATTATGTGCAGCTTAATTATTAATAGTATTGAAACTATAAGTATGATTCTGGTCTAATGATTACAATAAAAAGTACTAGATATTGTAATTGAATAGGTAAATCTAATACCTAGTAATATACCCATAGTCTTAGGATATGTAAACATTGCTATATTGTTTCTACATCATTGTTATTGCATAGGGTATAGTATCACTAATCATACATGTTTTGGCCTCATTTTGGACACTAATACCTGTTTCTACATCATTTTGAACACCTTCAACACAAATCACTAGTTATTATTCTTCAAAGTATGTGTTCTAATTTAAAATTTATAGATAATATCATAAACAGTATGAATTGTTCTAATATCCATAGAATTTTCAATGAAATTTTCCAAGGACAATTATTACAGAAAATTATGGACAACTAGTACAATGTGGCATACCTATAGAACAAGGGATGCCGGTTTCAAAAGTTGTACAACATCACATTGATCATTAAGTTTTGTAAGTTGTATATTGACTAAGTCAAACAGGTCTATATGACCATTTGTTCCAAGCTTGACAATCCCCCAAGGATGAAGCTATATATGGGACCTGCCACACACCATGTCAAATAGATATTATATATATTCACATGAATACACTCATGTCCGTAAGATAATGTGTTACTTAAAATAGCATACCATTTTATCAAGTTGTATTGATGCTTCTTATGCTTACATATTAGGTAGTAGAAGTTTTGTATATCCTACACCAAATATGAGTAATCATGGGAAATCAAGATAATAACAAGAATTGGAAAAGCTCAAAAACTAGTATCCCATTTACAAGAAGTGGTGGCATCTTGAACTTACCCGTACTTGCGCTTTTGTTAAACCTAGATATTTATAGTTGGAATCATCTCCATATTCTCTATTTGGTTGGAAAGACATCATGAAGGGTCACTCACAAATACATCATATTACAAATGTTATTAGTATATCTTTAATAAATCTAAAAGATGTAAAAAAAAAAATTCATCCTTGTTCCTATATAAATAAGAAATGTAAAGATTACATTCTAGCATTGTACATGTTGCAACAAGTATAATAATTATGGTCTTCACTCAATGAATTATCCAGGAATGTAACCAAGAAATTTTCAAAATTTAGATGACATGTGAGTGGGTTGTAGAAAGGCACCATCGTAACCACTCACTGAGTTCATCTTTGTTTCGATAATAATTTAATATTCTCTACTTAACAAGACCAACCACACGAAGGAGGAAGTTGTTATGGCCTCCTCCCCTGCTCACATAAATCTCAATTCCCCATACCCAATGCATGTACTTGAAAAAAAAAGTATGTGCAATCATGTAGATTTCATCATAAAGAAACATTTACCATTCACTCGATAAATGCTAACATTCACCATTCATTCATTCAGCGGGGGGAAAATATGCATGACACTATATTATCGAAAATAATTTCACAATATTCAATCACTTCTTTCTATTTTTTTTATATTTACAAAATCAAGAAGAAACTCATCATCTGGAATTTGTTGTAAATTTATTGGTGGTTCAGCAAATTGTCGTGGATTTTGTGAAAGGGGTATGGATTTGCTACAATAATTTGAAAATGCTACATTTATCTATTATGGTATTATAATGACAAGTATTTCATTTAAAAAAATTTACAAGGGTGTTTTTTACCTGATATGGCCACATTATGTACCATTTATATTTTGTACTCTATGCTCAACCTGTACAATGTGACCCTCTACGTGCTCTTTTGTTTAAACATGGAAAACTACAATTAATGCTCACCGCCTTCAATGCAATATTTAAAATTGACGTATCATATGAATAAATTCATTACCAAGATTCAAAGGATTATCCTTTATTGGTTGTTGTCCATTGACCTCGACATTGATTGGATTGTTTCTTTCCTGCTCAAAACATAGTCAATATTTTATGGCAAATTTTTATAACGAATAGATTGCACAAGTAATAAATCTTCATTAAACTATATATATTTTATATACATGTGCGCGGGGTCAATCACTAGAATATTG
The DNA here is from genome assembly GCA_001517045.1 of Pseudotsuga menziesii. Lineage (NCBI taxonomy): Eukaryota > Viridiplantae > Streptophyta > Pinopsida > Pinales > Pinaceae > Pseudotsuga > Pseudotsuga menziesii. The sequence goes on along the minus strand of LPNX010925642.1, from coordinate 193,352 downwards.
TGTCTTCCCAGTAAATATTTTTCGATGTTCAACAACAACTTCAAAGTCTTGCTGAAAGCCAAGCTTCGGGTCTTCCTCAATGGGCACTTCATTGAATCAGTCGGCCTGCATATTTGCCTAGCGTCATGAATTTACCTTTTGTGGTGCAATAAAATGAAAATAATTTGCAATTTATTATTTGGGTACATTATTAGTTTTTAAATACTTACAATTCGTGCTGCCAAATTCGAATAACCACCAACCCCAAGCTTGTGCTGACCAACTTTTTCTTGTCTTGCCTTTGTGGCTTTTGATGTGTCAGACAGCCTATGAAAGTGTTGAAATAGGTTAGATGTTCCAAATTTGATATATAAATTAATAAAATAAGGTTTGGATTTACATTTTACATACCTCCATGTGCCTGGTTGTAGCCTTCATTGTTTTCTCAGAGCCCTCTCCTTTCCATCTTCCACTTGGCCTTTCCACTCTCTAGCTGGAATCATCATAGGGTGCTCATACCTAGGGTTCATTTCTAGGTGAACCCTATATTGGTCCCAGGCAATCTTCATATGTTGTCTATCCTTATTTAGTACTGCGGGTCTATTAAAGGTCTCATTGCCGAACAGGCCAACCAACCAATTAGTGAGCTCATCTTTTAAATTTTAAATTTGTCTATCCCACCTTGTGCGGATGGTGGGCCCAAAGATCTCCAAGGACAAATCATTTAGATGTTTATAAAAAATGTCATTTCTGCAATAGCTCTCCTCAATGATGATAGTGGTATTGTGTTTCTCAATCATGTCAAACCTCTCCTCATTATGATACAAGGAACACAAAGATCTGAATTGTGTTAATCCCTTTGCATGATTTCTTCCTCCATACTATCTAGTTCACACCCAACTGGTGTGGGCTTGTCTTCCACTTCATTATTAAGTTCAAATGGTGATTTCAGATTTGATCTATGTTCTTCTTTTGGGTCTGATCCAAAATATCCATTACCACCATTGACAACATCATCATCCTTTGCAATGATTTTGAGATAACCAACAAACAAACTCGATGTGATTTTACCTCCCACACTACCAACAGGAAGATGTTGGATTGTTGGGTCTTTAGTTGTGCATGGATCTTCTTCATCTTCTTCTTGGAGTAATGGGGAACAAGCAATATCTTCTTGTTCGACTTCTTTCAATCAACTTGAGTTTTAGCCCTCTTTATTGGTACTATGATCATCTCTTGTGGAGACTCTTCTTGAGGAGAACCAAAGAACCTTAGAATGTTTGAATTTGTAGAGGACTCTGAGAAAAATTCACCTTTGGTTATTGCTTCTTCTTCTCTTCTGGATGAGGTGGAACAACATGGTTCCTCCCATGATGTCTTGTTTCTCTGAAATGAGGTCTCCTCCACATATTTTGGCCAAAATCCATGTTTCCATTGAAAGTCAACTTTAAAGGGAATATCCTTGAGAATCTCTTCCTTCAAAGAGAGATATCATGCATAGTGCTGAGACATATTCCAAATAGCTTTTGTCCTCCTTGTTAAATCAGATATTGGTATTGCCTTTTTTTATTAATCCCACTGATATTCAATGTAAATTGGGTCACCAAGGTAACCATAGTCATATGTTGGTAAGCCTCCATCAACATAGATGACTTCTTCATCAGCACAGGATGCTTCTGCATCTTCCTATTTGAATTCATCACTAGTTGGTGCTAGTATCATGGCTACAAATTTATTCAAGATAAGATTTCACTTTCCACGGGAGTAGAATAAAGTTCTCTGATACCATTTTAATGTACCAATCATATCTGATTGTACATTAATTTACTTTTCCAAAGGATTTAAACAAAACAATGAAATCAAGGGGCGAACTAGTCACTTTTCCACTGAGATCAAGAGGGAATTTCCAAAACTATGAAAGGTGGGAGGGATTTGCTAGCTCAAGGATCCTTTGCACCATGTATTAGGACCATTTATGTTTTGAAATAATATAATGTTGAATTCTAATCCAAGGCTTCATGGATAAACCATCATATGCAAACTATACCCTTGGCATTGACATGACTCGAAATCAAAGGTTCAGGAACAGTTCAGCATTGTTTAGGGATCATTCAAACAAAACTAGCTATCGGGACAACTTGACTAGTTTGAGTTCAGGGCTTCCCAAACAACCCAAGGGACCATCGAATTAGAAAGAATCTAAATCCATCAATTATAATTCGACATATTGACATAATACTAAAACCTAGTGAAATTCGGTGCAATTCTAGATAGGCATGGGAAAGATGGAAGGAACTTCATACTTATTCACTTTATTGATTTTAGAACTGATAAAACATATTCATAACATTACATAAAATTTGATGGGATCCCAGAAGATTCTCATATACATCAAAGACTGGACATTTTACATAGAACTGGAGAAAGTAGAAGAAACAAGGAGAACTGTAGAATTCGAACTGGAGGCTTAGCAATTCTCCTTTTTGAATTTTGAATCAGCTTGAAGGGACTTCAGGACCTGCAAAAAACAAAATGATAATGTTTAAATACCATTATCCTCTCATCTCACTCAAGGAGGAAGCAAGGGCACATCTCTTGGCTGTGACTGGGGCACATCTCCCAAGTTTGAGTAGCTTAGAGCTCTCAATGAGAAAGTTAAACTGTCAAAATATGTGAGAGTGGTGTGCTAGCCTTGTTTTATAGACAATATGTATTCTTGTCCAAGATTCCTTTACCAATGCTCCCTCGTGATCTAGATTAAAAAGCTTTGTTTTATGATGATTTTTCCCTCCTTTCTGACTTTTCCTTCTTTTTTCTGCTTTGTTGTTGTTGCCTTGTCTTTTTTGCTTTTCCTAATTTTCTTGATTTTCCTAGAATTTACTACTTTTGTCTTGTTTTTCCTGGATTTTATTGCTTTTGTCTATTTTCCTCCCTTTCTGCCAAAATCCATCATTTCCTTGCTTTATCAACTTGCATGCCTTGCATTGATTTTTAGATTTGGCAGCTTTTGTTTTAAATTTCTTCTTTTTTTGTCAAGCTTTCCATTGATCCCTATCTTATCCTATCCAAGTGCAACCTCTTGACATGATTCTTGATTTGTGTTGCTTTCTTCAAGTTTCCTTCTTTTGCAGGGAAACTCCTTTGGCCCACCTTATCTCCTTTTCCAAATCATTATTACATTTGAATAAAATTTAAATATTCAAAATAATATTAGAGTCCCTTCTAAATTAATTTAATACAAAATACTTTGGCCATAATTTATTCCCTAGCTAACTTAATTAATTCATAAGGTAACTTTGCCTCAAATTATTCCCTTATTATTAATTTTAATACTAGAACCCCATGGGATGAAGTGATTAGTGTTAAGGCCATGTTGCTACCAAAAATGGGGACATGACAGGTGCTCCCTTTGTCAACTGAAATAATCACTTTTTATGTATGATTTAGTCAAGAAGTTTCGACGTTTGAGGACTAGAAATTTCAGATACAATATGAAGGTAGACTATTTGTTCTCCTTTATGAACTTTGGGTTCTGTGTATGTTGTCATGTTAAGGTCATTGTCACCTACCTTTAATCTAGGGGTATCTTCCATGATAGTTTATTCTAATTGGGTGGAAGAGGTGACATCAATTTGAAATAATGTATGTTCTTTATATTTATGACCTAGACATACTTCTCATCACAATTATAGCAGTCTATGTCGTTGACACATTTCCATATATGTTGGAGACAACTGCTAGGATTTTAGGGGTTGGTAATGCAAGGTGTTCAAGGGAGTGGCCTGTTAAGGGAAATTGTGGGCATGAAAGAGAGTCTTTTGGCTTGAGAATTGATTATTATCTCCACTTCTTGAGCTCGCTAAGAGGCCTCCAACTAGGTAGCGAGTTTTTGCATCTTGACTTGTGTTTCAATATCATCCCTATTTCCACCAATGAAGCATTCTTTATAATAATAAAAATAAGTTAATCCCTATATATAGATTGTTGAGTATTCAGGTCCAATATGGATAAGGTCAAGGTCAAGGGTTCAATTCTCTTTAGGTCCTTCACTTAGGTTTGGTGTCGGGGATAGGCTTCGAAATAGCCTAACAGGGTGCATCCCTTTTGGGTGGGCCCCCTTGTATTATTGTTGTGGATGTAGTGGCCCGAAGATTGTAGTGGCCCGATCTTCGGGCGTGAACCATATATATATATTGCTACGAATTCAAAGGGTCTATTAAGTTCTACTACTAAGACTGTTTGGTACAACTTGGTCAATCACCCCAAATATTGAGTATCTCTATCGAAACGAGCATAAATGGATTTATCATACTAACTCTAGGATATGTAGCCACCATAAGAATTTTTATGTCATTCCTACAATTGACATCATTTTGGATCCAAGTACAACACCACCACTCTAAGTTCATTGAAATGGACTTCCAAAAAATATATGTATTTATTTATTCAATGATTATTTTGACAACATAATGAGCGACATTAAATACTATGGAAGAGACACATCAAAATGGTGTATCTTTCTAATGCCAAAATTTAACTAATAATAATAACAAATATTATTTTAATCATTTAATTTACTAATTTTCTCTAGTTCTATTACAAGTCATCCCTCTCTTAGATACTTTTTCCACAAAGTATTGGTAAGGATAGGTGTCGTGAACGAAAATATTTACTTTCTCAAGTAGCTTATTCATCGGGTAAGTTTATCCATTTGAAAAGGTATTCATTGACAAATCTAGAATGGAGTGTTCTGGTTTTAATCTCTTATATGCATTCAAGTTCTAGCACCAGTTTTCCTTCATCATCTAGCATAGGTAATTATGTTTGTATGTGAGTAGTTGGACCCAATTTCTTTTTTAAGCAGGACACATGGAAAACTTCATGTATTTTCCCTTTATTAGGTGTGTCCATAGCATAATCCACTTGTCCTACTCGTTTCCTTACTTGATATGGTCCATAAAACCTTGGCGCAAATTTATGATTTTTGGAGTTTTTAAGTGAAGTTTGTTTGTATGGTTGGATTCGAACAAAAACCCAATCAACTACTTCAAATTTTCGATCAATTCTTTTGGTTTCAGCTTGTTGCTTCATGTGGTTTCTTGCTTTTTCAATATGACTCTTCAAAATACGGATGACCTCATCGGATGTGGCTAGATAGTCTTTCACTGCTGGAACTTTGAAATTGTTGATAACATATTCCTTTGTTGTAGGAGGAGGATACCCATATAAGGATTCAAAAGGGGACATTTTTGTCATTGTATGATACGTACTATTGTACCACCATTCTACAAGGTGGATCCACTGTACCCATTGATTCTGGAATTCATTCATGAAATTCCTAAGGTATCATTCAAGGAATTTATTTACAACTTCAATCTGTCCATATTTCTAGGGATGGTAAGAGATACTCGTATTTATTGAAGTACCTACCTGGTGATAAATTTGGGAAATCCTTAAGATACTCATATTTATTCCTTCCAAAATTTGTTGGTAAATTTGGGGTCCTTGTCATTAACGATAACTTTGGGAAATCCATGGAGCTTTAATATATTCTTTGCATAACTATTTGTGACTTGTCTATCCTTTGCTTTTGATGAAATACTAATGAAGTGAGTGGATTTTGTTGATCGGTAAACGACTACAAATATGTTATCATTTCCTTCTAACATAGGAAGACTGATGATAAAATCCATGGATATCTCTAACCATTTCTAGGATGGGATATGTAGGACTTGGAGAATCCCAGTAGGAGACACTGTTTCAAAAATTTTCCTTTGACAAGTATCACATTCAGCCACATATTTTTGGATATCACTCTTCGTTCCTTTCCAAAAGAAGGAATGACGGATATTATGGTATGTTTTAAAGAATCTAACATAACCAGATCTTGGAGAATCATGGTTCTCTTTTAAGACCTGAATTTTGAATTTTGATGAACTGGGTAAATATATCCTTTGTTTATACCATAATATGTCTTTCTCCCATGAGTATTTCGATTTTGTTTCCTTGTTTCTTTCAACTTATTCAATTAGTTTCCTTGTCTCTGGGTCTTTCACATACTTAGTTTCGAATTCTGAAATCCATTCAGGAATAACTAAGGAAATGGAACATATTGAGGAATCACTTTCATGCTTCCTTGATAAGTAGTCTGCGACGATATTTTCCTTAACCTTTTTATACAAAATGTCAAAATAAAAAACATGGATTTTGCTTATCAATTTCTATTGGTCTAGAGAGAGATTTTTCTGGGTTAGGAAATACTTCAGGTTGTTGTGGTCTGTTCTAACAATAAATTTTGCCCCCAAAAAATATTGCTTCCACTTGCCCAAGGCATGCATTATTTCCAACATCTCTGTGTCATAAGTTGACTTTGTTTGCCCACTTGGTTTTCACTTTCAAGTTTCGAAGGTGATGGGATGTTTATCTTGCATGAGAACGAATCCTTCTCATGTCCCTGAAGAATCACAAAAAAAAATGAGAAATATGGGGTTCCTAGCACTGGAGTGGAGGTCATTAGAGTTTTCAATTTTTCAAAACAAGTTTATGCATCCTAATCCCACTTAAAAGCATCATTTTTTCAATAGTGATGTTAAGGGAGCCACAATTTGTGCATATTTATGAACAAATATTCTATAATAACCTGTGAGACCAAGAAAACACCTTAATGATGTAATTGATTTGGGGGAATTCCATTCAGTGATTGCCACAATTTCCTTGGGATCAACCTTGATGCCCTCAGCTGAAACAATATGGCCCAAAAATTCTATTTATTTTTTCCCAAAATTGCATTTCGCTTTGTTAGCGTAAAAAAAAATCTTCTGGAAGCTTCAATATTGTCTCTATGTGCTTGAGATGTTAGTTCCATATTTTTCTATAAACAATGATCATAAGGAATTACCAAGCCCAAAATGTATCCTAAATAAGAAAAAGGTAGAGAGAGAGGCAAAAATGAGAGATAAAAAAGAGAATATTATGGTAGTTTTAAGATAAATTTTGATCCTGAAGTCAGATTTGGGAGATCTTGGTATAGTTGGAAAGGTATCATCGAGGGATACACCTTTTTTGTTTTGATATTTTCTAGATTCCTCGCGGTTTGGCCAAGATTATGCTTTTCAAAATTCTGCATGCCCATATTTACAAAAATGCACGCCCCGACCAAACCATGAGGAATATCACAAAGCTCAAAACACAAAAGTGTATCCCTCGATGAGAGATTTCCAACAGTACCAAGAGCGCCCCAATCCGACTTTGGGGTCAAATGTTATTTGCAAAACAACCATAATATTCTATTTTTCTCTCTCATTTTTGCTTATCTCTCTCTACCTTTTTCTTATTTAGGATACATTGTAGAAGAGGGTAGAATGTTATGATATCATCAAAGAATACCAGCACAAAATTCCTTAGGTACATCTGAAACAAGTCATTCATTACTGCTTGAAATGTTGTTGGAGCATTGGATATATGAATGGCATGACTCGAAATTCATACAAGTCTTCATGTGTATAAAAACCAATTTTGGGGACATCTCCTTCTTGAATTCGAATTTGGTAATACTCTGATTTTAGGTCTAATTTAGAAAAATACTTTGCACCATGGATCTCATCCAACAATTCGTTGACAAATGGATTGAAGAATTTATCTTTTATGGTGACTTTGTTTAATGCTCGATAATTGATGTAAAGTCTATACGATCCATCCTTCTTCCTCACATGTATGACTAGTGATGCAAAGTCTATACGATCCATCCTTATTCCTCACAAGTATGACTAGCACAAAGAAGGGACTCTTACTACGTGTGATTATGCCAGTGTCTTATAATTCTTACACCAAACGTTCAATCTCCGACTTGTTTCTGTGAGATTGTCTATATGAATTTTTTCGAATTGGACCTGAGCCTGGCATTAACTCTATGATGTGATATCTAAAATGCGGGGGGGAGGTCATGAGGACGATTTTGAAAATTTTCATTGTGTTCCCCCATAATTTTTTCTAATTCCCTTGGATCGACATTTTGATTTTTATCAATTGTCCCTTCTATAGCATAGCAATGTAAAAAAATGCTTAAGCTCCCTTTTTTATCATTTTCTCCATCTTGTTTGATGAGAAAATTTGGGGATGAGGAAAGTTGTTATCATAAATCTTGTACTTCCTCCCATTTTCATAAAATCTTATAAATTGTTCTTGTAACTTTAATCCTATTGTCCCCAGCATTTCCAACCATTGGGCACCTAAAACAATGTCAACCCCTTTGATTGCTATACCATACATTGGCGATCTTAACTGGTAGTCCTTTATGGAATTTTCCATCGCATGAGGTGGTTTTTTCCATAGTACTGATATTTGAAAGATGTAGGTAGGGTAGATGAGTATGTTTAATCATTTTTCTACCATGAATTCTATGAAGTTGTGTGTAATCCCATTGTCGACCAAAACAACCCCTTTAGCTTTCTTGATATAGCCAAACATTTTGAGTGTTTGGGGTTGAGATATACATGTCATTGCAACTACTGAGAGTGTTGGGGTGACGATAGCTTCCTATGTGTTGGATTCATCTCTATCTGATTCTATGTCAGAAGGAGATATGTCACCAACTTCTTCATTAGTATTGTCATCGTTATCATTTTTTTTGCACAAGAAGAAATTCTTGTTTTTACACTTATGTCTTGGATGGAAATTTGTGGAATTACACCTGTGGCACGTATTGTCATCCTCTATCCCATTTGTTCTTAGGTGGGGTGGGACATAAACCGACGAACTTTGTGATTTTTTTCTTCAATTAATTTTTCTTTTTGACGAGCTTGTTCCACATATTTGACATCTAATAATTTTATCTCATTTTGAATACTTTGTTTCATCCCACAAATGGAAATTCGCAAGGGTCGTTATTCAGTTATATCTTGGACACGAGTGTCTAGGACCAATAGATTGCTAAAATATTCATCCATGGTTGCTTCTTGTTGTAAATGAGTGAAATTTTTGCATATTTGGGCTTCCTCCGTGTCTTGAAATTGTTTAAAGAATTTTCTCTTGAAGGTATCCCGATATCTCACCGGTCTTCCTCCTTGCATTGTTGAGTCCCTCCATAAGAACCAATCACAAGCAGTTTTATCCATGTACATTGCTGCAACATTTAGTTTGTCATCGTCACCATATATATTGTACATTTCAAAATGTTTTTCTATTTTGTTCATCCATCGAATCATGTCTTGATTATTTTCGCCATTGAATCTTGATAAATAGATCTTTACTTTGTGAACAACGTTGTGGGTTGGGCCCATATGTGAGTTAGTGAATCCTTTAACTTCATCTTTTAGTGACTGAATTGTGAACTTTAGGTCTTGTATGTCCTCCTCATTTTGCTCAAGTTTTTCCTAGAGATTATGAACTGAGTCATATTCTAACTATATCAATGCATCCTTATTCTCTAGAGGGTGTCTCTCTGTATTTATTGTATTCATCTTGTTGAGCTTGGGATTTGTGAAAATTTAACCTTATAATATATTTTCTTAAATAGACTTGTAAAGCACTTTAATATTTGTCGATCTAAAAATATGATTGATCCTTCTATCTATAATTTAATTCTTTTTCCTTTATCATAAAACCCGTTTTTATTAATGTAATGGTTTTTTATTAAAAAAAATGTGGTTTCATAATACAATGGGTTGTTGTTTTTTCTCCCTTTTCTTCTTCTTCTCCTTCTTATTTTTACTTTTTTGATTCTATGACTTGTTTATAAAACTACGTGTGGTTTTTATAAACCTTGTGTTTTTCTTTCTTTTCTTTTTTTGTTTCTTCTTTATTGTCTTACCTCTTCTTTTTGGGAAACCCTGGGATAATGGTTAAAAACTAAATTACACAAATTGTAAATAATGGCCAAGGGATGGATCGCTCTAATACCAACATGGGATGGGATTCCAAAGAATATATGTATTTATTTATTCAATGATGATTTTTACAAGATAATGAGCGGCATTAAATATTATGGAAGAGACACATCAGAACGGTGTGTATCTCTAATGTCGACATTTAAATAATAATAATAATAACAAATATTATTCAAATCATTTAATTTACTAATTTTCTATAGTTCTATTACATTCATCATGTCATTAGTAATGTCATGGAGTGCAAAATAGTGCTCCATATGGGTGACCCAACTAGAGTGATCATAACCGAAACGTGTCCCTATCCACTGTAAGAAAGTGGTTCGATATGTTGTTATCAGTGAAGGGTTATTTATGGATGTGACGACCCGAAAGAGGCTATTTAATGTGAAAATATCATGCCTTTGAATATTCCTCACTAGGTCTATATATGTATGGTTCATTCCATTATTTTTTAGTTGGGAGGAAGTGAGATGCTATCCAATTTATTAGTATTCCATACTCCCTAGAGTGGCCTCTGTATTTTGCAAGCTTTAACCAATTATTAGAGTCTGTCAATCTCTCTTTCATTTTGAGTTGTAGAGACGTCGGTTTTTTCTTAAAGCGTCGAGTACATTGTCAAGTTTCTTATTAAACATGGTGATGGAGTGGGTCATCATGGACCAGGAAGAATATATACATGTATGCAGGTGAGAATTGCTTAATATGGATAGTTTGAGTTGAAGTTTCAGTACATGTTAATGATAAGAACAAGTAATGGTTCATTGAGTCGAGTACTTTGTTGTACAAACCATGCTTAGCCACCCAATCACATTAAGCATATATCTATAACTCTTGTGCAATGACAATTGTGGTAGTTGGTTTTTACCCCTAATAGGATTCATCAATATCTAGCACCACTAGCTAAGTGGTCTTTCCCAAAGCATTGGACATCTGAGAGAGGTCTACAATTTAGCGATCAATCCACTACAACTAGAGTTGAATAAACACATAGAACCATGTGATGGAGTCTCAGCCTTGATCATATTAATATATCTAAGTCAATTGGATATCAACATGCAAAGGATTTTCTCAAAAAACATCATTCTTGGTGATATATCAATATTAGAGTCCTCTTTATTATTGGAATTGCCAATTGGTTGCTTGTCTACAAGTTACATAAGGGAACAATCCATCTCACCAATCCTAAATAGTGTTGCATATCTATGTTCACTCAAAAATGCATCGAGAACATAGGCCTTGTAGCCATTTTCAAAACAAATATCTTTGCATAATGTTGAGAACATGGACCAAAAGTTAATTCCACAAAGTATCTGCATTGGTGAAGTGAGTGGGCTACAAGTCCATTGTTTACGAATGAACAAAACATACACCATGTACCCCAAAACTCATGAAGCATCCCCAATCATGGTGTGAACACTTTCAGAGTAACCAAAAGCTAACAAAGGGCATATTGATTCATTAATAATTTCTCAATCCAATCTCATTGCAATATCTACTTTTGAGATCAAGATCATTACCCTAAATTAGGATTGTACACTGATGTTGTTAAGAAATCTATGGATAACCTACTTTGGTGGCTGCCACTAAAGTATTCTAGGTTTTCTTACCTCTTGCTAAATCATGCATGACCATCATAGTGACACCATTTGATTGTTGGGCACATGAAGACAATTCATGCACTGGGTCCACTCCATGATTTATGTTCCAATTTGATTACTTTGGTTAATCTTGTAAGATCAATTGGATGCATGCTTGGTTGTGCTAAAATTTTATATATGTTGACTTGTTTCATCACAGTTACCAACTTTATCATTGGATATGTTGGCTTCTATGTATGTTGATTAGTTAACTATATGTATTATGATAGGTTGATAGAACCACTCCATTTTTTGTTGGATGTGATTTTTAGGTCTTAAAATAGAGTCTAGGTGTTGAGTCTTGCTTAACTTCAGATTTTAGATTCCAATTTCCTTATGTTTGCAAGTTGATTTTGTTTATTGGCCAATGATGTTTTTCTATGACCTTTATTCAGTGTATTTCAACAAGATGATTTTGGGTTTATAAGACAAGTTACAATGAATGTCTTGCATCATATAAATTCTCGAGGGCATGTCCCTTTTACATATCTTATAAGCAAAATCTGGTTTTGTAATAAATGAGCATAAATAACTTTGGAAGCAAGCTAGTTTTGATGTCATTATAATTATCCATGGAATCATAAATGTCTCATTCATTTCATTGGATATAATTTATTTTTCTTCTTCCCAAATTATGACTTTGTAGGAGGTTCATTTTTATGTATATGGTTCATCTTACTTGGGAATATTGTCACATTTATGCATCAATTGTAATTGAGTGTAAAAAGTTTGGAAGATGAGCTAGGGGTGAGGTCAATTTAGTCAATTTGGGGTCATATGTTCATGTCTCGAGGGTAATTTTGAGTCATTGAAATGGGGAAATTGATACAAAATGGCTAATGGTTCCCAAGTAGCATATTCTCGTGAGGTATCCTTCCAGTGAATCAAAAATTCATGGATAATGTGTTGACATAAGTGATGCTCCCTCGTGTCCAAAGCTTCTTTTGATTAGATCCCAATTGAGCCTTCTTCATCTAGTTCTGGTAATGTAGTTTGAATTCAACTTTCTAACCCACTAGATTCTTCAAATGGGACACATGAAATATTGGGTGGATCTTGGAGTGTACAGTGAGTGCTAATTTGTAGGCCACCTAACCAATGAGTCAAACACTCTGATATGGTCCATAAAACTTTGGTTCAAGCTTTAAATGTCCTTTAACTTAGAGAGAGGTATACTTCTAAGGTTGGAGGCATACGAACACCTAGTCGTATTCTAAAAATGAATGCTCTAAGAGGTGTTAGTCTACCTGTTACGTCATGTGATTTTGAGCCATTACCAATTTTTCCTTGAGTGTGCTAGAGTGACATAATGACTATGAAACATATTATTGAGTGCCTGTACTTTGGAAGTACCTAGTATATAAGAAACTATAGAGGGTGGTTGTTGGCCATAGACTGCTTCATATAGTGTCATTTTTGTAGCCTCATGATAAGTGGTATTATACCACCATTCTGGAAAGGGTAACCATTGTTCCCACTGGTGTTTCTTTTCAAATACAATACATCTCAAATAAGTTTCAAGACACTTATGTCTTGCTTCAATCTACCCATTTATTTGAGGATGATAAAAGGCACTCATTTCCAATTGGGTTCCCTAGATTCTAAATAATTATTTCCAAAATTTGTTGGTGAATGTGGGATCACGATTCGACACAATAAAGGTAGGAATTCCATGGAGTTTGAAAATATAGTCTAAAAAATTTGGGCAACCATTGTCAAGATAAATAGGTGTTGGAGAGCATAAAATTGAATATATTTGGAAAGTATGACAACTACCACCGTGATGATTGATTTGTTACTTTCTTTCATAAGACCAACAATAAAATCCATGTAAATGTTGATCCAAATAAAGGTTGGGATTGGCAATGGTTTCAATTCCCTGGGAGTCTTTACTGTCTCACCCTTGTTCCTTTGGAAAGTGTCACATTCTGCTACAAAAGTAAGGATATCCTTTTTCCATAAGTTTTGTGAAATCCCAAGTGACCCGCGAGAGGAGATGAATGCAACTATGCTAATATTGTTTGTTTTAAATTAAAGTTGGGTACCAGAAAATAAAAAAAAATAAAAAAAAAAACAACCTTCATATTGCAATGTATCTTATTTCCAAGAGTAATCCTAGGGAGAGTTGGATCCTCCTAGAGGCACTTGATGATTTGAGATGTAGACAAATTGGTTAGTCGTTCTTGTTATGCCTCCTCTAACCATTCAAGTATTAGAAAGGATAAGTTAAATATTGATACCTCTTCATCATGTTTCCTTGAAAAGGAATTTTCCACAACATTGTTTTTCTCTTTTTGTAGATGATCTCATAATCATATCCAAACATATTGGTGACCCATTTATGTTGCTCTAAGTATGACAACCTTTGCTCCAAAAAATACTTTAGGTTGTGGTGATTCGTCTTGATCTAGAAACGTCACCCTATCAGATGTGACCGCCATGTGTCAACTACATGTAGGATGACTGTCATTTCTTTCTCATAGGTATACTTTCACAAATTCCTATCACGCAATTGATTACTTGTGAATGATAAGGATATTCCATCTTGCATTAAAACCACACCCTAGCCTTTGCCAGAGGCATTTCATTCAAACACAAAAGTCTCAATAAAATCGGGCATAACTAAGACCATTGCAATGCACTCAGTTTGCTTTCAAATTGAGAATGCTTGTTTTGCTACGTCATTCCCTACAAAGGAATTTTTCTTGAGCAGCGTTGTCAATAAAGCTATACTTTTACCATAGTTCTTCACAAACTTCCTATAGTATCCCGTAAGGTCTAAAACCCATGTAAGCTCTTCAAGGTTTTAGGGTAGGGTCATTCTTGCATTGTTGTAATATTATCGTGGTCCACTCTCACCCCATGTTGTCCAACAATGTGACCCAAGTATTCAACCTCTTAAGACCCCAAAAGAACATTTGGAGCGTTTGATGAACAACTGACGATCCCAAATGAGTTGTCGGGATTTATCATCATGTTGTACATGGGAATCCCAAGTTTTAATGAAATCAAAATGTCAACAAAGAAAACCAACACAAAATCATGAAGATATGGTCTCAAAATTTTATTCATGAGTCTTTGAAAAGTAGAGGGGGCATTGCAAATTCCAAAGGGAATTACCAAAAACTCCTAACAGCCTTCATGTGTCTAGAAAGTTGTCTTTGTAATTTCATCCTCTTTCATCTTGATTTGGGGGTATCCTAAACGAAGGTCAAGTTTGGTAAAAAAATAAGACCCATGGAGATCATCCAAAATATCATTAATGACTGGAATGGGAAAATTATCTTTGATGGTCAACTTATTCAGGGCATGACAATCAAGACATATTCATTAAGTGCCTTCTTTCTTTAAAACCATGACCATTGGGGATGAATATGGGATTGAATATGGGATAGTGTTGGGATGAATGACTTTGGACTCTAGTAGCTCATGAATGATATATTCAATTTCATTCTTTTATGCAAATGGGTTCATATACAACCATACATTTAATAGTTGATTTCTCATAATCAAGGGAATATCATGATCATGCTCTCCTCTAGATGAGGGTAAACTCTTTGGTGTCTCAAAGACCTATTGATGTTTATCCAAAACCGTATGCAAGTCAAGATACATTTTGGGAGTGGTGTTATCCAGAGCTTGGATTGCATGAAAATGAGCAATAATTCCCTAGTGGCATTTCTTCAATAGTTTTTCCATACGATGAGAACTTATTATTTCATGGGATCTTGCCTAGATCCATATGGGGATGTGAGTATCAGATTCCTAAATAAATATCAAGTATAATTCCATGAAATCCATCGTAATTGGCCCCAACGTGTGTAGACATTATGCCCCTAAAACTATATCACAACCACCCATCCCTATTGGAAACATATGAGTTTTGGGATGATAATCACCCAATTGGAGTTTCACATTTTCACAACGCCCCCCACATTTCATCATCTCACCATTAGTGATCATAATTTGAAAATTTGGCATCGGATGGACATAACAGTGGAGTTCTTTAGCCAATAGCTGATGAATAAAGTTGTGGGTGTTTCTACTGTTAACCACGACTACCACTTTGTGATGCTAGATGTAACCTATAATTTTCAAGGTTTGTGGCGCTAAAATACTAGATAAAGTAGGAAGAGAGATGAGAATTTCTTCTAGATGGACTTCAAGGTCCACTTCTTCTTGCATGGGAGGAGTTTGGTTAGTAGCCTCAAACTTAGGGGTATATTCCATAATGATGTCTACATAATGGGTAGGAATTGTCACGCCAATTTGAAATAACTTTTGTTCTTTACATTTATAACCTAGAGCATACTTTTCATCGCAATTATAATAGAGTCCAAGTATTTTTCAATCTACCATTTCTAATGGAGACAATCTCTGTACTTTCAAGGGAGGATAATAAATTGCGCTTGAGGAATTGACCTGTGTAGGGCATGAACAGAATGAAAGAGGGCTTGTTGGCTTGTGCATTGATCATCATATCTCCTTCAAGATCCTTATGTGATGCCTCTAATCAGGTAGCAGGATATTGCATCCTGACGTGTGATTTAATTGCCTCCTTTAGGCCACTGATGAAACATTCTTTATAGAAAGAATTTGTTAAGTTCTATGTACGGATAGCTAGTTGCTTAAAAGTTGAGATAAAGTCTACAAATGAGCTTGTTTGGCGTAACTTGGTAAGTTTCCCCAAATAGTGAGAATGTTGCTCATAATAGACATGGAGAGATTTGAAAAATAGAGTTCAAGTGATGAATTTCCCATAGGATTTTTTATGTCACTCCCACAATTCCATAGTTCTAGATCTAGATATAAGAACCCCACTTTAAGATTGATAATTTCATCAATAATTCCATGAAGAGCGAAATAATATTCCATTTGGGTGACCCATCATGAAGGATTGGAACCATCAAATTTGTTTAAGTCCACGTTAGGAAAATGGTTCTAGGTATTATTATTCATGTAGGGTGGTTTAACAATATGAGGATCTGGAGGGTTTTGCTAATGGCTAAATAGTCTTGAGTGAGATGTTTCTTTTGGTGCGGCTCACTCTATCGTGTATTACAAAGTATTTCTTCATGAGGTGACACAATAGCTATTATTTCATAGAAACCTACCAACTTTTTATCCAACTTTTAGTCTAGGTTGCTTACTTCCTCCCAAATTTTTTGCATCTCTCCCATGTGTCGGGTCATCATTTTCCTAGATTTTGGCATGAATATTCTTGTATTGTTCATGTAGAGCATCAAGCTTCATGATATTAGAGAAAGTATTCATGTTGTTTAAGGTCTTGCAATTTGATCTATAAGGAGGAGGACTATCTGGCACCATGTGATGGTTGGGAGATAGTAAGGTTTATAGGTTATGAAGGCAAGGGAGTGTTAGGTAATATACCTATCTGATATACATGGGGGTTCCAACATTAGTACTCAACCCAATATCTCGGGGAACTAACTAAGGAGGCTAGACTATGCCATTTTCTGTACTAGTCGACTACCCAGGTATTAGAGAGTGGTCTCCTCGAGTGCTACTTTCAATGCACTATAGCAGCGAGACGGTCGATTAGTTTATTTAAGGATTGTTCCAAGTACACCTATGGGACTTTTGATAGACCCAAGGGTACATGGAAGTGAAATTATGTATGCAAATGTTTTTTGATGTAGTAATACTCAAGCTAGGTAATAACAGAGGTTCCAAGGGTACACAACAATATGGCTTAAGTGCCCTTGTATTTATTTCATGTATGCTTCCCGAACTATAGGTTTACCCACTAAACAATATATATCTGTGTTATTTAAAGACATTGGAACACGTCTCGAAAAAAAAATTGTGCTCACTAACCTTAGAAAGAGTTGAACAATTATTAGAAAATAACTTACTTTTCGAGGTAGGGTTTGAGGCCAAAATTTAGAAATAGGCACAACTCCTTGTAAACCCTGTGTCACATCCCCAACCCTTACTCGACGGAGAGGACACGACTAACATCTATCAACCCGGGCAATCTAAGCCCCATGAACATAATATAAAAATGACAATGAAATAAAAACTTGCATGTGCATATGTGGAATTCATCAAACATACAGCGGAAACAAAATGCATAATGGAATGTACATGATATATATACAGCGGAAGCAAATCATTCATTCAACACATTCATGCATTCAACATGTTCATGATAATTTGATAATAATTCATAAGCAAATACAGTTGCAGAACTTAAATGAACAAGAATACTTATCTTTGGAGAATCTTGTCCCGCAACCAGCTACGTCGCTGCAACGTTCCACCCAACCATAGACCAGTGTGCTCTTTAATCTCTCAGTAACACTGTCACCCCCGAGCTGGGCATGATTTTCCCCAAGGAATAAGGAACACTAACAAACTTTCCCCATAGCCAAGGATACAATAAAACTTAGTCAAGCCAACACAGTTGGGTTTATTAGACTTACACAGGTAGTGGTTTACACTTAGCCAAATTCACATGAGACACAGCCAAGCCAACAGATGGGTTTATCAGGCTACCAGCCAAGCCATCCTTCCCTTTGGGTTTTTCAGGCTACCAAGGAGGTGGAAAGACAGACTGCTAAGCTATTGAGCTCAACCCCAGAGCTATGAACACCCACACCGAATCTAGCCTGATTTCTAAACAATTACACATCCAACACAAGGAAGCATTCCCTTCTCTGCTACACAATCCTTCAGGCCATGCCTTCCCTTCCAGTGCTATTCAGGGCATGCAAAGAAGAAAACCAACCTTCTAGATTGGTCTGTGAGGTTCTTTCACACACTAGGTTTATCAAGCAAGTCTAGACTCTTTTTCCATTCCTTCAATCAATTCAAAAACGTTTTTTCCCAAAGTGGGGCTCTTCCCAATTCGAATTTCCCCACTCTTCCAATCCCCCACTCCCTCATCCTTAGGAAAAATCATGCCCCCATCTCATTTAGTTGCATTGACATAGCCGGCTGTGGGTTTTAATTAAAAATTGCAATTTTAACATAATTACCAGCTTTTTAATGTTCAACTAGCATAAAAAAAATACAATAGGCTACATTTTAATTGCCGAAACATAAACACTAAATCAATGGTGGGTCTTTTTCCTAGCTCCACACCATGATTATTTACATCATTTTATTTAAATACAAAGGGGATCAAAACCGGGGTTTTACACCCTGATTTGAAGATGGTCTAGAGGATTCTATAATTTTGAAATTCCTACACCTCTAAGTCTAAAATTTTGTTTTCAAATAGTCTAATATATCTACTCTACAATTCAATATGATTTACTAAATTTTAATGTGCCAAGAAAAAATTAGGGTAATTTTCCCAAAACTTGCCGATTTTGGCCTTCTTAGAAGGACAAACTTTTACAATTTGCCATATATCCAAATTTTCAAGTCCAAATATAAAATTGTTAACATAAATACTTTGGTCCATATTCTTTCTAACACAATTGGTTGCACTGAATTTGGAGTTTTAATACTTCAGATATAATAGTTTTTTCCAGAACACATGTTTAAGGATAGTTTTTGGGCCATTCAAAATGCCTAACTTACACATAGTGTATCTCTGAAAGTGTAGCGACCCAACAGTTGAAATTTTGATACATCTTACCTTACTGTGTCTTCTATGTAACCTACAAATTTCAAACCCTAAAACTTCATAGGGAAAATATTGGAGCAAAAAATGCCAAGATGACTCATTTGAAGGAACCTTCTAGATTAGTAACAAACTCAAAATTACAAAGAGTATATCTCCAACATTATAGTGAACCAAATGCTAGAATTTGGATACAAGTTGATTTCATGTATCATTTTTGTACCCTATGAATTTCAAACCCTGAAACTGACAAGAAAAAAATTTGGAGTGAAAATGCCAAGATGACTCATTTAGAAGAGCCAAAGCCTAGTTTTAAAAATTATTCCCTTTTGACCCAACAAAGAACTTTGATACCACTTGCAATATACTTAAACCTAGAAATTAGAAGAAAAGGTAGAAAAACACAAGAGAAAAATAAAATAAATAGTTATGTTCACTTGCCTCTTCAAAGTGGTAACCTCCAAGAGAAAAGCTCCAAATACAATGGCAGTGCTTGACTCAACATTACATATACTACTCTATATATAGTGCTTCAATAGCCAACGTTCTAACTACTTGTGGTCACGTTACTAATAAGGGTCAACCACATAAGAGTCTTTATTTAATAAAGATGGACCACTAACTGTCTAATGGGCCATGTGGATTTGTACATTGATAAAGTAGGGGGTTTAGGGTAGAACCCTAACACGCTATTAATACTAAATATGCCCTTATAATATAAATTGGTGTTAAGAACCATTTAATACCAAATAGGGATTTTTGCACCACCATACTATCGAAGTACACTCTACATCCTCTGAGATCAACAACATTTGCTATCAACATAGTGCATAAGTACATTGTTGTGTTATTTTTACCTAATGTCTAGGTCATCGGTGTCTTTTTTATATCACCACAAATCCCACATATACAAAACCCTTCCCTAGATTAACACACTTCTCAAGGAGGGTGCACCATGGAAAACAATCACATCTATTATGAGTGTTGTTTTGATAACATATTTCCCAACAATAAAGACAATTATCAGGGCTCAACGTCTTTGAAATTCCCTTACTACATTAAGGCACAATAGATCTAACATTTTTTAGCAGTAACACTTATCTTGGGTGCACTTCCTACGTGCTCTAGTAACACTAAATGAGAGGAGTTGCATTCTATTTTACGCAGTAGTCAAGTTTGAATTAATGAAGTTACACTTCTTAGTGAAGGCACACTTCCCTAAATAATCATATTACATGCATTCATTTGGGAGGTACACTTTTTAAGGAGGGAACACTCCCCTAGGGGTTACCTATTATGTTTTTAACCTACTAATCCATTCCTAACTTATTGTTTATTGCACCTCTGCAATCTCATTTCAATAAGAGAATGAGGGAGTATTTTTTAATTGATCATGATCATTATGTCTTTTCCCATTTTTTTTCTTGCCATTCGAGCATTCGAGCATTTTGAGGAGTTAGCAATGGTGCAATGCAATGGCATTGTTAGAGTTTAGAGAGTTGTTATCATAGTTTTCTTAATCTTTAGACGTACTTTCATATTGGTAATGTTGAAATTTCCTTTTGGTTATCAAAATTTGTTGTTTTATGTGGAGTATGTATCATTATGTTGGTTTTCTCATTGTTTTCTTTTCATTGTTGTGTTCATCTTTGTTTTGTAGGAGTAAAATTCACAAGTCTTTGTTGCAGGGTAGTATTTATGGCTACCCCAAATTACTTATTTCTCATTTTAGGGCTTGAAAAGTTAAAATTTACAATTACTCATTGTAGATTTGAGCTTCTTTACAACATATTCACACAAGTATTTGGTTAATTTGATTCATCTTAGCCTTTATATTTACCCTAACTTGCTACAATCATACTTAAATTCTCATTCCTGCACATATCCATGAGTTCTTTCAGACGTCCAAGGTATAATTTCTATTCTACATTGCATATCATTGCCTTAGTTTTCCTTGGGTACAGTACCCTGTCACTAGAAAGGCACCAACCCAAAGAGAGAAGCCAACCTAGATGATAGTGGAAGTTGATTTCTTGATGTTACGCCCTAATTTTTTCTTGTTGATCATGTGCAAAAACAAAAGGGCAATTTCTAGTGCTCACGTATCCTTGTACTTTTATTCATA
>LPNX010925642.1:157653-169561 GCA_001517045.1 Pseudotsuga menziesii | reverse complement strand
AGAACGTTCTTCAACAAGAAATCAGGGAATCCAGGGATCTTCAGTCGAATGGTGCCCATTCCCTTTGGTTTAATACTTGACTTATCTGCAAAGTAAACTACGCCATCTGTTGTTTCATTTAGTTCTTCAAAACAGTCTTTTCTAAATGTCATGTGTGATGTTGCACCAGTATCAAGCAGCCAACAATCTTTATAAGATGAAAGAGAAGTCCTTTCATTAAATCCAAGATTAAAATGTGCAACAATACAAGAATCAGAATATTTACTAGCATCTTGGTCATCTTTCTTCTGGTTGTGCTTGTCTTTGATGGAGTCCCACGAAGCCCAACACTGATCTGATGTGTGCCCAGTCTTTCCACAACGCTTGCACTTTGATCTTTTTCTGGAGTTGTTTCTGCCCCCTCTGCCTCTGAAATTTCTTCTTCCTCGTCCTCTCTTGCTGCAATCTCCCTTGGAAGGGTCTTTGGATTGGTCTTTGCCAGCTAGGGCAGCACCAATACTAGATGCCAAAGAGTACATCTTTACAACTGTTAGTGTAATTTACAAAGAGAAACAGAAAAATAATAACCTTGTAGGTCTACAGTCTCTGCCAAGGTGATTTACAGAGGTGATGGTGAGGGAGAGGCACAGCTCTCAAAGAAACACATGATTAGAATTCTTTCAACACATCTCCATGTAATTTACTTTAGAGTGTTGTTTACATGGACAATTCAAATCTTCATATGAAAAATTACAATGATACCTCAATCATAACTGTAACTTGCCATTGTGATTGTCTAAATGATGTGGATCTGGTTCTGCAACTTTTCTTCTTTTGGAGCAGCTATAGCAACGGCTGCAAGCTTTCTTAGACCACTCCTGAATCCTTTTGGGGAATTCAATACGGTCAACCAGCTGCAACTTTTCTTCACAATATAATTTCTTTTATGCACCAACAATCTTTGCAATGATTTCTTGTAAGCAAAACCCTATTTAAATCCATTAAAATGCACAGACAGATTGCCAATAATCGCTGTAGGGTTTCTGGTTTTGCAGTCTATTGCAACAAATAGGCTTACAATGTTGTGAACAAATTTTCTACAACCTCCAATATTTTGAAAACAAATGCATAGTAAACAAATGCATAGTGCAAATACTTTTCAATACGCCAGTGATATTGACACATGTCTCCACATAAGTGTGTGGAGTGTTGTCTTCACATACATACCCAGCTTTCAGGCAAGCAGCAATCTGCAGGCAGCAATCTCTTCACGCACAATATATATCAGTCACTCTCCACACAGCTTATATATTAGTCACATGAATTTGATCAAAAACATAAATTCGACGACCCAATCTTCTAAAAGGCCTTCCAAGTCGTAGCCTGAAAGAAAGAGTGTATTCTCCTGCAGGAAGGGGCCAACGAGCAGCTTTGAATTATTCTTCAGCATACATTATTCTTCCTCCAATGCTGGTACTCCACGCAGCTACCACGACTCCAACGCTGGTACTCCAACGCACGCAGTACTCCAACGATACTCCAAAAAAAATTGGTTTATGAATCAATACTACTCCAACGCAGCACTCACCTTACCAAATCACAATGCAGGCCTCTCGATATCAGCAATCCAACGCTGAAGAAAGGGACTGTCACCCAAAACTTCACGTGATTAGGGTTCTAGATATCAGCACAACGCAATCCAAACTTTGCAAGAAAATTAGGGTTCCCACGGCGCCATATTGTCATGAAGTTGAAGAGAAACCACACTCACATGGAATTCTTCAAGATCTTGTTGAATCGCAGGATGACCTCGGCTTCTTTATTCTCACACAAATCGGAGGATGACCATCTCTCACACAAATCGCAGTTGGAGGATACTAGACTTCACACAGAAAAGGGAAAGAACCAGCGATCTTCATTCTTCACACAGTCAAAGATCAGCGAGCTTCTCATTTCAATCGTAGCTCCACATTCAGGCGCGAGCTCCACGCAGTGGTGACGATGGAGAATATGAAGAGTATTTACTCTTTAATGAAGTAACACATGCCACAATATTCCACGGAGTAGCACAAGGATATATAGCAGTCTCCAGTAGAGATTCCAAGCACACACTTGCAGCAGCGAGTCGAGTGACTCAGCGAGCTCGATCCACATCCCAAACTTTAGATTGAACCCAAAGATGATAGCTACATTTTTCTAATTGTGAGGTAGTTCAAAAATTAGGGTTTCTTCACAGTAATACGTGAGGGGAGAAACGCACTCCTGGAGGGCAGATTCCAACACAGAAAATTAGGGTTTAGTCGATGAAATATGCACTCAGAGAATACGGCACAGTGGCACGCAGATAATTCAGACTTGAGGATAGTTTACAGACCACAACACAAAAGGAAATCGACCGCAGGTGGAGAAGGTCTCGACACTCAATCTCATAAACGTTCCTCAAGAGTAATGGAAAAAAAACAGACAGGCTGCAGGAGAAACGCATGCACTGCATGCGACTCGACTGGCGGACTGATGGAGCAGTCTGGCAATGGACTGGCAAGCAGAATGCCAAGAATGGGCAGATTGGCAACAGGCAGGAGTTATGGCAGCGCTCTGATACCACTTGTTGGTAATAACTCCCAATTGATTATTATTCCAATGCAAATGCCTATATTTATACAAATCACATGGCGGTTGGGTTTCACCTTCCGCTCAGCCTGTTTGGCTTCCTACTATTTATTTATTTATTTATTTTCATTATATAACCCTAACGGATTATATTCTAACAATATGAAACTAAGGACTATGAATCCCAAAAGAAGTAGTGCAAGCATAATTGAAAATTCACCATAATTTTGTGTGTTTATAGCCTCTGCCAAAACATATATATAAATCTTATATTCAACTCCCTATAAGATGCCACCCTTGGTGATTCTTCTATTTTCTATATTTATAGTTCTCGTTTCAAACAATCATATTTTTTTCCAAGACCTCAAAAAGAAACCCAATGGATGTTTCCCCACATTTGTTGATAACATCCCTACTAAACCTGTCAACGTAGACTGCGGCACCTAAATCAAGGGTTTTCGAATTGGCATAGAACCAACCAAATGTCTGACAACATTAGCAACCACCAATAGAGCTAACTATAATACCCCCAATTTTGACTTGGAACGTATTAAATCAAAGTTATGTAAATGATGTAAATATGATAGTACGGATTTCTAGTGCAGAGCTCAAGGCCAAGGCCCGACAAGTGAATGGCTAAGCATGTATGATGTAAATATTTTAAATTGTGTCATATGGTTGACTTGTCATGCTAACTCAAAAGCTATTTGAATATTATGTTGGAAAATAATAAAAATGGCCCAAGATAGTTGTGTAAAGAGAACCAGAGGGGATATGATTCCACTAGAGGGGAAGAAGAAAGGGGGCCTATAGAAGATTAAATCCTCTATTGTCAAGTGTCAACCTTATAACTCATCAAATTGTTGCCATGTGCTTTAAATAGGTTAATTGTTTTCTTTTGATTATTAAATCCAATCATTGAATGCATGTGGGAGGTTGGTGGAGAAAGTCCTCTCATGCAGTGATGAAAGCATGGAATGAATATACTTCTATAACAATTGTAAGGGTCATTTCGTCCATGCTCAAAAGTTGTGTCACTTGTCTTGTCACCGTTCTCTCATATCCTTTGGAGTCAACCCTTCTTTTTGTCATTATCTCTTATTAACATGCAAATTTACTCTATGTAGAGTTCTTCCCTTGCGGTTGATTACCATTACCATTATCAAACTATGGATAACTCCGAAATTTGAATTTGGAAACAAAGCTACAGATTTGAGGGGAAACAAGATGGTTGTTGGTAAGCATAGAAGTTGGGCAAGCTTCACCTTTACCCATCAAATTCTACTACTTTTGCATGCTTGAGAAACCAAAAATTAACAATACAGAAGGTTCTTCAACAACATACAACAAGTTGGGCTCTTACTCCACATATTGTTAAGCATCGTAAGGGTTGTATTTCATGAGGGAACTATGGATCAATAAAAAAATGCCTTCCTTGTGTTGTGTGGGGTAGTTGGAAAGAGTGCCATGGTTGTGATGGTTGCGTGAGATTCCAGTAGAGCTCTAGATAAGAAATTGGCTATGTATAGACAACATAATGGGTTGTATAGCTGAGAAATGAAGCCTATAAGTGTTCTAACACCCTTGTGGATTCAAAGCCCAACTTGCGAGTGGTATCTCAACAAAAAGAGTATATGTTGGATAAAACGCCTACGGTTGAATGGAAAATTGCTCTTACACAACCAATTGCTTGGATCTTCTTTGATTAAAGATACATAATCTTTTTGTATTTGAATGTGCAATGTTTTATTTTATGTATGTGATAATTATGCATGCAAATGCATGGTGTGTGTGTGTGGATAGAGTTACTTCCAGTCAATTATACATTTGTACATGCATGTTTATTATTTATGAATTCGTAATATGACCATGCAACAAAAGTCAAAAGCCCATAATTCATAATTGGAATGATGGATGGAGACATAACACTAACCAACCACAAAAATTAATCTTTGAATTTTCCATCAAATATATTAATATAAAAATATCATTAAAAACTACTCATATTAGTTTTTTTTTAAATGTAAATAGATAAATGCACTAACCCGAATAAAGCTAATTTTTCATTTTAATTATGGTGTTGGCAATCAAAAGCATAAAGCTTTCATTCTTTTTAACTATGTTATTCCACACTTATATCTTAAAACTATAAAACATGGTTGTAAGAATTATAATCTGTATTGTACGTGACATTTAAGAGATCGTCTGAAAAATAAAATACAAAATATAAGGATCTCAGCGATCAAATCTTTCATTTATATAGAGATGGAAAATAGAGCACCAAAAGAGCAATCAAATCTATTTCATTTATAGAGATATAAATGAAAAGGGAGCAAAGAAAGCAAATTACAAAGGGAGACGGAGTGTGACGCTCATGTAATGCTGACACCTCATCCATATTTCTAGAAAGGAAATGGAATGACATTGCTCACTGTTCATCCCTGCATTGTCTCAACCTGCTTATCATACCGAAGCATTGATTGATCAAATTGAAAAAAATATATATTAAATACTAAGAGTCCACAATATTACACTGTTTAATAAACTCGTCTGAAAAATCTACATATCTAGCCCACAAAGGCCTCAGCTCACGGAATGCAATGTCTAGCCATGGCTTTGCTCGACCATTGTAGTGGATGACAGCAGCACTTTGCACACTGTCAAGATTGGTTTTGGACTGGTAGCCCAATCCTAACATATGCCAAGATGGGTCAATGGGATGAACGAGCCCATTGAATGCAATCAGAGCAGGTGGTAGTGTCCCCATTCTCCAGAGTCTGAGATTGGATTTAAGGTTCTGCAAAAACATAATGTAAACATGTTAAGCACGTAATAATTACAAGTTTCACGTTTATTGGTGACTTGAAACAAGTTGAAATTACTGATTCTGGAAAACATATCTTCAACTATTCTTACTTTTTTAAGCCAGTAATGATAAGTTTCTTTGATGTTGGTTCTCCTCCAAGCTTTTAGATCAAGGATGTTCATACCATATGCCCATGCACATTGCTCTGGATCAAAATTATCTGCTATAAGAGGATGTGAGAAATTGAAATAATTCTTGAACCTCTTGGACATCACCCAAGAGTCCTCTCCACGGCATGTCTCCACTGCACCATTGACCTTGCCTTGTAGGTCTATATCCCACAGTGGAGACAAGTCATGCTGAACAACAATGTCGTCGTCTAGAAAAACAACCTTCTCGAGGTTGGGGAAAAGCTGTTCACAGAAACTGAAACTCGTTTAGAGTCTAAAGCATAAAGGTAAAGATATGCATTTTTTTAGAAACGAATGAATTGGAAATGCATTCACCAAGGACCATTTTTAAGACAGATTAGTTAAGTTTTATATTCTTTCCACAGAATTCTGTTAAGGTCTCTACCAACTGTAAAGTTGACTCAACCTTTGAGTGATTTGAAAAGATATTTAAAGCATATCATGACCTACTTTCGAAGTCCAAATTTAATTTGTTGTTTCCAAAGATAAATTAGACTAATTAGTCAGTTGCAAGTTGTAACAGCCACTGCAAAGCATCCCTAAGAGACGTGACATTGGATAGTAACACTAAACATCCTTTTCACATCATTTATCTGTTCTGCTACGATGCCTTTTTGGTTTGAGAAGCCACAGAATATGGGGTCTGTTCAATCTTGCTTGCACACTAAAATGATTTTAGAAAAATCATTTAATAGGTTCCCTTTTCTGTCAAGCAGGCTGTTGTCAAGAGGTTAAAAAAAAGTGCTTTCAGTGCTCAGATCCAAGGGTCAAAACCCCCTAAAGACATGTTGCCATGTTCATCAGGTGGAAGTCTCAGAGTGAACATGGCCCATGGATGTGGTGTAATTCAACGGACAAGACCAGGTGCAAGACAGTGAATTTGACAAGGCTATTTACCAAAGGATCTCTTTTTTCTTGTGAATTTGCCCTCTGAGTTTTGGCCATAGTCTCTTTGGGCCTATAATTCTTAGAGAAGGAGAAAAGAAGAAGATCTGAACTTGTTTGGTGCCTAAAGACAGGCAAAAGCATGCATTGCTTCCCCTAAAATGAATGGAGATGTTGCTTACCTCTGGAAGATATATGCGCACATGGTTCAATATTGAGAAGTACTTTGGGCTTTGTGCCTGGAGTTTCAATGCCATTAGGTATGGAGAATCAATAAGGTGTGCTCCATTTGAGTCGTTGCCATCATAGTGCCTTCTAATTTCATGATCCTTCTTCATCTCCTCCAGCACAGGGACTTTATTTTTCAACAACCAGGTGAATTGATGCAGGCCTTTTACTTCAATAATGGCAGAAGGAATCGGATGCAAAGCAAACCATGCATGCATTGGTGCATATGTCTTTTTATCTGTAATGAGATGGAAGACTATCTTATCTGGCTTGGCAGAATTTCTCACAGCTGACTGGACTACCACAGATGCTGCGAGGACATTGTCAGTTGCCAGAACAAAGTGTTGATATGAATTGTCAGTAAGACATGGAACTAATTCAGGTAATGGTAGCTGCTTCCGGGCATGTACATTAGAGGTATACTCATCTGCTAGCCTTAGAGAAAGGCAGTGCATGCCTTTCGGAATGCTGCTTGATGCAATATGTCTGTACAAATACTCCTGCACTCTTGAAGACCGACTCTTTTGTTCCAATTGCCCCACCTGCAATGAAGATCAAAACACTATCAAAGCAGAGTAACAGTGTGGGACAATGATAGTCTGAGGTGTCATGGCAAATCCACTATGCATTTAAATGCACATTAATAATTTAAGACCAACGTGACTTCAAGCTTTTTCCATTCCCACTCCCTAAATGTTTTGTATTGAAACCTCATCAAGTTTTTTTTGTATTGAAATCAAACGAACATAGCTTAAAAGATGACTATACATGATAGAACTAGCTAAATATCAAGGAGTCTTTGATCTTATCATTGATGTAAATAAAGTTTATATGGGAACTGTTAAAACTTACCTCTGGCTAGGCGCCAAAGCTGCCACTTAAGTAAATTGATGGGTAGTTTTTCCTCCTTATTTGGTTATAACATGATGAGCCTTCTTCTACTTGCTACTACAAATATTTATTATTTGATATCCACATGTCACAATTGTTATGGTGAGATTCCAGAATATGAAAAATAAATAAACTACTGTGCAAAATTTTGTTGTCAGTTACAATATAAGGAGCAGTAAATCATTCAGGAAGAAATCTAAATATAAAAATGCTTCCCCGGCATAATCATTGAGAAGATGTTAGGCCTAAAGAACATTTAGAGCATTGTGATAAACTATGGTATACTTGCACATGAGCTTGTGGTGCAACAGGAAAACAAGAGGACCTTTCCCTGCCGTCCGAGTTCAAATCTCACTGAGGTTCGTTCCAATGGGAAAGCGGGGGGTCTTTAAGCCGATATGGGAACACACAAGAGGTGAACATAAGGGGTATACCTCCATGATCATAACCATGGGACCCAAGCTTGACTTGGATAATATCCCAATACAGTTGACCAAAAATGACCTTGTTTCGAAAGTATCAACTTGGTCTAGCCTAGGTGGTTAAGAGGAGTAGTTTTTATCCTCCCCACCCAGGTTCAAATCCCTCTTGTGACATGTTGTTGATTGTCGCTGGCAAGATACCAGCATTCCTTGGAAAAAGAAAACTATGGTATACCTAAAGAAAAGTATAAAACATTGGAATAAACTATCACAGCTGACAAGCCTATAGAAAACTTGAAAGAAGGTTCAGTCGGTCATAAAAGCATCCAGAACTCATAGAGAGGATTTCCTCCATTCATTTTTTGAACAACCTTCAGTGGCTTTGTACACTAAAGTGGATTGCATTAAAAAACCCTGCCCTAAATTTTGCTGCTCAATTAAGTGAACCAACATAAGGTGACAATTTCCATTAACTATACAGGTAATAATATTTTACCAAATCTTGAAAGAAATCTATGTATAGAAAAAAAAGTGCATAAAGAGATATAGAATTGAGTCACAGCCATAGCAATAATGAAAAGCTTAGAAATTCTTGATGTGATGGAGATTTCGTGAGGTGTTTATCTAAAAACTAGGTTTTGTTATACATGTCTTAAGCACATAAACCAAGGGGATTTATAAGTACTATGGAAGGTAGTTAACTCATGCACTGCAAATATTTTAGCATTTCTTCCAGTTGGCATCTTACTTCTTCCCATACTTGTAACAGAGCATACTAAGTATTATGATTTGAGCTGCTGGCTCCAAAACTGAATAGATGCTCAAAAGTGCAGCATAATTAGAAGGAAACAAAGGTTCCCATGTTGGACAATATTTCTGGATAAAGAACCATTTTGGAAGCAAGTGAAAAGATCGAATCTTGTGATAGACACATACTAATATGAAAGGAAGCTCCTTGCCCCAAAATTCGGCTACAATGTTACAAGCATTTTGTTTATAATCATTTCCTGGATTGTACTTACAATTGAAAGCACATATACAATTTAATTTTCTCTATATGCCAGACTCTACCATCAAGGACATTGGCAACATTTGTTATTGTTAAAATCGCCCCATTACTTCCCTTCCTTGCATCTGACTTCACATCCTATCACTTTCTTACTCCATTTCTTGGAGCAACGCTCTCTGTGGAGTCTTTTTTGAGCTATATACATAAGTACACTAAATTCCAAGTTTTGTCCTACATTGTAATGAAAACACCCTAGCTAGCTAATTTGGTACAATATGGAGATTGTAGAGATTTAAGAATCTAGCTAGTTGGGAAAATTGTTCTTGAATTGCATGTCATGGCTTCTATCTTTTGAGTGGCATCCATCTTGTTTGCCTCAAAAGAAATATTGCCTGTGGCTGTAATATTAGACATATAGGGTAGAGATGAAGTGCTAATGATTTTGAAGTGAATGGCAAGCCACAATACATCCCTTAAATCATTGCCTCCTTTGTAACAAAGGACAGTAAGTTCCTTAAATAGACAGCTTGAATGGCTACAGTGACCATGGAATTTGAGATAAGAACAATAACATCCACATCAAGAGGCTAGAGCTTGGATTTATTTAGACTCTAAATTGAGACTTGATGCACTTCCTTGAGCAGGAGAGGTGTGTTCACATTTTAAGTGATGTACCGTCTCCAACTCTTCAACTTTATCATTGCATTAGCGATCCATTTGTTTGCAAGTCCATTGATCTCACGCGACTTCTTCACATACAATCACCATTATTGCCTATTGTTGTCAATTTCAAAGGAAAGGACTGGAGGGCCTCCCCTTCTTAGGCAATATCAAAGACAAAAGATTTCACAATGATGATTTCGATGGGAAGAATTTAGTCAACTCACCATATGACATAAAAATAAAAATTACGAGTAAGAAGGGTCATAAAATCGATGGGATTTGGCAATGAGATCCATAGTAGCAGGACTCTTCCAGTATGATTGGGTCTCGTGAGTTGTGGTTGTACCTCACATGGTGCCAAAATCAGGAAGAATGGACATAACCCAGTAAAAACTTCAGACCGGGTGAGTCAAACTGAAGTATGGTGAGTCTGACTTTGACATGTGAGTTTTTGACACTCAACAAGTTTGACTCCCTAGCTTGAATCTAAAACTTGTTGGTATCACCATTAAAAAAGGGAAAACAAGGACAAGGACTATCCATGGCATTTGGTAGTATGTACTATATATTTAGAACTTAGAAACAAGTTTATATTAACAAGTGCATTATATGTATATTGTAAATTTACATATTAATGAAAAAAGGGTAAAATTCTCTGTTATTCCTTTAATATTTTTTGCACAAGGTTTTGACGAGTCCAAGTCATACTCTTACTCTGCGGCCTGACTGAATTGTGAGGGCATTAAAAAGTGGGCAAACTCAACTTTTCAGGTGAGTCTATTTTATATTGGCTAGGCAAAGTTTCTGCCTGATTCACTCACTTTTTTGAAATCCCAACGATCTGGATCTATTTAAAACGGGCTAATAAGCATAAGGGCAAAGTTCTATGGTTGAAGTTTTTCGGTGGAACTATAACTTCTGACAAAATTCCTACCAGATTTGGAAAAGAATTTCAACTTAAAAAAAAATGAATGGTTGAGTTTGTCCACTTTTAGCTTACTCCCAAGGAGACATTCATAAATTTAATCTGACTACTATAATGAGATCCATATAGACATTTCCTTCTATTAAAAAACAGATTGGTCTTCTGTCTTGATATGCACTTTTAGCTTACTCCCACGGAGACATTCATAAATTTAATCTGACTACTATAATGAGATCCATATAGACATTTCCTTCTATTTAAAAACAGATTGGTCTTCTGTCTTGATATGCAGGAACAACATTAACTAAAAGGAAGTTTCACACACCCGTGATATGTGGGAGAAGCATATGGTTTCTCGGTTGGAGTGGAGAGTGTTGAGTAGATCATAACGATTGCCAGCTATGAATAAAGTTCAAACAAGCTCTTTTAGAGTTGAGCAAGTTTTTTCTTAAATCCGTTCTCGTCAAGTTGAATCTAGATGCTCGAGAACCAATTTGGAAGGATTACAATGTTTCTCTGACAAATCATTTTTGGAATATGAGAGAAAAACATTGTATGAGAAGATAAGACCAGATATCCCAATGGTAGAAATGCTAAATAAAAGATGGGGCATTTGGGATATAGAAGGCGGGTGGATCAGAAGATGTCATCATATCTGGAAAATGAAAGCCTCTTTTAAGCTCTCAGTTTTTAGATGACCAGTGCTTGACCAAATGCTAGCAAAGAAGAACAGGTTGCAGGCTTGTAGCACTCATGTTTGTTGGATGAATGCCGTATAGCTTTTCACAGGGAAGAAACTCCCAAGCATGTCTTCTAGAATAATCAAGAAGTTCAAATCTTTTACTAATGAATCATTTCTAAGTTCTCCATCGTTTCTGTCAGCCTCTGCACTAGAAGAGAGACACTCTAGAGGACGAGTGGATGATCAAGCAGCTTGATAGAAAAATACAGAATACCATTTGGCTAGTAGAGATATCTTTCATACCACACTTAATGAAAATTTCCCCTCCTTTCGACCTGGGAGAGATGTAAGTCTTCAGACAAAGGTAGCAATGCAGTTCTCAGTGTTACCACCTAAGTTGTACTTAGTGGTTTTTTATCAAGTGAGCCTGGTGAACCGGACAGGGTTAACTTGTTCGAACTTCAGAAGACCTTTGGAAGTACTTCTGGGAAGTGCTTGTTGTACTATATCACATGTTCGTACCCCATGGGGGAATTGTAATAAATGTTCTAGCATGATAGTGTCTGTAAAAGACTCGGTCTCTTAGACTTTATTTGTCAATCTGATCAGCCCAGGGA
>LPNX010925642.1:0-151661 GCA_001517045.1 Pseudotsuga menziesii | reverse complement strand
AAGTGGGCCAAATAATCAGTTTCAGTCATGTAGGTGCTCATTTTCAAGCTAAGAGCACCATGTAGACCCATGGACCCACTATTTCCTAGTTTTGAGTGATTCTCCATCACTCAGGTTAGAAAGCCCCAAAAATCAATTATTGATTATTTTAATTGATAAATTGATGAATAATGGAGCAAATCCAAAATCATAAATCAATGGATTGTCAGCCGATTTGATTGAAATCAATTAGATCTGAACCAGATTGACTGGATCTGACAAATCCTTCACTGAAGGAGGTGATCAAATCAGATCCAAAGTTGATCTTCAGCATCCTTTATGGGGAATTTCGCCCTCCCTCTCTCCTCAACACGTTTTGGCTCATCTGGATGAGTTTTGGTGGATGCTTCAGTCAACAGGTTGAGGTGTCAGTCAGATCAGCTCTCCGATTGACAATTGCACTCAGTGAGACTCAGATCTGGCTCAGTTAGACACAGATCAGGCATTGATGGACTCTCCATCAGCATATTTGGTCTATCTCCTTGGGATTTGCGCCCCCCTGGACTGGATGTCCTGTTTTTTGTATATATCCTGGCTGAGGCTCCCTCTTCCAAGCTAGTAAGAGCTGGATTGAAGGGCTTGCTATTGTAATTGTGTATTGATCATCATTTGTGAATAAAGAAGCTTTGGAGGCTATACTGTGTAGTGCATGTGATTGTGTGGATTCTCAGTGTTATGCTGCTAATGTGGTAACTGCAATTTCTTTCCAAGTTCTGTGCTGCTTTCGTGTTCTGGCTTCAAGGATTCGGTTGAATCAAGTAAAGGTGTAAACTAGACAAGTTAGATTGCTTGATCTTGTTTATCCAAGTAATGTATGCTCAAGAATTTTAGTTACATGCTTAAATAAGATTATTTTTGCATGATCTTTCATTTTTGTTGCTTTATACATCTATATCCAGATCTCACGAGGTGTTGTGCAGGCTTGTGTTGTCTAGTTGCAGGTTCCTGATTGGATGAAGGTGTGGATCAAGATTGACGCCATTCCTTATCCAACAAGATCAAGACTCTGTCCCTCAGCACTCCACAAAAGGGCCTCCTTTCAGCTTGCTCCATTCAAGCAACGAGCCGACCTTCTCTCCTCTTCTTCTCATTTCTTAGAAAAATCAACTCTTTTACCCGGTTACTTTGTTCATAGCTTTGATTTTGTTTATATCTATCATCTTAAAATTAATTTCAACATAGATCTATCTTCTCAAAGCCCATAGTCTAGATCCTGCTCTTAAAAGGTTTCATAAGCATTCTAGATCTAGCTTTAGGGAAATCGTCCTTTTTTGCATGTAATTTTAAAGAAAATTTGTAGCATGCATGCATTTGATTTCTGTTTGTTGTACGTTAAAATTTCATATTCTGCAATAAAAGTGCACATCTTATTGGCTGCCCAAAAGGCAAGCCAAGATCCCAAGGAAAGTCTGCTTTCCTTGGTTCCGTTTTACCTTTTTAACTAGTCTTAACTTAGTTTTTTTTTTGTTAAAAGTAAGCTGACCCAAACGTACTTTCAGAGTGCTTTTGGGCATATTTTAGTCTAATATGCTTGTTGGTTTTTAGCAGGTTTGACAGAAAAGAAAGGAAGCTGCTGCTCGAAAGTGGCCTTAGGAGCATTCAAATCCCCCCAGGGGTCTCCCATTTGACTAAAACCTTTAATTTTCGCACTTTGTAAGCTCTTGATTTCACTCCATATAAGGATCAAGAAGCATTATATCAGTTCTCTGATATTGTAACCGCTGTTAATAAAAATAATTTTTGAATAGGCTATTTCAAGCCCATTCCCCATCCCCCCTGGGGGGATTTGTGTCGGTGTCTTTTTTTTTGCTTTTTGTTCATCCCTTTTCAAACTAGCATATCTCTAATCTGCAGGGTAGTATACTTTATTTCATTATCAATTTCATATTCCATATTTGATATTTCAAAGTAATCTTAATACTTACCCCACGACTTCCCGATTGACCCGAAAGGGGAAAGAGATTAGTGGTAGGACTAATTAGAAAACTAGAATTGTGTATCTGTTTTCTTTTCTATCATTTGTTTTTCAGCTATTATAAAATTAACCCCTCCTTGATTCCCCGATTGAGATCCACTTGGATCGAAAGAGGTTCCTGGAGGATTTTCTTTTTTAACAAGAACACCCATCTTTAAAATTTACTAAAATTGACAAGACTCCGGTGTGTATGCTCTGCACTTGGCTGCGGTTCATCCGATCAGTCAAGCTGTATCAAAAGCACTTGAGTGACTAGTATAATTAGGACTCACTCTCCCAAATTGACAAACCATCAGGTGAAAATCCAACACCTAGATCAAACCATCACGGTGGCAAAATAGTAAATACCCAAAGGAAGCGGGAACTTCTGAAAAGTGACCTCGGGGCGCCACTCTCTGTCACACCCTAACGGATGCGTTATGAACAATAGCCCCAAAGACTCCATTCAGCCCACATATTCCTTGCGGGTAGCCGTGAAGGTTTAGTTTTGGACATACTCCAAGTACTCTCGGGTATATCTGGAGTCCACCCCTTCGCCTAATTTTAATCAACTCACATCTCAAATTTAACTTAAAACGTACCAAGAGGCAATTGCAAAACATTCACTCCAAGCACATGCAAGTACATTGATTTTATTTTTGACTCCATTCTAAGGCACTGGTTATTTTCTTGCTTTATATATATATTGTGTCTCAGCATTGTGCTTTCGTGTGTTCATTTTTGTATCTTGTCATCTTTGATTGTCTATAGTTAAATTTCAAACTCCTAAGTAACTCATTCAGTTTAACATCACCATACTAAGTAATTATCCTTAGTAACTTAATAGGGTCTACCCCCCTTGGCTTCGTTAGGAGTTGAGCCTAAACGGAGGAGTCAAGAACAGGGTGACAGCCTTGACTCGAGACTTGCCCCCAAGGACACACTGAGTGGCTTGAAGATTTCTGCCACGTGACCCAGGTGTTAGAAAGGCAGCAACACTCAGCTAGGATGAGAATCTTTAGAGACAATGTTGACACTCTGGAGATTGGGGCCAAGGATGACATGTTGGTGCAACTCACATCTGTGAGAAGGGGATGCCTGTAATCAATGCCGAGATAATTGGTTTGCGATATTATGTATCACTTTATGTATATTCTGTCTATTAATGGAACATATGATGCATGTTTTTAAACAAGAGCCCTGGTTACACAGTTCTTAAAAAGGCATGGACTATATATAGGAGAAAAAAAATGAAACAATCATCAATTGGAGCATGGACAGACCATCTCAATGAAGTTATCAAGAACATAGCTGTCATCAATCCATAACTTGAACACACCACCACATTTGATAATATAATTATTTGAGTCCCAAAGAGTAAAATCATTTCTTGCTTGGCAATAAGAAACCTCCCAAAAAAAATGGAAAATGTTTACAAGGAATACAAGGGCCATGATTCAGGGGATTTTATTGTATCAGAGTGAGCTTGGCAGCATTAATTGAGAAATTTCGTATGTCTCACTATGCAAAAAATATGTTTGGTGATTTCAGAATATTGCAAGCCTACAGACAATCAATGATGCTGATTGGTAGGCCACGCATGGTGTATAGGCAGATGACATATATTTTGCATGTGATCTTCCTCACATATAGCAAGTTCTTCTACATCCTAAATAGACTTGTAACACATACATCCTAAATAGACTTGTAACACATACTAATTTCATGTTATGGTTCTCCTTAGAGGTGTAATGGGGGGCTGAAGGGTTCACTAGAAAAATAATAGTGGAGGCCATTCAATTGAAGGTGGACTAGATCCACTATGTTTGTTATCATTAAATAAGGCCCACCATGGCAGTTATTGGTAAATAAATGTAATGGAACCTAATTAAAGAAGGTCCACTAGGTAGTTAAGAGGTTGTTATGGTTAGAGTTGTCTCGTGATCTGTAAATAAGGATGGAGTCCTCCTTATAAATCGTGTGAAGTATATTGTATTTGGAGCTTAGCTCATAAGAGGTTGCCCCCTCGAAGATGCAAGTGAAAAAGAGTGGATTCCTTCCATAAAATGATCAATTGAAAGTTGTTGCCCTACCTTAAGGGTTTTGATATTAATATAGTGTGGAGAATTTCTGATCTCTTTTGTGATTCCATATTCAGATTTAAGGTACATAATTAGTGGTAGCAGAGCACTTTCTATGGCCCAAAAGAGAATTTTTTCCTTCTATTTTGTAGGTTTTCAAAGGGAAAAAGAAGGCCGCAACACTCAAAACAGTTTCCAAGAATTTTTGGTAGAATTTGCAGAAACTAATTGTATATCTGTATTCTCCTTGTAAAAATATGCAATTTCAAAAAACAAATCGCTCAAATCAGAGTCCAAACGAAAGAGATATTATTGTTTGAAATCTGTTCTTTTTAAGGGCTATCATTGACAAACACAGGTCTTGCAGAGAACATAACTTTTGACAGGGTGATCAGATTGCAACCAAATCAATGCCATTGGATAAAGAATTTCTAGGGCTTTTCTTTGGCATATTATAGTATATATTTCTAGCTAATATCCAATACGCTATAATCTTTGCAAAATTCCTCCCTGAAACTCTCACCGAATTGAAGAATGGAACGGTGGTGGAACATGCCATGGGAGGAATGAATGTGGGTGAATAAAATTTATAGAATATGTGTGCAAATTTGAAAGCTATGAAGTAACCAATTTGTAAATTTGAGGAGTACTGTGCTATTGATACCACATATATGCATGGTATGATTTAAAACATGCTTATGAGGATTGGTATATGGACAGTGGTATCTTTTGGGAAGACAACTACTTCCATCTTTTTGATGATTCTTCTCCACCATATCAAGAGAACTTTGTGGAGGAAAGACAAGAACAAGTGGTGCCTAACAATTTCCAGTATGCTTCTTCTACAATAATAGAGTTCCTTTAAGATCCATCATTTTACTATTATATGGAGGATTTTGTTTGCTTTGGATGGTTATACTTATTTGGATCCACATGACCATTGTGGGCATTTGAAGCATAACACTCAGCAATTCGTGGATCTTTCGTGTCATCGATCTGGTGTCAACTTGAGCACATGGACATTGGAACCAGGTTTATGGATGAGCCCCTTGGACTGCTTCAACATTGCAATTAGTCCTTGCACATAGGGCATTGGCTACTTCAACATGGCAGTTAGCACTCATGCAAGGGACCCATGGTTAAAGTGGAGCTTGTTGGACTACTTCAGCATGGTGGCTAACACTTGTAGATGAAAGCCCAGTCCCTTGGCCTACTTCAACATTGAGGACAACACCCATCCATTGGACCCTGGTTTATTGTTGTACCTCCTCACATCAAGCGTTGAGGACAACGCTTTTCTAAGGGGGGTGGGGTGTTATGATCCTCCCTAGGGATGTAATGGAGGGGCGAAGGTCCCATTAGAGTAATAATAGTGAAGGCCATTCAATGCAAGGTGGACTAGATCCACTATGTTTGTTATTATTAAATAAGGCCCACTATGGTAGTTATTAGTAAATAAATGTATTGGGACCTCATTGAAGGTGCACTAGGCATGTAAGAGATTGTTATGGTTAGAGTTGTCTTGTGACATATAAATAAGGATGGATTCCTCCTTATAAATCATGTGTAGAGCATATTGTATTTGGAGTAATTCATAGAAGGTTGCCCCCTCGAAGAGGCAAGTGAACAAGAGTGGATTCCTTCCATAAAAGGATCAATTGTAAGGTATTTCCCTACCATTGGGGTTTTGATATTAATATAATGTGGAGAATTTTAATATCTATTTTGTGATTGCATATTCAGATTTAAGGTACATAACAATTCACTTGTTGGAAGCAATAAAGCAATTGAGGATGTCATACAAGTATCAAGTATGTATATCTAATCACATAAGTATATATATCATATAGGTATGTTCCTATAATACTTAAATATCCCACTCTATAGTTGACAATAGGGAAAGGGAAACGATTTTATTTGCAACCATAGATGCTTGCTAACCAAATTTCTTTCGAACAATCAATTAATTAAAAATGTTAAATATAACTGAAATCCTGTACTGTTATGATAGATTTTGATGCCAGTATATAATTTCCTTTAGCAATCAGCTCTCCATAAGAGATGTGATTTTCATAGAACAGAAATGATCTCCCAATGTTAAAGCATATATGGTATATCAAAAAATTAAAAGAAAGAGACAATAGATAAGTCACAGCCACAGGGTGTTTTAGACAAGAATGTAGGGAGCAAGTAGCAAGTAAGTTCAGATACAAACGTAGACAAGAATGGGAAGTGGTTGGAACTTGGCCTATAGTGGGAGATAAGGGGAAACAGGGGAAAGAGCTTAAGGGTACTAAACTAGTAGTAAGTCTCGATAGATAGATAAAGTGTGAACTCCAATTCAAATTAATGATAGCATATTGCAACAAGGCAATGCTGTCGTTCGTTCGGACAAGAGAAAGATGGAGGCTTCTCATGACCCTTCTTCTGTTTTGAACAATATACCTACAAATGCAAGCAGACTAGACACAGCAAGAGAACCCTTATCAATTCAGAAGCCTTGTTAGTTGTCTTCAGATACTTCATCTACACCATCTTTAGATTGTTCCAAGACCAACAAGTTATTCACGAGCAACAAATTTGTTATCTTTGTGTAAGGACTTGATGACGTAAGCCCATAAATTTCAGTTTTATGTCATGGAATGTGCAAGGCGCTTCAGCAGAGTGAAAGCATAATCTTATCACAACACTATCCCCATTATCAAGCTCGATATTTTATTTTGACAGGAAGTTAGAGTTATAGACATTTGGCATAAATCATTATTGCATAGTCGTCACAAAAGAAACTAACATAGATCCATCTTCGACCTAGATCTATCAAGCACTGAGAGGAATCAAATTTCTAGAGACATAAAAAAAATTATCATTTAATTCCATGTCATGTATTAATCCTTTTATTTAAATAATAAAAAAATTTACACCAAGAAATTTGATCCATCTAGGTGCTCGATAGATCCATGTTTAAGATGGATCTATGCTAGCTTTTTTTTGTGTAAAATTTTGTATTTATTTCTATTTATATCTATATTTGACTAACAGATTAATGTTATTATTATTTATTATAAGTATTGCGACTTTTTAAGCTGACATGTAAGCGTTACACAAGTATGTGACAACATCTCCCCCATATTGGGGTGTAGAGAACCTTGCTACTCTCAGTGTAATGACGATATACTACCATGAGAAAAGGAAAGGAGCAGTAGTTCTTGTAGTAGCCCCTTGGATTGTTTCCTCTATTATCAAGAGTGCAGAATCTGTTTGCTAGATGTTACCAGATGACCATTATGATTGCTAGAACCATATAGGGCATCTGTTTTGTTTATACTACAAATGAATACCAATAGAAGAATTCAATTGTGGCAATGGATGTCCCAATCCTTACAAATGCCCGGATGAATTATTGGTGAAGTTTAACATGATTGAATGTGATGGTAATTGAGTTGGTGGTCGGGTTAGCACTCCCTGGAAAATAGAAAGGTAAAGTTGGACACACTATAGTATGCAAGTGTTGATTCTGGGGATTTTTATATCAGCCTTTGTGAGAAATCTTAGAAACAGGTGGTTGGTGTAATGAAAAATTCAACATACCTAGACTTTGTCATGCAATCACGATTGGGATTGGATGCATAAATGTGTACCAAGTCTACTTCAATACCTTACAAGGCATTCTGGAGAGGTTCCAACTGATCAATTTACCTTCTAGTCCTCGTTGCTCACTTAGGAGCTTTGTGTTCCTACTTGCATTCTCAATTAGGTCTTGTAGGGTCCGCTTTCCTGCATTTTCTGATTTCTAGTGTGCATTTTTTAGCTTCTTTTCTCAGATTCTTGCCTTAGGTTTTGGCATTGCCCCATAAAGTCACTTCTTCCAGCATGGTCCATGTCTCTATGCTTCTGTGATGTGCATCAGAATGTGGTTGTTAGCAGCTTCACAAGATTCATGCAGGCAGCTGCAATTATCAGTTTCCTGCGCACAAGAAGTCACATGTTTGCTTTCAGAAAAAATTTCCTTTTGGGGGATTTCTTGGTCATTTAAAGGGCAGACTTCTCTCCAATGAGGTTCATATAGATCTTTGATCTCTATTAGCTACTCTTACAAACTCTTGACTCTTGGCTTTTTTTAAATCTTCCTTTGTGAATTTGGACATAAATATTCTGAGAATTACAAGGGCATGTGGTGAAGTTTCGTTGCATGATTAGGATGAAGTTGTGTATTCCATGAGGGATTGCTTTG
Source organism: Pseudotsuga menziesii (assembly GCA_001517045.1). Taxonomy (NCBI): domain Eukaryota; kingdom Viridiplantae; phylum Streptophyta; class Pinopsida; order Pinales; family Pinaceae; genus Pseudotsuga; species Pseudotsuga menziesii. The sequence goes on along the minus strand of LPNX010925642.1, from coordinate 143,356 downwards.
GATAAGTATACCTGCCAGCTATGTTGCGTGGGAGCACCCCCCACCCCCTTGCTCTTGCTCCCAAAACACTCCCTAGGCGCTCCCAAAACGCTTCCAATTTTGGGAGCACGCTCCCAAGGCGCTCCCAAAGTGCTCCCAGTTTTGGGAGCATGCTCCCAAGGCGCTCCCAAAATGCTCCCAGTTTTGGGAGCACATTCCCAAGGCGCTCCTGACGTGCTCCCTTCCTTTCCTATACTAAAAGCTCCTATTCTAGGTTAATAATTTGATGACAAGGTTATGGTACCTCCCTTCTTTTCCAAGCTCCTATAAAAAATTTTATGGTTGATCATTTGATTATAATATTATAAGTTAAAACTACTAGATGATTGATGTTATATGGTTTAATCCATGTATTCGATAGCTAATTCAACATTTTACATGTTTTTAGATATAAATCCATCAAAATATAATAAAATATATATACTATACAAAAAACGCTCCCAAAACGGGAGCTTTTGAAAAATTTGCTTTTCGCTCCGCTCCTCGCTCTCACTCCCCGCTTCCAACAACATGGCTTGCCAGCCTACTTGCACTCTTTTTCACCTTCATAATGATCTTGGCTCACACAATTGGGTGGTTCTCCTCCGATTGTTGCTTGCTTCTACATACATACACCATGCTTAAGATTGTGACATACCCATGCTTTGGTGAACTCTTTCATTAGGTTTTGTAATGCAACGGACAAGCTCTGTGCCCTTAGAGCCAAACGTAAATTGTTCTCACTCCCTGACAGGATATTCCTTGATGAGGATCTTACCAGAGCACAGGTTACTGAGCTCAAACAGTCCAGGGAACAGGTCGCAACAGCACGGAAAGCAAGAAAATGGGCATTATTCGAGACTCCTTCCCCCCGGGATGGACGCCTCGAACAGGAAGCTCTAAATGACGAGGTCATTTGGAGAGACAGCAGGGCACAAGCATCAATGTCCGTTGTTGGAATGGAAATGGGTCTTTTTAGTCATCTCCAGGTCTCCTCTATGACGCACTCGCATCCGCTGACATCCTCCTCGTGACCGAGACTCATGCGAGCCTTGTACGGCCTCTCACGGATATCACAGGTTATCATTGGTTCTCAGCCTACAAACAGGAAACAAGGAACTCTGGTGGAGTCAGGGGATCAAGGAGCGTTGCTTGCCTAGTTAGAGACTCTCTCCAGAAGAGGGTCTCCTTGATGGCCTCTGATGAGTATGCCAGATTCATGTGGATCCAGATCAGAACCAAGATCGTCCCCATGAGACATGTCTACTTCGCAGTCTGCTACTTTCCACCTGCGTCCTCATCATTTTCCATCCACAACGGAGCGAACGGGGAACCTTTTATGGATCTGTACACTGGCATCATTCAGTACTCTACTGTCGGGGAGGTCATACTTATGGGGGATTTTAATGCTCGTACTAGGGACCTCCAGGTTCCTCTCCATGATCGATCTGAAGATTTGTTTTGTACTGAAGGACTCGACCCTGATCTCATCCAAGATGGATCTACTACACACCTTGATCCGTCCTACCATTCTTTATGGATCAGAAATCTGGGGGACCTCCTTACTCGAGTCTAATTGGGCATCAACCGAAAGGGTCCAAATACTTCTTCTCCGACGTATCATCAAATGTCAACAGACAGTACCACAGCACATCATCCTCGCTGAGTTTGGAGCCCAGCCCTTTCGCCTCGAGACAGTTTCCGGACTAGTTTCCTTCCTGCATCAGATCCGAGGGTTAGCCGACTCAACAAAAGGCCGGGATAGATACCCTTTCTAGCTTATTGCTCTGCTCAGACTATAGCCAATGCTTCCCACCCTGGCAAGACCAAATGTTGGCTCACAGGGGTCTCGAGTCTTCTTGCTTCAATAGGGATCCAATTAGATCGGCTTCCCCCATTCCAGTACTCTCTGGATGCCCCTGGGCACCTTTTGCCAACCAGACAAGAGTTAAACAAGATCATCAGAGACGACATCTACAAGCAGTTCGTCCAAGTTACTTGGACTAATCCTCCAGGAGGATTGCGCCAAAATGGCCTTTTATGCTGAGCACTTCCTGGAGTTCAAAGTCGGGCTCATTGTCCAGCCCCAATATATGTTCCACCACTGGATGCACACCCTTCGGATCCCACTTGGACAGTTCAGAGTAGGCTCTAATAGACTCCGAGTTGAGTCAGACCATCATATTGATAGATGAGAGAGGATATGCCAACTGTGTCACCTTTAGGAAGTGGAAATCGAGTCACATTTTATCTTCAGGTATCCTGTCTACTATGAGATCAGAGGAGGCTTCTACTGTTTGTTCAGGGGCCTCCAAACTTTAGCTGCTTTCTTCAGGTACATCGATCAGAGATGTCTAGCACTCTATATCCAGGAGGCCCACAGATTTCGAGCGCAGCTCCTCCATCCTCCCACCAGACCAGACACCACACAGTAGATCACGGCATTCTTTAGCAGGCTACCATCCTCCTGAGACACCAAGAGATCTACTGACCTTGACATCGACCCAACTCCTAGATCAGTAAGGGCTGGAGGTTCCCGACCCACGAGATCTCAGCGGCAGCTCCGTACCAGACCCCCCTCCGTGAGACGCTCAGGACCCTACAGACCCCGCCAACATCGTGCCAAAGGGCGCCCCACGCCTACCAATTCCGGATCAGGGTAGCAGACACTTCTGCAGTTCCCACAGTTTTCCTCGTTTAGCCTCAGATGTTAGGAGTACCAGACCCTCCTAGATTACTTTGGCTCCTGGATCTTTCCCACCCAGGCTCCTTCGCCCCTACGCAGGGTTACAGGGTTGGAACGAGAGCAAGTGCTCTCCCATGCTACAGACTAGATCGCCTTACACATCTTTACTTCTTTCTTCTTTCTATTTTACTTGTATTGCTTATATTGTATTTTCTTTACGAGAGATCGGTTGATCCTCCCACATGCATAATATATCATTGTAACCGATAGTCCCATTGACCTACTTCGTGGTCATTAGCGGACATTAATAAAATTATATTATATATTATGTCTGGAATAATTAGATGCATATTGTTGAATGGCTTATTGATTTTGTTTTCATGGTTGATGGTGGTTTAATATGGTGGAATGGTTCAACTTTCCATGATGTATCATTATCGTGATTTATCACAACTCTGTTTGTGGCACAACTTTTGACAGTAAGCCATTCTAGTTTTGATACTCTTTATTTTATCCCTAGGTTGGCACCCATAAGGAATTTAGATACTACATTATGTTTTGCCCCGATTGTCGTAGCCCTAGACCAATCTAGCAGACAGACACTTGGTTGTTCTCCTTTCTCCCTACATTTTTTTGTCAATTACAGCGGGATAGCTTTGTTAGCTTTTCCGTTATCTTTCTTACCAAGCCCTACCTTTGTTATGGAAGCCTTTTAATATCTTGTTTTGATCTTTCTGAGGGTTTTATTTCCTTTTCCATTCATGGTTATTCATCTTGCAAACCATAGAATTTCCTGGATTACAAGGGGATTGAAACCTGAGAAAGGTAGTTAAAGAAAAGATACAGTCCCTCTTTCACTTGGCCTCAGATGCAAGGACTTGTACGTTAATCCCGAGACAACAAAAAAAAGGACATACAGACAGAGGTTGAGGAACAGTGGAACCCATCCCAGTTGTAATGGGCTGAAAATCCTATCTTCACACAAAATTTTGACATCCAAGATTCCAATCCCTTTCCGAGAAACCTAACCTTGGTGTAGCGATCCCCCATGTTAGTTCAACTAATATTCACTTCCATCTCTTTTGTTTCTATTCCCTCTTCCACACCTCATATCAATGCTACCTTAGATCCACAACTCCTCCTTTGGTGGTCCTTCTACACCTCAACACAACACAAAAATAACCATGTCCATTTCCAATCATAACCCTCATTTAGTCGAAGTATCCCTCACTCATAATCCAATCTAAATGTTTTTGGGTCACAACTCCAGACTTTGGTCCAACTCATCATTTTGAAATCTAAACAACATAGTATACCCCTGGCTACCTCGTTCAACATGGTCATCTTTGTACCTATGAGTCAAGGCGTTTTCCACGTGTACCATGTGAAGTTGACCATGTAAATTCCTACTCCTAGTGAGGGACAAGGGCCAAAACTCTGCTAGAGAACATGATTAGCCTACAGCTATGTGTTTTATGCTTTTCTTAGAACCTTGTATGATGGGGTAAGCATGTTGTTCACTCAAACTAATTAATGTCAAAGTGAACACGTGAATGGCTACAAGGAAGAAAGAGAAGGGGCTATGACTTGACAAGAGGAAAGTGGGGATAAGAAAAGAGAAGGAAAGCGGGGATAAGAAAAGAGAACAAAGGGATATGCAACACTCAAGTAATCCTTCCTCATGATTTGATATGTATTGACCATATGATGCCTTGAGACATGTCGACACCTGGTTTTCCCCATGCACAGCTACCATATATTCTTATGAATGCTACCTTTTTGAGATGTGCAAAGGTTCTTTCTTAGTTCTTCCTCATGGATACTGTTGTCTACCTGTAGAGAGAAAGCCGGGGTAGGTATTGTTGAGAGACAACCATGAAGGGCTACAAAACAAGATATCTCCCAACCCCCCATATCTCAAATCCACATGCTAGACATGTTAATACACTAGATATGTGGATCCAGCATGTCCAGCATGCGTGGGATAAATAACTGTGTCGGACACATGTCTCACACACGTTGGACATGTAGGACCCATGTGTCTAACATGTGGGGTGCTAAAAGAATGCATTATAGTGGAATTTTAAGGTTTCAAATGTGTTATAAAGGATTTTTTAGCTGAAAAAGCTTTCACCATTTGAACAAGGAGGCAAACACTATGTGGAGTTAACTTACCTCTCGAGATTCTTGGCATTTGGTGCAAGGTAAATCTGCATTTAATTTTCTGAGTTTGTCATTTCTGATTGTTCCACCTAAACCATGGCTTGGTCATCAAGAGTTGCTTCTCAAAAGAAGGGGGAAAAATGTTCCTTCCTCTCCAGATACAAGTGTTGTAGTAGTTGTTGTTAGTGCTGTGTCTGCTGCAAGTGGAGATGCCAATGGTGGAAATAAAGCTCCAACAACAAGAACAGTTAATCAAGACAACAAATACCCACTTTGAAAATGTGTAACCAGAAGACCAGTACCTAGGGGAGGGGTTGTGGAAACTGCAATTGGAAATGTGTTGTATTGCAAAGTTGAGTTAAGAGTGTGTACTTCCACGTAAAGGGCCAGTTGAGCCTCTAGAAAGGGATTGGAGCATGTCCAAATGTTTCTTAGAGCAAAAGAAAAAGCAGGGCTAAAAAGGATTTTGTTGGTGAGGCAAAAGTTGCAACAACATGCAAGAAACATAGAGATGAGGTTCCTCTTCCACTTTTAAGGAAGTCCTCAAGCAAAAGTGGGAGCGGAGATGAATTTGACAATGGAGTTTGATAATTTCATATAGTTCTATTTTCTAAATGTTCAGAAAGCTTACATTTGTATGTATATATTTCATTTTCTATTTTTTTTAAATTATATAACCCTTGATATGCTTGTCAATATATATATATATATATGAACAAAAGCTTCAAGGGTTATCTCATGTGGTTTGACTTGCCACGCTGAATCCATAATGGCTGAGGAGGTCATGAGGTCAAATCCACCTAGGTTTAGGGTTAGGCATATATGTTCTTCTTCGACGACGTTCACCATGGGCACAGTTTATGGAATGTGAGGAAGTCCTTGGAGAGTTTCCCCGAGAAAATTTTCCATGAAAAAAAAGCCCCCAAAGTTAGCTCAAGTGGTATGACTTGCCATGCCAAAGGTTGAATTCACCTATGCCATTTGTAGTTAGGCATACAAGTTGTCCACCTGCAACATTTACACTAGGTGTCATTCATGGAATGTAAGGAAGCGCCTCGAAAGTTTTCCAAAGAATGTTTTCTATGAAAAGAAATATATTATTAACATACCTATTCAGGGGGTCTACACACCCATATAGGTATCCTTCCGTCTCCATATCTTCCTATCACTATGTCATCTGAATTAGGTGTAGAGATGTTGCATTTATTTGTGATGGTTTGAGGAGTACCACCTGTACGGCTTATTTGTATGTGATTCTCCAATTAAGTGGGTGAGCTTGTAACAAGATGTATTATCCAGTTAAGTGGGTGAGCTTGTACAATGAATCAACAAACAAAAGGAGGAATCCCAACAATACACTTCCCCTTTTGTACCATCAAACAATAAACTACAAATCTTCACCATTTCTATGCCTCACTATGAAAAATATAAATCTCCACTCAACAAATCCTCTTCATCCAACAACACAAACATGCACAAAGTTATTTGTACGATTGGCTTGCAAACTCAAAATCAATTGCCTCCTACATCTAAGACACCAAACACTCTTGCTTTTAGACTGGTTAGAGTCTCAAGCATTGGGAGCCTTCCCCTGACATAGGAGGAGCCCTATCACCACAATTTCATTTTGAGAGACACACCCTACATCCTAATTCCATATCGTGCCACCTCAAAAAAATCCATTGTTGGCATGGACTGCACAGTAATGCTTTTCTTGTTCCATATACCCATTTTTTTATTATGTATATGCTTTTGTTGGTACCTAAACAATTGTAATGGAACTTTCTTGACTAACAAAGCATATGAGATTTGGCTACACAATAAATTTGGACTTTCCTAGTGCGAGAGAGGGCAAGTTAGGTTAATTCCTGCTTTTGTTGGAAAATGTTTGATGACAAAAAGGTTTCACACATGGGGAGATTTATGGGACAAGGACGCAGGTAAATGGCTATCTTGGAAAACTCTTAAACAATTCAAAGTCTCTAGGCAATCGTCTATGCAATGGGAAGGCCAACCCTACTTTGATTGTGCTTTGTCAAATCATTCCCAGTGAAAGCTTGTTTTAGCTAAGTTTGCATGCTCATGGACCTATTTGGAAATATCAAAATGGTCTTATAGGAAATCATTTATGGATAACAAAAAGGATCTTCTATTATTTAGCTACCTTATCCCATTGCGGATCGTTGTAACAAGAAGTAGAACATTCGAGATAATGAAACAAGAGAACTCTAAAAGTGTCAAGATATCTAGAAGACACCCTTTTCCCTTGAGTCTCGAGTACTTGGGTGGTTGTTTCTTCATAACAATTTTGGAACAACAAGTGATTCTAGTTCACCACACCTCTAGATCTTTAGGAGACAAACAAACGACAATTCATAGTTGACTAGAAGAGTAAACTGAGTGGTTGAGTAGTTGGTCAACTATCAAGCCGGCTAGGCTCTCGACTAGTCAAACCAACTGACTGAAATAGGAGTCCACTAGGCAATAATCAAGCAATTGGAACAAAACCATCAAGTATGGCACAAATAGGGAAAAATTCGAGGTTGTTATGTGCTATGACCCAAGTATGTGGACACATTCTTCTTCGATTCAAGGGGGTTGATTACATCTTGGAGCTATAAAAGGATATCCCTATGGGTTGAATGATGTGTGGTAACAAGCAAGAATAATGTAAGTGAACAATGCATTTTGATGTATTGTCGATTGTGATACATTGTGCTTAAGTGCTAAAATTTTGTCTATCAATACCACCTCTTCTTGGAATATATAGCTCTCTGATTTTTCTAATTCCCTAGTTTCTCCAACATGGTATCAGAAATGTTGGTTTGAATCACATCCCATTGTCTACAAGTCTTTTGAGGTGTCAACTAGACATGCTCTATTGACTCGAATCTATTTGTGATTGACTTTGCGTGTCGATCTGTAGACTATATAAGGGTTTAGATCGACAGATCAACATTATGGCTTCCAAGCAAGAACCCGTGATTTTGAATGGTCACAACTATGGAATACGGGCACAAGTTATGTATACCTTGTTGAAAAGTAAGGCCCTCTAGCAATTTACCAAGATTGCAATCCCAGATCCGAAGTATGATCAGAAGAAGTTTGTCCTCAACGAGAAGATGAATGAGGCTATAGAAGTGATTACCACCTACACTCGAGAGAGATTCACTTTCATACAAGTGGGATCAACTATCCTCATTAGGTCTGGAAGAAATTGAAGAATTTGTTTGATTAAGTCGATGACAATTAGGTTATGCAGATTGAGAAAGAGTTAATTTCTCAAAATCCTCTCTCCTTTGAAAGGATTGAGGACTATTTGGCTCATGTCAAAGAGATACAATTGAAATTGGGTGAATGTGGCAAGGAATTTCTAAATAAAGATGGTCAACTCATTGAATTGATCCTCGTGAATCTAAAGACACCTTATAATGTATCATGTTCAATGTTTTGTGCTAGTTGGGAATCCAAAAAAGAAGATGGTAAGGACTATATCTTTAACTCTTGATGTGGATTGTTGATTAGGGTGTAGGAGAAATTCATTAGTGAAGGTAAATTAAGCATCAAGCAGTGGACCCATCTGTTGAAGGCGAAGGTTGGTGGAACTATAGAGAAAGAGGTTGACTAGGTAACCTAGAGAAACGTTGGGAGTGCATCAACCAAAATGAGAAGAAGAAGCGTGATGAGAGAACTAAGGATGTGAAGAAGAAGACCTGCCATTATTGTGGGACATTAAAACATATGGAGAAGGCTTGACAAAAGAAGACCAACGATCTAGAAGAGAAGATCAAGAAACTTGAAGCAGATGTGTCAATTGAATGATTGACCAATGCTCAGCACCAACTTCTAAAGGGTATCGAAAATTATTATAATTTTTTTGTTAGTGCTTCTAAATCCCTACATGCCCACACTGTTAAGAGTGAGTGGATAGTTGATTTTGGTTGTACTCACCATATGGCTAAAGATGTTTCTCTCGTTTCATCCTTAAGTGAAGTTGCATAAAAGAAAATATTTGTTGTAAATGACTATGCACTTACTATTGCTAGTTGTGGTAAACATTATATGTCAAAGCGATGTGATTAGCAATGTATATCATGTACCCAACCTAAGTGAAAACTTCTTGTTAGTACCCCAATTTACCAAGATTTGCAAAAAGGTTGAATCCTAGCCAGATCAGTTTGTTATGAAGGATGTAAACAATTGGGAAATTGTAGTTTAAGGGTTTCTTGATCCCAAAGATGGACTCTATAAGTTATGTGATGTTCCCAGAAGAGATAGAGGAATAATTGCACTCGTAGCTCAAATCAATGACCGCAATAATGTTTCGCATGAACAACTAGGACATTTAAATTTTCAAAACTTGAAACTGATAGTGAAACTTGACATGGATGTTGGACTACCTAAAATCCCCCCCCTAATGGAGTATGTAAAGGGTGTGTGCTTGGAAAGCATCACCAAGCTCCTTTTGGGACAAGAAGGGCAAGGAGAGTAAAGAATTAGATAGAACTTGTACATAATGACGTATTTTAAAAGAACAAACCAACACTAGTAGGTGCAAGGTATATTTTAACCTTCGTTGATGATTTTTCTAAGTACACTTGGGTATATTTCTTGGAGAATAAGAGTCATGTCTTTGAAAATTTCAAGAAATTTAGGGCATTAGTTGAAAAGCAATGTGATCGACCTGTCAAGTGTTTAAGATCAGACAATGGTGGAGAATGCATGGGCAGAATTTTTTAAAACTATATGTCACAAAATGGAATCTCTTGGCAAAAATCTGTACCTCACACACCTCAGTAGAATGAAGTAGCAGAAAAGAAAAATTGGACATTGGTCAAAATGGCATGTTGTTTGCTTCAAGCCAAAGATTTGTCGACTAGCTTCTAGGAAGAAGGTGTCTATTGTTCAAACTATTTGTTGAACCTTATTCTAACTAGAGTTATCCTTAATATGACTCCCATTGAGAAATGGAGTGGCAAGAAACCATCAGTCAATCATCTTAGAACATTTGGATGTATTGCATGGGCACACATCTAGATGACTTTAGAAAAAAATTGGGTGCAAAGAATCATGCTTCCATCATGATGGGCTACTCTAAAGAGTCAAAAGCCTACAAAATGTTTGACCCAGTTAAGCAACAGATCATCATTCAAAAATGATGTTTTTTATGAGAAGACCTCAAATATAAAACTGTTGAATTCTTCTTTTGGTTTGATGAACATTGATCCTTTTGAAATTATGACAAAAACAAGATTGAATGAACCCTATTTAGAGTTTCAACTAGATAGTCGACTCATCTACTTGATTCGATTTAGTCAGCTAGTGACTACATAGTCAACTACCAGCTTTAGGACGCATGATCAATCGTCTAGTACATTGGTCAATACAAGAAATACTTCATCTCAAAATTCTTGTCTAACTTCTTGGGATACTAAGATAATTAAAGATGTTGGAGCTAATGCAAGAGATATCAATGACTTTAAGAAAGACTAGAAGTCAAAAACAATGTGGCAATGTTGCTCTAATGGCACATGTGCAAGAGGCATGCGACCTTATACATATGCAAATGCAGATGGTCACAGATGGTCGACCTAAATGGGAGAACCTTGTGGCTAAAGAATATCGTTCCTTGATGAAGAATAAAACATGGGATTTAGTTCCTTGACCGCAAGGAAAGAAAATGGTGAAACGCCAATGGGTCTACAAGACCAAGTTCACATCTCATGGTGTTGTTGAAAGACATAAGGCTCGTTTGGCTGCAAATGGTTTTTCTCAACAAGACATCATCAACTACACTCTGAGCCTTTATCAGAAGCTAAGTTTGTCAAACTCTGAGCTATGCTTGGGCTTTAGGACACTACAATTATGATGTGCGTACAAAAGTAATTTTCACCTCTTGAATCTCTAGAGCGTTGTGCTAATCGACGGGTGTTGGAACAACAAGCCATGTTAGTTCATCAAACCTTTGTATCTTCTAGACACAAATAGTAGACAATTGATAATCAACTATAAGAGTCGACTGAATGGTCAACTGACGGGCTGACTAGGCTCTCGACTCGTCGAACCTAGCTGACCAACTGATCGGGCAATTGGAACGAAACCGTCAACTATGGCACAAACAGGGCAGAATTCGAGGTTGTTATATGCTATGACCCATGTATGTAGACACATTTTTCCTTAGTTCAAGGGAGTTTGTTACATCTTGGAGCTATAAAAGGATGACCCTATGGGTCGAATGATGTGTGGTAACAAGCAAGAATAGTGTAAGTGAACAATGCATTTCAATGTATTGTCAATTACAATATGTTGTGCTTAAGTGCTAAAAGGTGTCTATTAACACCACCTTTTCTTGGAATAATTGTTGTTGTAAATGTAACTTCGGAAGATATTGTATTGTAAATTATTATTGTATTTTTATTGTACCTCTGTTAGAGATGTTTTTCCTCTGTTCGGGGATGTCATTATTATGTTTGGTCATGTAAGGTCATTGAGGTAAAACCTCTGTTGTAAGTTGGGGCAATAGCACCCCAAACGAAATAATGTATAATGTATTTTTGAGTCTCCCAAGAGATAAGTTGACCTTGCTAGGTCAGGAGGTCGGCCCAGTTAGGTTTTAGGTCAATCACTTGATGTGTATAAAAAGGGAGGCGCCCTCCCTCATTTATACACACACTCACTCACTCAAGTTTGCATGAGTAAGAGAGAGGACAAGTTCACTAGAGAAGAAAGAGAGAGAGCTACAGAAGACTTCTTATTTTTATGTTTTCCATTTTGTGATGTTGCATTAGTGACGAATCTATCTCTGAAGAAGTTTGTGGGGTTTTCTCCTTTATGGTTTCCCCAAGGAAAATTCTTGTGTCTATTGTGTTTTGTTATGCTTATTATTCTTTCAGTTAAAGATCTCACATAATTGAATTAAAGTGCAAACTCTAGCATGGTATCAGAGCCACTCTTAAAGAAGGCATTGTGCAGCAACAGGAAACTAGGGCTTCCTAGTTCAAGGTCTTCTCTCCACAGATCATCATGAAAAGAGGTTTAGGCTAACTCGCCATAAGAGGGCGCATCTTTTAGAGGAAGCAAAATCAAGTTTGAAGAATTTTCATTTTTGACCCAAACACTAGTGTCAGGAGAAAACTACGGCATCAAGCGTTTAAGTTTTTCCTCCATCAATTTGGAAAAGGGAGTACATTTGACAACTCGCCTTGAAGAGGCGCATCTTCCTGTCAAATCAGAAGTTTGAAATTCCTACTTTGGAAAATTAGGGTTTCTCTAACAAACCCTAGGCCAGCCAACTCCAGAACCAGGTTGAACATCTCAAATTAGTAAGACCTAAAATCTCTGTTGTTTCCATTTGAGGTTCTCATTTCAAAATGACTCACCACACCAAGCTTGATGATAAGCTTGAGGGAGTTGACAACTTCCGAGCATGGAAGTATAGGATCTCTCTTGTCCTTGAAGAACATGATTTGGACAAATATATTAGTGAGGAAGTTCTAGCACTAGAGGGAGATGAAGCAAAGGCTATCCACAAGAAGAACTTGGTCAAGGCCAAGAGAATTATTGCAGATTCCATTAAAATCTCATTCCTCATGTGTCATCTTGGAAGACACCCAAGGAGATGTTCAATGCTTTGACGACGTTATTCGAAGGAAAGAACATCAACCGGAAGATGACATTAAGGAACCATCTCAAGAATGTGAAGATCCTAAACTTAGAGACCATATAATCCTACTTCACAAGGGTCGCTCAAATCAAGGAACAACTTGAAGCAGTTGAAGAAAAGGTAGAAGAAGGAGAGATCATTCTGACCACACTGAATGGCCTCCCAAGATCATGGGATTCATTCAATCAAGGAATATGTGTCAGAAAGAAGTTGATCACCTTCAGTAGACTATGGGAAGAATGCATTCAAGAAGAAACTTGGCTAATAAGAAGAGAAGAGAAGATGGGAGCAAATGTTGATCAAGCTCTCATGGTTCACACTAGAAGAAATCATAGCATAAGGGAGGACCACCATCACAGAAGACAAAGAAGACCCAGAAGAGATCTATCCAGTATTAGATGTTATACATGTGATGAGAAGGGACACTACTCTAGATATTGTCCCAGAAACAAAGGCTCCTCCAACAATAAGACTAACAAGAAAAGGCATCATGCTCACACTGTTAAAGATGATGAACCAACAAGGAAACTAACCAGAGAAGAAAGAGTTGATTCTTCAAGTGATAAAGAATATCTCCTAATCTCAGCACTCACGAGTACTGTTACACATGGGAGCAATGTTTGAATCATAGATAGTGGAGCATCCAAGCACATGACGGGATACAAAGAATCATTCGCCAATCTATCTGATCATGAGTCACCTCACAAGGTGAAACTTGGGGATGAATATCAATACTCCATAAAAGGAAGTGGATAAGCTTCCTACAAGCTAGACTCCGACAAATCTTTGAAGATGAAAGATGTTTTATATGTTCCGAGATAAAAGAAGAATCTTCTCTCCATCTCAGCACTAGATGCAAAAGGAATAAGGGTTGCACTTGTTGATGGCCAAGTCCTAATGTGGCCAAAAGGAAATACAATAGATGATGCAACAGTAATTGGAGAGCAAGAGGGAGGCTTGTACAAGTTGAAGGGACAACCTGAACAAGGATTGGTTCATGACTCCATGGAACCAAGTGAACTATGGCATAGAAGGTGTGCACATGTGCACTATAGAGCACTACTTATTGCAAGCAAAGCAGTTTCAGCACTTCCAGAAATCCAAACAAAACATGGAGGCATTTGCAAGGGATGTGCGCAAGGAAAGAATGTAAAGAATGCGTTTTCCAGCAATGAATGCAAAGCAAAATGAATATTGGAGATATTCCACTCAAATGTATGCAGTCCCATGTCATCCAGATCACTAAGCAGGTATGTATATTATGTTTCTTTTCTAGATGACTTTTCCCGTAAGACTTGGATCTATTTCTTGAAAAGTAAAGATGAGTTATTTAGCAAGTTCAAGGAATTCAAAGCCTTGGTTGAAAATCACACTGAGAAGAAGATCAAGACCCTATGGTCAGATAATGGTGGAGAATTCACCTCGGAAGAATCCAAGGATCTTTGCATAGAATCTGGGATTAAGAGAGATTTCAGCACTCCCTACAATCCTCAACAGAATGGCATTGCAGAATGAAAGAACAAAACAATAATGGAAGCAGCAAAAGCAATGCTACATGACCAGGATCTTTCGATGCACTTATGGGCAGAAGCGGAAAGGACAGTTGTGTATGTACAAAACCGTACACCTCACAGAGTATTAAGCAATAAGACTTCCGAAGAAGTTTTCTCAGGTGAGAAACCAGAAGTCACCCATCTTAGGATATTTGGTTGCCCAGTGTACATACACATCCCAAAGGAAAAGAGAACCAAACTAGACCCTTCAGAAAAGAAGGGAATATCCGTGGGATACAGCGACACTTCAAAAGCCTACTGAATATACTTCCCAGAATTCAAGAAGATCGACATCAGTAGAGACGTAACCTTCGACGAAGACCCAACATACATCAATCAAGAAAACTACCTATTGAAGAGATTGACGAACCTGAAGCAACCAGCAATGGAAGAAACGACTCCATAAGATTATGTAGACCACGACATTACAGAACCACAAGATCCTGTAGAACCACTTCGTGAGAAGAACTTCCACAAAAGAAGACCAGCATGGGCACAAGAAGTAATACAAGATGCAGAGATGTATGGCACTCCAGATGGGATGCATAGAAAGCCAGAGACCTAGACCATACACCAGCTATGTGGCCCTCCTATGTGACATCATCAATAAAGAACCTTCCTAGTTAAGAGGGAGTGTTGTTGTAAATGTAACTTCGGAAGATATTCTTTTACATATTATTATTGTATTTTTATTGTACCTTCGTCGGAGATGTTTTTACTCTGTTCGGGGATGTCATTATTATGTTTGGTCATGTAAGGTCATTGAGGTAAAACCTTCGTTGTAAGTCGGGGCAATAGCACCCCAAAAGAAATAATGTAAAATATATTTTTGAGTCTTCCTAGAGACAAATCTCTCTCTGAAGAAGTTTGCAGGGTTTTCTCCTTTATGGTTTCCCCAAGGAAAATTCTTGTGTCTATTGTGTTTTATTGTGCTTGTTATTCTTTCAATTAAAGATCTCACATAATTGAATTAAAGTGCAAAATCTAACAAGAATTAGCTCTATGATCTTTCTAATTCCTTGGTTTCTCCAACAAACAATTTATTAGTTAAGAATAGGTTGCATCCTAAGTAGCATGAATACCTGTACACGGGGGTAGGATATGCGTACCCATACCAGATATCCGCACCCATGTACCGGATACCTCATACCCCTTACCCTATCGCACCCTGTCGTACCCGAAACTTAGTTGAAGTACCCAAGACGTTTCTCACATATTCAGGGGACGTTGATTGCAGAGGGGATGGAGTACCCCTATTTTGAGGACACCTAGGGATGCCCAGGGACCAGTTTTGTACAAGGTACCCCTCTTTTGGGGACGCCTAAGGACTAGTTTGCCCCTCTTTTGGGGACGCCTAAGGACTAGTTTGCACAAGCTCAACCAGTTTTGTACAAGTGACATTAAAGTCAGTAATATTAAATTCTTATAGTAAAAGTGAAATCTTCCTTATTTTTCATTCTCTATCCTTTTACTTAAATTTTTAAAATAACCATTAACTGTTTCAAGATGTTTGAGAGTAGTTCCAACCTCATTGGACTTCATATCCAAAAAGTAGAATTTTAGAACCCATTCAGGATTCAACAAACTTAACAGTTTTCAGGATTTCATAATTGCAACGTTTCTATTATCACACATATAGTATACAGGATACCATATTCTATTTTTCAAATTCCAGTACACTTTCCAGCCAGTTCCCTTACATATGAGATGTTGAGATGAGCATCTATGACGGATCACTATTTGATGATGGACTTTAGTAGTTTCCCATGCCATGACTGAGTCTCAGGACACTCAGATTTGAGGACTGATGTAGTCATTTAGCCATTTGCAGAGCAGTCAGTAGTGCCTAGATTTACAGCAGTAGTTTCTCAATGGACAGATGTTGGTTCAGATTGATTATTTACATGTATACGACTCGACGGATATTATCTTGTGATTGGTTATTATTGCTTTTATACTCATTCTTGTGACATGTCTTAGCATCTAGTGTCATGATTTGGCGGTCATATAAATATGTGGACTTGGTTGTATTGATATTATGTATGTATGTCCCTACTTAGACCTAGAAGTTCTTTACCCATACTCATTGGTTTTACCCTCCTTAGGGAGAATAGAGGTGATCATTCCCACCATACTTTGGCTTGCTAGTGTTGGTCTCATTGTTCACTATCTCCACCCATCCATTACCTTCCAGCTATGTTTATATCCCAGCCTACTACTTGACTTATGGCATGGAGAACCTTTCCCCACTAGAGCCTCTTTGTTGGACAAGCTTCCCTATTTATTTGTGTCTCAGCTCTGAGTTGCTTAGGTTGTGTTGGCTAAACCTGAACAAATAACGCTACCATCAATACAATGTATTTGGAAATGAAATGAATATCTTATAATAAAAAAGCCCATTCATGAAAAGTAGTGTTTTTGAACATACATGAATGCAAGGCAAGCCTAATGAAATCGGCTATGAAGTATATTGAAATGAATATCTTGTAAAAAAACATTCATGAAAAGCAGTGTTTGAAACATACATGAATGCATGAAGCCTCAATAATAAAATCCGTGTAATTAATGCATGGACAAAGGCTATGGAAATTCGAAGGCCCAAAAAGCAATGGTTCTTAGAAAGTTATATCTAAAGATTGTTGGTCTCACTTGTATTTGATTTGGATTGTGGGCATTTGTCAAGGTGAATAAGCACCTCTGAATGTAACATATCCATTTGTGAGACACTGCCATCCCCTGTGTTGTTGCTTGTCTAGCATATGCTAGAGTGAATATCCCCTTTTCATATCCAACGTGTCACAGTATCAAGTTGGTAGCCGTCCTTTATCCTAACCATTTGATTTCTAGCCCTCACCCTTCATTAGCAAATTGATTACAACTATGAAGTGAGTATGGTATTGAAAGTCTGGTCTAAGTTATAATTAATTAAAGAAACTCTATATTTGGTTGATAGATCGCCAGTGAAATGATTGCTACTTGTTATAATTGTTGTTTGAATGATTTGTAGAGCATGTCTTAACCTCTAAACACTTGCAGCAGATTGATGTTAACCTGGGTTATATTATTGATTATTTGATTATCTGTCTGGGCATATTGGATATTGTACCTGATCATGCAAAGATCTGTAGGGTGTATGAGTATGCACCTTAGATGGATTTGGGCTCCCTGAGTCCAGTGAGACAATTATTTCAGTTTCGGGCAGTTACAATGATGATTTGTCTCAGTATACCATTCTGGTGCAGTTTTGCCATGCTGAGTGGCCTGTCAGAGCAGGGAGGTGATTTGATTGGTTCACCTAGGGCGCTGTATGATGAGGGGGTGGTCCAGCCACTTGTTTTTACCATTTTACCCCCTCCTAGAAGAGCCTAGTGGGCTCAGTTTGACAACGCTGGCACTCTAGGAGGCAGTTTGGGCCATATCACGTTTCCCAAGGCAGATTAAAAATAATAAAAATGGCTACTGAAGAATTCGCTTTGGGCTACTGACGCAAGGAAATGGCATGGGATGAGTTTTGATGATGAGGGTGATGTTTTCCACTCCTTCTCTAGCAGTTTCAGCACTTGGATGGACCCACATCCATCTCTCCGACATATTTTATTATTTTCTGGAGCTTTTGGAGGCTCACGATTTCCTTAAAGAGGCACTATTTTGCATTTAAAAAATATATTTATTTTATTGTGCCATGGGAACACACTAGGGGTGTTAGTTAATACCCCCTGGACCCACCATGAGCTTTATTCATTTTTATTGAGTGGGATCCCCTATCCTAGGGTGATTTAGTCCATTGATATATTATATTGTTGTATTGATCCATGTACTTTATGTTGAGCTCATCTCAACCGTTGATTAGAACATTTTGATATTTTAATCTTAGCCATCCATTTGAAAGGTGGTTAAGATTTTGTTATCTCTCATTCCTATTTAAAGGAGAGAGATTCTCATTGTAAAGGGGTGGAGAGATCTAGAGATTTTTGGCTCTAGGCTATTGGAATAAAAATACTTTCTTGGGCATCTTGGATCTTGGAATTGGAATGCTTGTGGTGATTGTAAATGCTTCTTCCTCTGCACTAACAAACATTGGTGGCCATCTTGATTTTATCTTCAACTAACATTGTTTTACAAGCAAAGAAGACATTTTGGAGAGGTGCGAATTGGTGGACAAGCTTACCCTTCAAGCTTCAAGAGGAAGTTTTGGGTGACAGGGAGTTGTTTTGTCTTTTGTACCAAAAATTCATGTTTCTCATCTCTTTGTATGCATCTCTTTCCATTCTTGATTTATTGATTGATCTTTGTGTCCTTGATTGACAGGAATAGGAAAATCGATTTGGTTGAAGGAGGCAAAACGTTGGCAAGAAGGGCTCATCAAAGTTTGGCATTTGATCTTTGTGGGGAGTAATCCTCGTCACAAGCCTCTTCCATTTTCATCTTCTAGGTATGTTCCATGAGGTATGAAATTCTTCTAACCTATCCATCTTTTCTCTTAGATCTCAAAACCCTCATTTTTCACTTTTTCCTAGATCTACTTGGATCTAGCTTGTCTTTGGGAGTAATAAAAAGAACCCGCCTCTATAGCATCCACGACAATCTGGATCTATAGTTTGGTGGCAATCGGGCTTCATTTGACACATTTTCCAAGGCACTTAGCCTTCCTTGGGTGAGCTCGCACTCCTTGGTTGGGTGAGTTTTGCTAGTTCTCTCACTTGGGTAGGTGAGATCCCACTTGATTTGCACTCCTCTCATTTGATAACCTACCTCTAGTGCTTCACTCCTTTGATTTTTGCCTTGTGGGCCCCATTCCTCATTTTGAGGGTTGTGCCCCACTTGGGTCATTGGGTGATGCATTTTCAAGCTCAAATCTATGGAGATCTAGCCTACCTTGGGGCATGCCACTTAAAACCCACCTTGATAATTGCCTTAACTACCCCGATCTACAATTTGGTATAATTTGGACTCCATTTGCCCCTCCATCTAAAGGCACCAGTCTCCTTGGGTCAATTCGCACTCCTTGGGGATTGTGTCATAGGCTAAGATCCCATATGTGGGTGTGTCTAATTTACCTTGGATCCATAGATCCACATCATCAAACAACCCTTAGCACCATATCACCCCTAATTTGAGCTTGTGGGACCCATTTGAATCATTTCCCTATTATAAGAAAGAGGGCCCTACTTGTGTATTTCATGGTGTTAGATCTATCTCTTTGGTCCTCCTAGGTGGCCTAACTCATTCATTGGTTGAAAAATTCCTAATATCTTAAGCCTCTTCAACCACACTTAAACTCTTGGGCTCACCTAAGCTTGCATTGGTTTCTGTAACTCAATTTACACACTACCCTATGAACCTTTGCTTTGGCTAATCTTCTTTGATTGGTTATAGGGTCTCCCCCTTGGTTGTGATTCTTCATAATCTAAAGTGAAGAGTGCCTCGATTGACGTGACTCCCAGCTTGCATTGGGAACCGTTGCACTTCTTGGGTCAGCTCTTTAGTTGTCCATCTCCTCTACCGTCCCGGGTGGGATACCTTTAGGGACAACTACAAGTTGTGTGACAACACTTTCCACTGGATTCTATCATGTACGAGGGTATGGGATTGGCATTTAATCAAGCACATCAACCTCTCTATGTACCTTGATGTTGGTGGTGCTTATTGTTGAACTCCTCTATCATGACCTTAATAACAATGTACCCTTCACTCAAGCAAAATCACTTATTAAGCATCGAAAGCTTTTTCTACTTTATTTTAACACTTGAATTAGGAAGTTTCATCAAAATTGTAGGGTGTTGACTAATGTCCTTCGAGGACCAACTTTGAGATTTAAGGTAGAGGCAAGGGATGGACCCTAGAGGAGGAGGCACAAGGTGAAATTGATGAATAAGATCCCAATATAGGGAAGGATTTCGATATATAATTATTTGTTGTAGCATGAAGTTTTTTGGTCTCTATATGCCATTTAGCCCCTTTGTTTATGTATTTTGGGTCATATATGGATTGCACTTGATGTATTTTTAGTTGTATGCACCCCTGCTATATACATGAAAAAAATTGCATATTTGTGTATAATGGTTTGGATTCATATGGATGCACATGAATATATATGTAGTATGTACATTGAAAATGATTTAAATTTCATATGTATTATAATTTATAAATTTATAATTGTAAAAATTTAAATATATATATATATATATATATAATAGAGAGAGAGAGAGAGAGAGTACCCCCAACGTACCCAAGTCCCCTGTTTCAAAAAGTGGTGTCCCCATACCCAAGTTTCCTGGCAACTTAGATATATATAGTCTACACTACCCCCGACGTACCCAAGTACCCTGTTTCAAAAAGTGGCATCCCCATCCTCGTACCCACATTTCCTGGCAACTTAGGTTGCATCGTATTGGGCTTACAAATGGATGTCATTGGGTTTTCCGCAAATCTGAAACAATTAAAGCATGTTTTGTGGAATTGCAAGGTTGCCAAATATATTTTGTATGGATTGCTGCTAAGTACAATATCCTCTTTGTTGCCTCTCTTTATTAAAAGGGGGTATGTTTTAAGAAGAAATGGATAGTCCAACAAGAAACCAGGAGTGGGTGGGGTGTGATCAGACTGAGAGACATCACCTTATGGAAACAACGGTGTCAAGCAAACTTTCATGAGGCACCTGCTCTGTTCAATTAGAGAGAAATTTTAACTTTTAGATCAGAGTTGACTATGCACATGTCAGCTATGATTGACATTTTTGGGAAAGATTTACATTGTAGATATTCTTGAGATCAAAGCCAAAGCAGACATGCTAGATCCCCTAGCTCATGTAGGGAGGAGAAACATGTGTGACCACCCTTAGGTTCTATGATTCATCAACCTTGATGTACATTTGCAATGTTTAGTAATGAAATCTAATATGCATTTTCAAAAAAGGAGAAGACTTGGAAATTCAACATTCTTTAATGACTGCTAATCTCTGTTTGGCAAATAGTGCAACCCCTTATCATGCTGTGGGAACAACCGAATATGCCATTCCTTTGAATCTTGTTTTCTTTGTTATATAGGGCATTAAATCATCTTCTTCTTCAGTTGATTGGCTAGAGTTTCGGCATCTCCACTTCCTCCAGGGGTGACTATTATATCTTGCTTAAAGTTTGATAGTATGTTACCTTGGACACCCATGATTGGGTTCTCCCCTCTGCACAGTATCACCTATCCCGTGAATAGGACACTAACTTAAATTTGATTATTTTGACAATTGCTGTCATATTTGTTGCCACTATGGCCTGCCATCTCCAGAGTCTCAGTTACTAACACCCCCTAATTAAGAGACCAGACCTTTTACTCGTAACCATCACTACTTCATAATTGAGAACAAATATTACATGTTCAAGGCAGAGAATGCTCATACCATGGCCTTAATTTTGTAGGCAAATGTCTTTGCATCGTACTTGTTATTCTTCATATCAGCAACAAAATCCCCAAATGATTCTGGAACTATCAGTCCTTCCGGAAGTGATGAATTCTCCACTTGCAGGACTTCGTAGATCTCTTTTGCCATTCTCTGCACAATTCCCTTTCAAATTTCATAATAATGAAACCAGCAGCATTATTATAGCTTGCATTCCACCAAAACACAAAACCACCCACAAGTGGCATTCCAGCAGAAATAAAACTCAAAACACATAAATTCCAATACAATATAACCTATCCCCATGCCAAGAATGACCACCCATGTAACAGAACAATGGAAAGAAAGCGCCCATATAGCACTCATTCATTACAAGCAAAGACCATCCACATAACCATTTCCAGTTAAACCACCCACTGAACTAGCATTCCATTACACACAAAACAACCCCATATAACACTTATTTTTAGAGTCCAGTATACACAAAACAGCCCTACACAACACAAATTTCTAAGGATTAATAGGAGTACACAAACGTGATAAATTCAATGTATTGCAGCGAGATCTCAGTAACCTGTCTTACCGGAGAGCTATTCATCCTCCTCCTGAGACTCGGTCCCACTTTCCTCCCAAAGCAAACTGTATAAACACAATAAATTCAAATAAAAACAAGTGAAATTAGTCAACTGGGTCTTGGTTTTATGGTTAAGCGCGGCTGGTAACATTTCTCACCAAAGTTTAAATCTCTAGAGACAATTTTTGCCCCACAGCGAGGTGCATATCCAGGCAATCTTGTCAAAATATATATCCCATCCAAAACAACCAATTCCTAAGTCCTGGACAACTTTGACCAAATAGATACCCAACCCATGGCTTCTTAGCCCAAGGCTTGATCGAGTGTTATAAGCCTGCTACGTCCATGGTTCAAATAAAAAGCAGATGAAATCAAAATGGGTTCGCATAGAATTCAAATGCTTACCAAGGGGAGAACAGCTCTTCTCGCTCTCAATGCTAGCAACCGCAGTCAAATTGAACAGGAAGCGCAGTAAAAACACTAGAATCAGTAGAGTATACACTATAGTCTTGCACGAAATATGGCGTGATGTGCCCTTGACTTTCATTAAATCCCGGAAACCAGAGCTGGTAGAAATTGTTATGTGTCTCAAGCTGGGGGATATATGGAGCTGCATCGTTCTATATATCTTATCTACCCAAAAAACAAAAACAATCGTCAGCCAAATCTAGTACAAATCACAGTTATCTCAGATCTCTGAAATAAACTGCTTCTTGAAGCTCCCGCACTCCATAGTAAATGGAAGTGTTGCAGGAGAGTCTGCAATAACTCCAGTTAATGCGTAAGAGGAGGACAGAGGCTGAGTCCCTTCCTCGTACAAATAACAACAATAATGGCGTTTGCTGCCACCTACGCTGAACCTGAGCCTCCATGGAAAAGCAAGGAAGCGCAAATTGAAAGCAAGGAAGCTCTGTCTATCTCTATCTCGTTCTCCTGGGTAGTTGTGAAGTCAGTGAGGCACCAAACGCTTAGGAAGGCGCACGTAGGAAACTATCAGTTGGCAGCCAAAAAATATAGATATGCATTTTGCTTCTTATGCAAATCTCCTCGATATACTCCCAGATTCTTACTGCAACTACCAATTAAATTTCTACGCATTATTAACTTTCAGATTTCAACTAAGCTTACGTTTCAAATCTCAAGGATTTTATTTGGTGTTAAGCGTGAGTCATATTTATTTTTAGGAAGAATTTTTCACAAATTTTCTGGTGTGGATTATATGTGTTTTGAGTTTTGATGTGCTATATGTTTTTATTGAACATTCTATATTTATAAAATTTTAGGCAAAACCTGTAAGTTCAATGTTTAAAGTAGAATTTCTTAAATTAAAAAAATATATATAAAGTTTTTTGGAAAATGTTTAAAGTATAATTTAAAATATATATATAATTTTGTTTTTTGTGATTATTAATGAAATTTGGTGATATAATTTTTGCAAATAAATTATACAATCTTTATAATTTTATTATTGTTTTAATAATTCCAATACTAAAAATATAGTCAATTTCAATCATTTCAAAAAAATCAAAATCATTTATTATTTACACTACTCTAGAAATATATAAAACCTAGTTTTTAAAAAAAATACTTAAATCATTTAAATGATTTTGTTGAGATATATTTTATATATTTAAAAAAATTTCAAAATCATTTCTTATTAAACTACTCTAAAAATATATAAAAACTAGTTTAAAAGAAATATTACTTAAATCATTTAAATGATTTTGTTGAAATATATTTTATATTTTTATTCATAAAAAAAATGAAATGATTTTGTTGAAATGTATTTTATACTTTTATTTATAAAAGTATTTTATATTTTTATTTATAAAAAAATTAAATGATTTTGTTGAGATGTATTTTATATTTTTATTTATAAAAGTATTTTAAAGGAATTGTTTTCATATTTTTTATTATTAAAAAATAGTAAAGCTATTTTTATACCATTTTGTTGAGATATATTTTATAATTTTATTTATATAAAATAGAAATGATTTTGTTAGGTTGTATTTTATATTTTTATTTATAAAAGTATTTTAAAGGTAGTTTTTTCATTTTTTTTATTATTTAAAAATAGTAAAGTTATTTTTTATGGTTAGGTTTTTTTTTAGATTTTTGGAGTGGACAAGTACCTATGCTTATATTCAAACTGAATCAAGGTATGGTCAACGCATCATTCACAACATTTATTACAAAGAACCTGGGTGGGGAGGGTAACATTCATTACTCCCAACCACCCAAGCTACATCCATTTGACTGCCTATGCTTCTAGATTGCAGGACATAACATGTCTCAACAAAATTTAACCAAGGTGGATGGAATGAAATCCATATAGCCCCACCAATGGACCACCTTATACTTGACATAGTCTAATATTCTACATTTTCAATCTTTTTCGAGTATATTTTCCTTCTTATTTTGTTGGGAGTGTGGTTGAAAATCCTTTAAAAATCTTAGAAACACATATATTAGCTATAGAAATTGCATAATTTGGGTGCCATGTGGTTATTGGAGGGTACTAAATCTATTTATGGATTCAAAAACACAATTTAAACACTTCCAAATTTAGATCTTGCCAATAAAAGTAATTGAATTCCCACCAAAACCCAGAAGTTCAAAACATAAAATAAATAGAGTACTCATACACACTTTGGTTGGTGGACACTGATAGGTCACAAGTTAAGTGCCACTAATAAGTTGTCAATTACTTGTTATAGCCTTCTTCTAGTTAAATGAGTTATTTGTCACAACCTACCCATTATCTATGCATCAGCTAAGATTTATTCATGCATAAGCTACAAGTTATCCATGCATCAACTACCAGTTATATATATCATGCATAAGCTACAAGTTATCCATGCATCAACTACCAGTTATATATATCATGCATAAGCTACAAGTTATCCATGCATCAACTACCAGCTATATATATATATATATATATATAAGTGTCATTAATTGTTGATATATTTGTAATTTCCGAAGTTGATGTATCATGCATGAGCTACAAGTTATCCATGCATCAACTACCAGCTATATATATATTAATTGTTGATGTATTTGTAACTTCAGAAGATATTATGATGTATATTATCGTTGCATGTTGTTGTATCTCCATAGGAGATGTGTTTACCTCTTTTCGGAATGTCATTACTGTGTATAGACCTTGAGGTACAACCTTCGTTGTAAGTCGAGGAAATAGTCCCCAGTGTAACATCGTGTAATGTGTATTTGGAGTCTCTCTAGGAGAAGTCGGCCATGTTAGGGTAACATGCCGGCCCGAGTGATGTAATAGGTCAGTGACTTGATTACTATAAATAGGGAGGTGCCCTCCCTCATTTATACACACCTCACACTCACTCAAGTTCGCATGAGAGAGAGAGATAGAGAGAGATAAGGAGGAGAGATAGATACTCGATGAAAACTTCTTATTACTAAGATTGATCATCTTATGGCATGGTCTTTGTGACTATACTATTGTTTTCTTCTTTATGGCGTCCCCAGTAAAAATCTTTGTGTCTTGTGTATCTGTTATATCTTATGCATATTGATGTACTTGTTATTCTTTCATATAAATATCCTAACTAAGCTAACAATATCTAAGAAAAACTAACATGGTATCAAAGCCTCTCTGAAAGAAGGCTCTATGCAGCAACGAAAACTAGGGCTTCCTAGTTCAAGGTCTTCTCTCCACATATCATCAAGAAAAGAGGGCCAAGATAAATCGCCTCAATAGGGTTCATATTTTGGTGGAAGCAGTTTCAGATTTGAAGAAGTTTCAATTTTGACCCTGTCACTAGTGCCAGGAGAAACTAGGGCATCAAGTTTCGGAGGCTACCCACCTCAGTTTTCAAGAAAGGACCTCGTTGAGCAACTCGCCTCAAGGAGGCGCATCTTTCTATCCAAACAGAATTCCCAGACTCCAAGTTTGGAAAATTAGGGTTTCTCTGACAAACCCTAGGTCAACCATCTCCAAAACCAAGTCGAACACCTCAAATCGATAAGATCTAAATCTTTGTTCTTTCCATTTGAGGTTCTCATTTGAAAATATGACTCACCATACTCAACTTGAGGACAAGCTTAGAGGGGGTGGTAACTTCGAGCATGGAAGTACAGAATCTCTTTGTTCCTTAAAGAAAATGATTTCGATCTATACATCAATGGAGCAGTTCCAGAACCAGAGGGAGATGAGGGTAATGCTACTCATAAGAAGAACTTGGCTAAGTCAGAGAGAATCATTATAGATTATATTAAGGTTTGCCTCATCCCCCGTGTGTCTTCATTCAAGACACCGAAGGAAGTATACGATGCTTTGAGAAAGACGTTCAAAGGAAAGAATATCAACCGGGAGATGACTTTAAAGAACCAGTTCAAGAATGTGAAGATACAGAACACAGAGACTATATAGTCTTACTTCACAAGGGTTGCTCAAATCAAATGACAACTTGAAGCAGTTGAAGAGAATGTCGAATAAGGAGAAATTGTGATGACTACCTTGAATGGTCTCCCTAGATCATGGGACTCCTTCATTCAAGGAGTATGTGCAAGAAGGAGGTTGATCTCTTTCGGCAGACTCCGGGAAGAATGCACACAAGAAGAAGCTCGATTTGTAACAAGAGAAGAGAAGATGGGAGAAACTAAAGATCAAGATCTCACAATTCATACCAGGAAGAACTACAAGAAGAAGGAGAACCACCACCACAACAAGAAGAAGGACAAGAAACAAAAGAAGATCAAGAGAGATGCTTCCAATGTTTGATGCTATACTTGTGATGAAAAGGGATACTTTGCAAGAGACTTTCCCATCAGGAAAAAGAGACATCGTGCTCATGTTGCTGAAGACAATGAACCAACAAACAAAAGATTCAGAAGAGAGAAGGATGATTCAGATGAAGAGTATGTGCTACTCTTGGTACTTACGGGCACTATCTCACATGGAAGCAATGATTGGCATGTGGATAGTGGAGCATCCAAACACATGACGGGATACAAAGAATCATTCGTCATTATGTCTGAGCATGAGTCACCTCACAAGGTGAAACTTGGGGATGATTACCAATACCCCATAAAAAGGGATTGGAGTAGCTTCATACAAGCTAGAATCCGGGAAATCCTTAAATCTGAAGGATGTGTTGTATGTTTCAATATTGAAGAAGAATCTTCTCTCCATATTTGCACTAGATGCAAAGGGAATGAGAGTTGCATTTGTCGATGGCCAAGTTTTGATGTGGCCTAAAGGAAAGATAATAGATGATGCAACATAGATTGGAGAAGAAGACAATGGTTTGTACAAACGAAAAGGACATCCTAAACAAGCATTGGTTCATGAGTCAATAGAACCAAGTGAACTATGGCACCGAAGGCTTGCACATGTGCACTACATAGCACTACCGATGGTAAGCAAAGCAGTATCTGGACTTCCAGAGATCCAGGAAAAGCATGAATGCATTTGCAAAGGATGTGCATAAGGAAAGAATGTGAAGAATACATTTCTCAATAGTAAAGCAAGGCTAAAGGAATACTGGAGATAGTACACTCAAATGTATATGGACCAATGTCTTCTAGATAATTAAGCGGGTATGTGTACTATCTTTCCTTTATATATCATTTCTCACGTAATACTTGGATATATTTATTGAAAGGGAAAAATGAAGTAATTTCAAGGAATATAAAGCCTTAGTTAAGAACCAAACTGATAGGAAGATCAAGACTCTGTGTTCAGACAATGGTGAAGAATTAACCTCAGAATAATTCAAGGAACTTTGCAGAGAGTCTGGGATTAAGAGGGAGTTGAGTACTCCATATAATCCACAACAGAATGGGGTTGTGGAATGAAAGAACCGAACCATAATGGAAGCAACAATGCTACATGACCAGGATCTTCCTATGCACCTTTGGGCAGGAGCGGCAATAACAGTTGTGTATGTATAGAACCATACTCCTCATCGAGTACTTGACAACAAAACTCCAAAAGAGGCTTTCTTGAGAGAGAAACCAAAATTCAGCCATATTAGAATATTTGGCTACCTGGTGCACATACATATCCCAAAGGAGAAAAGGACCAAGCTCAATCCTTCTGGAAGGAAGGGTATATTCGTAGGATATAGTGATACATCAAAGGCCTACCGAATAACCTTCCTAGGATTCAAGAAGATCGACATCAACAGAGATGTAACCTTTGATGAAGAATCGACATACTTCAGATCCAAGAGGCTACCTACTCAAGAGGTCAAGGAGCCTGAAGAAATGAGAGTCCAAGATATGGAAATTGGAGAAGAAATCCCAAAATACCATGAAAATCATGACATGTAAAAACTACAAGAGCTGGTAGAGACACTTCTCAAGAAGGACTCCCACAAGAGGAAACCAACATGGGCACGAGAGCTCATACTAGAAGTAGAAAGGTATGGTGCTCCATAAGGAATGCATAGAGAAAGGAAAACTCCAAATCCTTACAAGAGCTGTGTGGCCCTACTGTGTTACTTCATTGATAAGGAACCTTCCACCTGTGAAGAGGATTCATAAAAGAAAGAATGGAAGGATGCCATGATTGAGGAATTTCACTCGATCATGAATAATGGTGTCTGGGAGATAGTTCTGAGACTAGAAAAGAAGTCTCTCATGACTTCAAAGTGGATCTATAAGATCAAGCATACTGCAGATGGTGGCATCGAGAAATACAAGGCAATATTTGTAGCACGGGGATTCTCACAGAAAGAAGGCATAGACTACAAAGAGACATTTGCACCCATGGAGAGGTACACTTCCATTAGGACCATACTTGCATTAGCTGCAGTTATGAAATGAAAGATACACTAGATGGATATTAAGCAACATTCTTGAATGGTGTGGTCGAGGATGAAGTGTATGCGGAACAACCACTAGGATTCGAGACACATGACAGACAAACTCATGTGTACAAATTGAAGAAGGCCTTGTATGGATTGAAACAGACACCGAGGACATGGTACAACTGGATGGATAGCTTCCTGATGAGTCAAGGACTTACCAAGATTAAAGCAGATTCCAACCTTTACTTCAAGGTTGAAGGCGGAAGACTAGTGATGCTCCTACTATATGTTGATGACTTGTATCTGACGGGAAATGATGAACTCATTAAAGATGTAAGGAGGAGACTTGCTACAGAGTTTGAGATGAAATTCATAGGGATGATGAACTACTTCTTAGGCATGGAGGTGTGACCGAATGCGGATGGGATTTTCCTTAGTCAAGGAAAGTATACAATGGAGATTATGAAGAGATTTGGAATGTTGGACTGCAAGGCAATAGCCACACCTATGACATTAAACTTGAAGCTTACGATTGATGCTTCATCTGAGTCAATCAATCTCGTGATGTATCGTCAGATGATTGGATCCTTGATGTATTTGACGAATAAAAGACCCGATATATGCTTTGTTGTGAACACCCTGAGCCAGTTCCTGGTGGATCCAAGATATTTTCACCAGATAGCTGCAAAGCATGTATTGAGGTACCTAAAAGGTACAGTGGATGATGGGCTCAAGTATGATATGAATAAGAAGATTAACCTACACAGTTAATTTGATTCAGATTGGACATGTAGCACCACTAATGGGAAGAGCACTTCGGGTTGTTGCTTTAGTTTGGGATTTGACATTTTCTCGTGTTTTAGCAGGAAGCAGTCATGCGTGGTCCTGAGTATAGCCGAGGCATAGTATGTTGTCACTTGCTCGGCTCGTTGAGAGGTAGTGTGGCTATAAAAGCTACTTTCTGACTTATTTGATCTCCAGCTCGATGTGACTTGTATCTTCTGCAACAATCAAAGTTGTGTGAAGCTGTGGGAGAACCCTGTGTTCCATGACAAGTTGAAGAACATAGAGATCAATTTCCACTATATCAAGGACATGGTGTAGAGAGGAGCAATGAAGCTCCAGTACATGGAAACAGACGAGTAAATAACAGATGTGTTGACCAAGCCTCTAACTAGAGTGAAGTTCGAGTACTTCATAGAAAGACTTAGTGTGATCCAAAATGAGACCCCTCGAAAGAGGGAGTGATGAATTCTAGCATAGCTTGAGATAGGTTGTCTGAGCATAAAATCCTAGCAAAGATCATAGGTTGCTCAGACGTAATCAGTCATGTAGGTTATCCTTGAATAAGTCCTGGAGAAGCTCGCAGGTTATCCTTGGATGTAATCAATTATGATATGTTTTTATGCTAGAAATAACGAGAAACCATAATACGATGATGCATTGTATCTCACATGGGAAATGAGACATGTTGTCCAAGCGAAAAATACCCTGGTGTAGCAGGTTGCTCGTACGTAATCGGTCCTGCAAGTTGTTTGAGTGTAAATACGAGTCCTAGTGTGATACGCAGGTTACTTAGATGTAATAAGTCCCAAGACAATCATCTAAATGTAAATATGAGCCCAAGCATGGTACGCAGGTTATTCGGATGTAATAAGTCCTGAGACAGATTATCCGAATGTAAATATGAGTCCTAGCGTGGTACGCAGGTTATTTGGATGTAATAAGTCATGTGGGTTCTCCGAGTGTAAAATGATCCCTGGCATGGTACGCATGTTACTCAGATGTAATACACTCTGAAGGTTGTCTGAACGAAAAATATTGTGGACGCAGGATGTTCAGATGTAATAAGTCCTTGAGGTTGACGTAGAACATAAAAGCTCTGGTGTAACAGGTTGTTCGGTCGTAATTAGTCCTTACATATATATCTATATATGTGTGTGTTCCCATGTTGGAGATGATAATAGCATAAAGCATGTGAGGTGCACCTAGGTGGTTTTCCTTACTGGTAGAATCCAGGTTCACTGTGTAGAGACGTAATGCACTGAGGGTGCTCCTAGGCGATTCTCACATAGTGGATGTTACAACTTTTCTTAATGACAAGAAATATCCTGATATACTATATGGTGATAGAACACAGGTAGTCTGCATCTGAGATGTTCTCTGTGTGTTTATTTTTGTTTTGTGCGAGACAAAAGTGATGATCTGGATACGACAAGATAAAGGTAGGAGACGTAGGTTACTTCCGTGGCAATGTGTCTTGGACAGTTCCTACGTGATGGCTTTCTCGCAGATGTGATGAAGACCTATATGAGGATTAGGCCTACACCCAACATGAAAAAGGGCTGGCTTTGTAGAAACTTCCAATGACAGATAATACCTTTCAATGATCGATAAGATGATGATGGTAGAAGATACGATGATGACTCTATGACTCCATGATGAAGACTTGACTAGATGTGTTGATGACTGTGCAAGAGAGATAATACCTTCCTAGTTAAGAGGGAGTGTTGATGTATTTGTAACTTCGAAATATATTCCGATGTATATTATCATTGTATCTTATTGTACCCCCATCAAGATGTGTTTACCTCCTTTCGGGATGTCATTATTGTGTATATACCTTGAGGTACAACCGCCGTTGTAATTTGGGGCAATAGTCCCCAATGTAACATCATGTAATGTGTAGTTGGAGTCTCTAGGACAAGTCAGACATGTTAGGGTAACATATCAACCCTAGTCATGTAATAGGTCAGTAACTTGATTAGTATAAATAGGGAGGCAACCTCCCTCATTTATACACACCTTACACTCACTGAAGTTTGCATGAGAGAGAGAGAGAGAGGCAAGGAGGAGAGATAGATAGATATTGAAGACTTCTTATTATTGGGATTGATCATCTTATGACATAGTCTTTGTGACTGTACTATTCTGAGGAAGTTTGCGGGGTTTTCTCCTTTATGGTTTCCCCGGTGAATATATTTGTGTCTTGTGTATCTATTCTATCTTATGCATATTGTTGTACTTGTTATTCTTTCAGATAAAGATCTTAACTAATCTAACAAGATCTAAGAAAAACTAACACTAATAAGTTATCAGTTACTTGTTCTAGGCTTCTTCTAGTTAAATGATTTATATATCACAAACTGCCCATTATCTATGCATCAAGTAAGAGTTATTCATGCATAAGCTACAAGTTATCCATGCATCAACTACCAGTTTTATATATTATTTATTGTTTTTTTTGTAAGTTCCAATCTATTAAAAAAAGAAAATGGTGGTACATATGAGTTTACAGACAGACCTGCTCAAGATGAGCATGTATAGAGTTCCAAGATAAGTCTGAGCCCTCCCTCTAGGAGGGAAAACAGGTCCACAAAACCCTCCCTCCAGGAGGGAAAACAGGCTGTCCAAAAAAACATACACAAAAACCTCCTTAGTTTTTGGAGGAACCAGATACAGTGCTACCACATTAACATTGAAATAAACAAGAAAAACCTAAGAGTGCCCTACTGAACAACATGTGGACGAGGTGAAAAAACCTTTGGGATTGCATGCAGACCGGCACATGGCCATGGCGAAATCGATTCACGGCTTGAAGAGAATGGTTCCTCCTCGATAGGAAAGTTGCAACCTGATGAGGCTGGTTGAGTAGGCGCACTTGGCTAAACAAGCTCGCTTGACTTGGACTTCATGGTTCCACTCGACGTCGCCTCCAAATTTTCGCTAAACGTCGCCATTTTTTCACCACGGGAGTTGCTTTCCTCTTCCATAGGATCTGCAGGGGGCGAATTGGTGGGGAGTGGAGCCATCTTTTTGGTAACGACTTGCTTGGACAAAAATTTGCATGAAGGGAGGGTGGAGGGTCGGCAATGCGGAGGGGGGATGGAGCTGGGTGAAGGAACAGGGGTGGAGGCTAGGGCGACAAAGGGCGGTTATGGAACCGGTGGCGCAACAGCCTGGGCAGCTGGCGGAGGTGGAGCTGGAGGCTCTGGGGGTGGAGGAACTAGAGGGTTGAACCTGAGGACCAGTCGAGCGAGTAGGTTCTTAAAAACCCAGTAATTCTGTCTGTGCTCCGTTGTTCTACCAGCTACACTAAGAGCTCCAAATAATTCATCTTCCCAATCATTAGCAATTCATCTAAATTCCTCCAGGATCTCCAAATCAAAGTCATAGCCACTGGCTTGGGCCATGAGAGGTAAGTGGCGATGATCCTGAGCAATACGGCCATGCCCTATGCGGGGGGTACCTCTTTGTCTTCGGAGCATATCTTGAGCACAACTATGAGCGGAGTAAGGTGATGACAGACTGAAATCAGAGCAGGTAGATGATGAGCCAGAGCTGAGCATTGGGGTGACGAAGCGAAGCCGAGAAAACTGATAGCAGAGCATGGAGCAGGGTGCAAGTGAAACAACCTAGCCTCCAACGCCGTCCATGTTAAGTGGCATTGGTGAGGTTTATGGCAGCCAGGTGGGAAATTAATGGCGATAGGGCTTTGAAAGGATAGCCTAGTCCTTTCGGCCTGCCCAAATGCGTCCACGTCCCCCTTTGATATGAATGTGCGCATTGATGATGGTGGGGTGAGGTCATGCACTTACACTCATTTTTTGTATGGTAGTAACAACTTGGAGAGAGTGATTTCCTTCAAATATCTTGGGGATTGATTTTGGTCTTGAAAACAATTGTAAGTTGGCAAACTTTGTGATGTGGGATAAAAGTAAATTCCTCTTCAAAACTCTCAACACTCTTGTTCTTGTGTATGGGTGTGAAGTTTGGGGCTACAACCTCTCTAGAGAATCTTGGAGAAGGATTGAGCAAATCCAAAGGCGTTTTATAACTTACAAGGTTAAAATAGAAGTAATACATCATATAGTATTGTTGTGGTTGAAGTGGGTCTTTCCCCCATTGAGAGCATAACTATGACTAGGCACCTAATGTACCAAAAAAAATTTAAATAACTCAGGAGACTAGAGACTTCCGAAAATTGTTTTAAATTTCCAGTCAAAACCACCTAAGGCTCAAGCGAGGTTGGCATAAAGATGCCATGTCTTGGTTAAAGATGTGTGGGATTGACGATAATGTCACTTTGCAAAACATTTCAATGTTCAAAAAGAAACTGTGGTGTGATGCAAATTTAGAGGATAAAAGAAAATTAAGATGTTACAGAGAGGTCATTAACACTAATCTTGGAATTCAAAACTATCTTTGTATTTTAATTAGCATAAAGAAGAAGATCCACATAGCTAAAATAAGAACTAACTCTCATGAGGAAACTCCTTGGGCTAAAAGGATCTGTCATCTTTCTGAGACTATGAGTGTTGAGAATGAAAAACACTTCCCCTTAGATTGCCCTGTGTACATCCACATAAGATCTTAGTTTCAAATATTTTGTTACAAGACGAACATGCCCAACCTTCTATCCCATCAAAATCATAGTAATATAGGAACTCTCATCTCCAAATGTTTTGAGCAAGTCAATAAAACTCTAAACAAACCAAATAGTTTCTTATTTTTATTTATTAATATCGAATAAACCAAAATTTATTTAAATAAACGTTAATTATCATCATCATTACAAATCATTCATCTTTATTCATAATAAAAAAATATTTATAATTATTTTCATATTAAAAAATCATAAACAACCAAAACAAACAACCAAAAAATTATAAAATAAACATTTTTTTATTATAAAAAACCATCTCCCATTTCTAACTCTATATACTTCACTTATAATTGTTATTTATATTATTATAAAAGAATACTCATGTTATAATTTTTTTCCTTTACATATATAAAGAAATAATAATTACTTCTAAGTGAAAAGTGAAATTCTTAAAATTAATATGTTTGGTTTTTTAAATTTTGTTATTTTCTCTTTTCATCTTTATATTATAAAATTTGTAATCATATATATATATATATATATATATATATATTTATATTTTAGCAATAATATCAAAATATAATATATATTCTCACTATCAAAGTTAAGGTATAACCACCTCAAACATGTCATGGATTTCAACCTACCATTTCTAATTGAGTTAGATAGCAGGATCCCATCCTACCAGCTAATATGTATTCAAACCATGAGAGTGGATTATATATATAGGAATTGTGTTTACTATTTTAAATTCTGTTCTCTTTTCCTATATTATATATACTTTAATAATAATTTTATATATGGTTCATTATCTATATATAAATCTAACCTCTATTCTTACTTTTAATATCATTGTAGTTAAGGGATAACCATCTTAAACCTGTCATGAATCCCAACCTACCCTTTATAGTTATCAAACATAGATGCCATTTTACCAATGGGTTTAAACATGTCATGAATCACATTCTACCAATGGGATTTAAACATGTCATAGACCCCAATCTACCATTTCTAATTGAGTTAGATGACTAACAAACATGGATCCCATTCTACCAATCGTCCATGGGGTTCCCTTTCAATTTTTAATATATGGTATTCGAACCATGAAAGTGGATCATCAATCACATTCAAAGATGACTTTGAACATTCATTTTCCCAAGTTATGAAGGACCCCACGATTCCCTTAATTCCTAAGCACACCTCGCTAACAAACACAGAGGTCTTACCTTCCTTCCTTGCATAATACTTTGCCACTCCTCTAAGGCAAGGTAAAATTAAATATACGCCTTTTCGAACCATCTATGTTAAAAATACAACATTTTATATAATATGCTTGTTATATTTTCTTTACAAATCAAATTAAATGTCTACCGAAAGTTAACACATTTTCCTCGTGACCATGTGTATATTTCTATATGTATATCGAATATCATTTTCTTATATGGAATGTATAAGTTTAAATTTATTTTCTATTTTTTATTTGGAGGGAGTAAAAAAAAGTCAAGTGTAAACTTTTGGTTGAAGTAATTATGTTTTTTTTTTTTTTTTTTTTAAGGTTAGGTAGTGGATAGATTAGGTTTTTTAAATAAATGATTAAGGTTCACAAGCTTAATTTATTAAAAATGCAATTTTTTAATTATTAATTTAAAAAAGAAGTGGTAAAATTAAGAATTAGTAATTAATAGTTTTGAGGAAGTTTTTTTAACAATTTATTAGTTATACAATTTTATTTTTAGTTGTCGATCTGGGACGCTCCATTGCTGGTAGGCGATCTGCATGCATGCGATTGAACAAACCAAGGACGTTGAGGCCAAGGAGAATTGATTGCAGCAGCGTGAAGCAGAGCGAGTAGAATAACGAGGGGGCCAGAGGTCCTTGCAGCCTGTTGACTCCTCGATCTGGCAGTTTATTGGGCTGGTTGGATCTGTGGGACTGCTTAGGAGGCCCTCCTCTGAATCCATGGTTTGAAGCTGGCCCGGAAGCAGCAAGATGGTGGAGGAGGTAGGCGGATCAACGTCCAACCGATCGGAAGCATTTGACAGGCTAATCTCCAGCCACGCCAAAAGATCAGGCACAAGAGAAGTTCCAAAGTTCGTGAAAAGAATTGAAGATGTGCCGGAGGTAGCTCTTCCTCCGGAGGAAACGATCCGGGTTGCATTGTCACTGGCAGAAAGAGCTCTGATTGGGCAGTTTACAGGGCTATGGCCCACGCCCAAAAACACGGACATCTGGGTCCAACGGAACTGGCGGCCGCTAATAACAAAAAATGTTGCATCCTATTCCGTCGGAAAGGGCTATTTCCTCTTCGACTTCGAGTCTAAAGAGGACAAAGACCTGATCTTCAGGAATGGGCCCTACTTCATGGGGCCGCAGGGTCTCTACCTCAATGGCTGGTCTCCGGACTTTGACCCGGAAGCCGATACCCCTAAAGTCGTGTCGGTCTGGGTCAGACTGCCCAATCTGCCCATGCATTGTTGGAACACTAAATCTCTTCATGCTATCGGGAGCGCACTGGGAACATGTATTGATATGGCCAGCCCAAAGGATCAATATGCCTGCGCCCGCATATGCATGGAAGTTGACCTCGAAGCTGGGCTGCCAGAAGCAATAAATCTCACGGTGGGGAACTGGTCTCATATCCAAAAGCTGGACTATGAACAGCTCCCCTTCAAATGCAGAGGATGCCACGAGTACGGGCACTTCATCCGAAACTGTCCTAAGTCAATGGAAACCCAGCAGGAGAAAGGGGAAGGATGGCAGAGAGTGAATAGATCCAGATCTAAAACTCAAGCCGGAGGGGGGACTAGGAAAGGAGAGGGGAGGGGGCCAAGGCCTCCCGAAAAAACACAAGAGGCTACAAGGTCTACAGATCTAGAAAAAGAAAGGGATGTACCCATTGAAATAGAAGACAGATCTAGCCATGAGAAAAACAAAGAACCGGTAATAGTCTCCTCAGACCAAGGGAGAGACGATGTGGAAGAAACAACGAAAACTAAAGAAGGAGAAAGTCAGGGGAAAACTGATGAAGAGCCGGAATCGGAAGAGGAGGAGGAGGAAGAAGGGGAAATTGAAATAACAACTCCAAGAATGGTAAAAACTAAAGGAAGCAAATCTAGGAAAGAAGTCCAGGATCAAGCAACATACAAGGATAAGCTGCAAGGATCCTAGCCAACCTTGGAAAAGCTATTGAAAAACCCAAGAAATACTCGCCAACAGGGGCATGCCTCAAAAGGGATGCCCTCAGCCTCCAAAAGTAAGTAATGAAGGTAATTTCCTGGAACTGCAGAGGGCTCGAAAGCAAATGCAAGGAGGAAGCTATGCTAGATCTAATCTCCCTCCATCAACCAGACATACTGCTGATCCAAGAAACAAAGTTGGAGGAAACTGCATTCCTCCAAACCAGTAAAAAATTTTGGAAAAAAAAAGGCTCGGCCGCCCTAAGCTCTAGGGGAGCCTCCGGGGGGATAGGAACCCTTTGGGACGACAGAAAATATGAAGCTATGGTCATCAAAAATAGCACCCACTGGATCCTCACCGTGCTGAGACAAAAAGACAATGATTCACTGGTAAGTATATTCAACATTTATGCCCCTAATTCTTATAATGAAAAATTAAAATGCTGGACTCTTCTCCGTGAAGAACAAAGTAATCTACAGGGAAAAGTAATTGTGGCCGGGGACTTGAATCTCACCCTCAACCAAAATGAAAAAAGGGGGGGATCAATCTCCAGGGACCCCTTCAAAGATTTAGTGGAAGACATCATATCGACCTGGGTGCTCGTTGACATCAAACCAACATCAGGGAAATATACTTGGAACAATAGGAGATTCGGGCCAGGGCACATTGCGGCCAGAATCGACCGATTTCTGGTTCAGGATAATTTCCTCCTCCTAGGCCTGATAATATCATCCAAAATCCTCCCCTTTGGAGGATCTGATCATAAGCCCATCCTACTGGAAATGGAGCCTGGGAAAAACCTGGGGCCTATACCATTCAGATTTAACCCAATGTGGGCCAAGCAGAAGGAATTCTTAAATATTGTAGCAGAGTCATGGGTCCAACCGGTCACAGGCTCCCCCTTCTTTGTCTGGGAGCAGAAGCTGAGGATGCTCAAACATTCCCTGAAGAGTTGGGCCAAGCAGCTACCAAATCCAAATAGCGCCAAGCTCCATGCTGCCCAAGCGCTGGAGCTGCACCAGATCGAAATGGAGGATAAGCCTGTGAATATCACTGACATAAAAAAAAGAGACAGCGCTACAATTGAACCTTCACGTGGCCTGTAGGCAAGTGGCTGAATGGTGGCACCTCAAATCCCGGTGCAAATGGCTGAAGGAAGGCGATAAAAACTCAAGCTACTTCCATAAGTTGACTGAGAGCAGGAAAATCCAGAACAACGTTCAAGAAATTCTGGTAAATGACAGGGTAATAAATCAGTTTGAAGAAATAAAGATGGAAGCCACCAATTTCTTCAGCGCGTTGTTCTCTGAACAACCCACCTCCAGCGACGCCCAGCTCCTGAACATTGTGCCCAACTCAATTAAAAGCAAAGATAATATCCAACTGAATCGACCCATCACGATGGAAGAGCTCAAAGAAACCATCGATCTCATGGAGGAGGATAGAGCCCCCGGTCCAGACGGGTATAATGTAAACTTCATAAAAATCTGCTGGGATATTGTCAAAAAAGACTTACTAAAAATGGTCAAAAAATCCCAGAACTGTAGCAAGATAGGAGGAAGTACGAATTCAGCCTTTCTGGCCCTCATCCCTAAGGAGAAAGAAGCTAAGACATTTGACAGGTTTAGGCCAATCTCCCTGTGCAACATAGGCTACAAAATCATCACGAAGATCCTGGCCAACAGATTAAAGCATATCCTGCCAGTCATTATCCCGGAGAACCAAGGCGGATTCATTAAAGGAAGGAAGATCTGGGATAATATCATTTTAGTGCAAGAAGCCATCCATTCGAGTCTGAAAAATGGAGATAAAGGAATGGCGGTGAAACTAGATCTAGCAAATGCTTTTGACAGAGTTAGTCACCCATTCCTCCTCCAAGTAATGCTGAGATTCGGATTTGCTCCCAAATTTGTCTCCTGGGTCAAGGCCTGCATCAGCAAGCCCTGGATTGCCCCCCTCATTAATGGACGAGCTGCCCCCTTTTTTCAAGCTACGAGAGGGCTGAGGCAAGGCTGCCCGCTTTCCCCCCTTCTCTATGCCATTCAGGCCTCGGTACTCAGCTTCCAATTGGAAAAAACCAGACTAGAGCAAGAGCTCCCAGGCATAAGGCTGGCCAGAGGAATTAAAGACATCAATCACGCTCAGTTCGCCGATGATACCATCTTAATGGGCGGTGCTAGCCAGATTATAGCTGGTCGTTTCAAGACTGAACTGGATCGCTACTGCCAGGGCTCTGGAAGTAAAATCAATTATAGGAAGAGTCAGATATTCGGATGGAACATTACTCTGAGGGAAATGATTGTTATATCCCGAAATCTTAATATAAAGGGAGTTGTAAGCTAGGAATCTTTCAACTACCTAGGGGTGCCTATTGCCAAATCCAAATCCAAGTCCTCGGACTGGACTCCCATAGTGGAAAAAATTAAGAGGAAAATATCGGGCTGGGGGACTGCTTGGCTGAACCTGGCCGGGAAGGTTGTATTAATCAAAGTTGTCTTGAACAACTACGTGCTCTACCAAAGTTGCCTTCTCCTTGCACCTGTAAAAATCATAAATCAAATTGAAGGATTATTGAAAACATTTCTCTGGAATGGAGGGAACAACGGAGGGGGGAAAAAGTATGCACTGGTAAGTTGGAAAACCATTAAGCAGCCAAGAGCTGAGGGATCTCAAACTTCAAAATTTAGCCATCGGGGCTAAACTACTCTGGAATATGCTGGCTCCTAAGCCAACCTAGTGCAGTCTGGTTCTCAAAACCAAGTACTTTCCAGGTCCAAGACTCAGATGCCTGGAAGGAGAACGCGTGAAATCAAAAGAAACCTCTATCTTCCACCTCTGCAAGAAATCGCTGCCTTCATTTATAGGAAATTTATATTGGATACCGGGTAACGAGAAAGACATCAAAATCTGGCAGGATCCGATATTAGGTAATTATCCTCCACGCCTCCCTCGACTGCAAACTTGGATGGAGGCAAAAGGCATGCTCACGATCTGGAGCATCTCTGCGTGGGAGGAGATCTATCCTTATCACTGGAAAGCATGGAAATTGACAGACTGTCCTGCCGAGCTGGAGATTGAAAAAACGCAGTTGCTCTTACACCTTGCAGGGAGAGCCCCGATTTCTACTAAGCTGAAGGATTGTCGTGGCTGGGGTAAGAGATTAGGTAATTATTCAACTGCCGAAGGGTACAGGGAGTTAGCTGCAAACTTTAACGTGCCTGAGAACCCAACGATCTGGAATAATAATTGGAACAACAGAACGTTGCCCAAAATTGATGTGTTTATTTGGACATTAATTCATCAAAGGTTGTTAACCGAAGAAAATCTGGAGAAAAGGGGGATAGCAGGCCCATTCCGCTGCCCCCTCTGTACTGTAAATTCAAAAACCATCTCTCATATTTTTTTTAATTACCCTTACTCCATATTAATCTGGAAGGAAGTAATGCAGGAAATAACGCAGAATGGGGGAGAGGAGCTTCAATGGAATGGAAGGAGTCAGGATTTCTTCATCAACTGGGAAAACTTGTATAAGGGAGAGCTGGGTATGAAGAAGGGGGTTAGAGCCTGCTGGCTGAAACTGCCTAAAATAGTTTGCTGGTGTATCTGGATTGAAAGAAATAAGAGAATTTTCCAGAACAATCCTCAGCCAGCGTGGAAGATAAATGCTAAAATCAAGGCTCTATTTGGGGAAGTGATAAGTAGTACCAAGATTCCGGCCAATAAAGCCGAGTTGACCCTAAAAGAAAAGAGTTGGATGCTAAGCCTTAATATCCAGGAATTTAAAAGTATAGCTATTAATAAATTGGAGGACTGGGAAATTCGACTGGACAAATCTCAATTCGAGAATTGGTTAAGAGAGCGGAAGAAATTCAAACTGTTTTTTGATGGAGCTTCAAAAGGAAATCCGGGAAAAGCGGGAGGAGGTGGAGTTGTCATAAATTCCAATGGGAAAGTTGAAATAGAATACTCTTGGAGTATTGGTCATGAATCTAACAATATGGCAGAAGCTTATGGGCTTTGGCAAGGCCTTAAGCAGGCCCAACAAGTTGGAGCAGAGGATGTTGCGGTTATCGGAGACTCAAGACTGCTTATCCAAGCAATGAGAGGGGGAAGAAGAGCTAAAAGTGAGCGGATGGAAAGATTGTTTCAAAGAATTAGATTTATGTCTAAAAGGTTCAGGAAGATTGAATTCTTTCACGTTCTCAGGGAGCTCAATATGAGGGCGGATAGAGCAGCTAATAAATTCATAGATTTAGGGTGCTTTGATCTCAAGGTCAATTCGATGAGAAGCATGGAAATCCCTCCATAATCTACCCTCTGATTAAGGATGGGGAAACGCGGATCTCTGTAAACTTGTTCAGTGCCTTTCTACTGATTCTTTCATTTTAATATAACCGTTTTTGTTAAAAAATAAAATAAAATTTTAGTTGTGAAGAGAGGATGGAAAAATAAGGTTTGGTGGGTACTTCATTTTTTTTCTTTTTTTCTTTTTACCTTTAACCATTATGTTTACTCAAAGGATCAATTTGTTGCAATTAAGGTTTGTGATTTCACGGTATACTAAGCTATGGTATTATCATTTACTTAGTTGTGTGTTGTTTATGAATCTACATGGATATTAGTCAAACTCTGCAACTTGGTCATTTTAAAATAAGGTAGACAAATTGGTTATGATTTGGTCATGTTAAAATAAGGTAGACAAATTGGTTATGATGGATCAATGCGATAGAGGGGAGGTTATTATGAAAAGCAATATAAACCAACATAAGCTTAATATGATTAAAACAATAGAAGTGTAGAAGCAATTGAATCATGTGAGGACTAAACAATGGATTATTGAACATAAACCATCCAAACAAATATTATTATGTGTTGGTGACTTAAGTGGTTAAGTATGAAAATCAAGCGATATAAATTATGCAATAATAAACCAAAGAACAATTACAAATTTGATAACAAACTAGAGCACGAAGAATTGCTCAATTGCATATTTATTAGCAATACAAATGAATGAGATACAAAGAATAATGAGAATCAAATCAATCTTTAGTATCATTATTACTCAAATCACAAGAATGACTAAACTTATCCTAATCTCCCAATGAGTACAACAACCCTCAACAAAAACTACGAAACCATTTGTAAATGGAGGGGTGCCTATCTATACATGTTTTAGTGATTAAATGCATTGAAGGACCCAATTATAATAGGTTGGCCTCGTACACAACAAATAAGGATAATGAGTCCCTAAAATCATGGAAGCAGGTTGTCTGAGTGTAATTTGACTTAGTCTAAGTTAATTGTAGGCATATATTTGGTGAAGTTTCATCTTCCAAATAGGCAACCATGTCAATCCTTGAAATTAAAATATATCACTAACATGGGAAGATGATGTTATGTAACTTAGATACGAAAATAGTAGCACAAAGAGTATATCCAAGAGAATCACACAACACAATAGATAACATAAATAATCCACTCTTTTATTAAGATAGACGGTTCTTTTGACGGGATGAATCAATCGTGTTCGTTTGCCTCATTGAGTGGGATACCTCCTAAAGAGGTAAGTTCAACATACAATAATGTTCTTCACATCACATAAGGAGGATTCCATCACTCTTTATAGAATCACCATACAATACTACCTCCTAAACACTCAATGGGCCTTCTTTAATGAGGTCCCATTAAATTTATTTACTGGCATGGCTTAATTAATAATAACAATATAGTGGACCTAGTCCACTTTTCTTTGAATGGCCTCCACTTTAATTCTAATGGGACCTCCATGCCCCCTATCACCCCATAGGAAGGGTCATAATAGAGCTCAACAAGATTATCATTAAAAAAAAGTTTCATATCCATTCCATTCATGAGTTTTAGTCAACAATTTACTTTAGTAAGTTGGATCTTTTTTTTTTTTTATATCATCAAATCATAAAGACGCGAGAATACATTAAAAAACAACCTCTAGAACACATGAAGGTCATTATAAGTTTTTGGTGATGTTGTTTGGCCTTAGCAATGCAACTTCCACATTTCAAAGATCGATGAAAACTTATATTAAACCCTTCCTCATAAAACTTGTGTTAGTATTTTTGAGGACATAATAATCTACAAAAAATCATGGGAAGAGTATGTATAACATGTTGACATGTTTTTTAGCAAAAACAAGGACTGCATCCATCCTAGTGAAATTTATCCGCTTGCGTTAGGGTTTTTGTATTCGTTTTTGCTTAGGGCCAGGCCCTAAGCCGCCTGTTAATGGATCCCCATGACTTGGAGCCAAACGACAGTCACGTTCGTCTTGAAGAATGCTTCAGGAAAATTATGGCCTCACAACACCCTCCAAGTAAAT
This sequence comes from Pseudotsuga menziesii, assembly GCA_001517045.1. Taxonomy (NCBI): domain Eukaryota; kingdom Viridiplantae; phylum Streptophyta; class Pinopsida; order Pinales; family Pinaceae; genus Pseudotsuga; species Pseudotsuga menziesii. The sequence continues at coordinate 99,597 of LPNX010925642.1, read as the reverse complement.
CTCATGCCTCGGACTCATGTTTTGTCCAAAGAACTAGAATTCTTGATGTCAAGCTCTCTTCAGCCGCCTCCAAATGTAAGGCAGTTACTCTCACAGAGAAAGGGCTCATCGGCCTCTTTATGGGGCTCTGGTCGTCCACCCGAGCTATTGAAACTCAGTTAAGCGAAATCTGGAGGCCTCTCATTCAAGGAGAAGTGCATCAATTTTTTTGTGGCAAGGGCTATTGTGTTTTTCTCTTTCAAAACAAAGGAAGACTGAGATCTCATCTTCAGAAATGAGTCTTACTTCATGGGGCCTAAGGGTATGTATCTTAATAAATGAGATCTGGCATTTGACCTTGAGAAAGATATCCCTGCTAAAGTCCCAGTTTGGGCGAAACTACCCCACCTCCCTATGCATTGTTGGAATGATGAAGATCTTCGAGCAATAAGAAACACACTGGGAAAATATATAGATAAATTAGAGCCCAAACCTCCAATGTTCGCTTCTGCTAGGATTTGTGTTGAAGTGGAATCAGAGAAAGGTATTCCGAAGGCCATTAACCTCTTGATTGAAGGATGGAATCACATGCAGATTGTTAACTATGAACAAATACCCTTCAAATGAAAAGTGTGTCATGAATACAGACATTTTGCAAAATTTTGTTCAAAAATAACGAAGAACGAAACAAAGGAGAACCCAGGAGAAGAATGGGATGAGGTCAATAGGAATAAAGGTAATAAAGCAATCCCCCACCTAGCAAATTCTCCGGTTAAAAATAAAATCCCAGAAAATAAGTATCAGGTCCTTACAAGCGAAGATAAGGAAGACAGAGCCACTTCTAATGCCAAAAAGGAAAAGGTTCTCGGTGAAGATCCAGAACAAGAAGTAGATATGGCAAGAAATTTTATGGAAGATCGTTGTTTCAATTCCTTACAAGCGAAGATAACGAAGATGTAGCTACTTCTGATGCAAAAAAGGAAAAGGTTCGGTGAAGGTCCAGAACAAGAAGAAGATGTAGCAAGAACTGTTCAGGAAGATCGTTGTGTCCAAACCCTTCCACTTCAAGCACATATAGAAGCAAGATCTGAGGATTCAATGAGCTCCAGAGGATCAGTCACGAGATCAAGGGATAAGGCACAAACAGAAGAAACATCGGAAAGAAGAGACGAAGAATCTGAAGCACAAGCAAAAAAAGGAAGGAAAACCAATAAGACCATTAGAGAAATGGAAGTAGCTGGGAAACAATCTTGTTTAGACTTCTTGGTTATAAACACTTAATCAGGGAAGCATCCTTTGGGAGTTGCTGAGGAAAAAAAGGATAAGATTCCCCAATCATAAAATAAAAAATGAAGCTTGTCTCCTGGAATTGAAGAGGGTTGGGAGGAAAACAAAAGTTAAAAGCTATCAAAAGGTTTAAAAGCATAGAAGCAAACAAAATCCTTGCCATCTAGGAGACCAAAATGCAAGGAGATGATTGTCTAAAGTTAATGAACATAACTTGGGCTAGAGGTGAAGGTAAAGTTGCCAGTGCCTTTGGAGCTTCAGGGGAACTACTCACCTGGTTGGATAAACGACGCTACAATATGCTATCTGCCTTGGAAAATAAGAACTGGATTTTTATGGAAATAGAAGACAAAGATAGTAAATAAAATTGTTGGATTGGTAATATTTATGGACCCATGAATCAAGGAAGTAAGGAAGAATTTTGGAATACTCTAGAGGACCAGAGGCATGGAAAGGTGCATCTTCCACACATCATAGCAGGAGATTTCAATGTCACCATATCGACAAAAGAAAGAAGAGGAGGATCAAAAGTCCGGGATCCATTTGACGAAAGACTGGAATACATACTAACGCTATGGGGTTTAATTGACATCAAGCCAAAAAGAGGGAAATTCACATGGATGAACAAAAGGATCGGGCCGGGGCATAACAACAAGGCTAGACCATATCTTGGTAAAATTGTCCTTTCTAAGCAAGCCTGCCACCGTGGAGACCAAGTTATTGGCCTTTGTTATTTCTAATCACAAACCTATTTCCTTCTTCCTCTCCTACATTGGAAATATGGGGTCGCTTCCCTTTAGATTCAACCCCTTATGGTTGGAATTAGAAGGCGCTATGGATGTTATTAAAAATGCATGGAATACCTTCATTTCCAGATCACCTAGCTATATCTGGGAACAAAAGTAAAAGAAAAAGTTAAAATGGAGCTATAAAATGGGTCGCTCAAAGCTATTAAGATCCAGGGAAAGGAAAAAAAAATCTCTTCGAGTACCTAAAAATGTTGCAAGATAAAATGGATGAAGAAGACATCATAATGGATCTTTTATATCAAGAAAAAGAGTTAGACAAGAGAATCCAAATCTTAGCAAGGAAATAGGAATAAGATTAGCGGTTGCTCTTAAGGAATCTATGGCTAAAAGGTGGGGACTTGAATACTAAATTATTCCATAAGCAGTGCAAGGATTGACAAAGGAAGAAGACTATAACGAATATCACTAAGGAAGATACGATCAAGCTAACCGATCAAGAGGAAATTAAAAAAGAGATTAGAGGATTTTTCGAGAAACTCTACAATGAAGATGAAGATGGTATGCTAGAAGAGATGGAGGAAATGAGCACAAACATCCCTTCTCTAATCATGAATAAATATAATGAAACTATTGTAATCTCCATATCTGAAGAAGAGATTAGAAATGTGGTTTGGTCCATCCATCCAAACAAAGGCCTTGGGCCATACGGGTTCTCAATGAGTTTCTACAGAAAATGTTGGCACTTTATAAAAAAGATTTAATGAGAATCCTTGTCTGGATGCAATTTAAATAAAAAATTGGTGGTGCTACAAACTCTACCTTCCTATCTCTCATACCCAAGGACCCCAATCCCTCTTCCATTAAGCGATTCAGACCCATCTCCCTATGTAACTCTTGCTATAAATTTTTTTCCAAGGTTCTTTCGAACATACTCAAAAAACTCATCCTTGGCATCATCTCTCCCAATTAAGGCATGTTCATTGCTAGCTGAAATATCAATGACAATTTTCTCTTGGTCCAAGAAGCAATCCATTCCAGTCAGCGCATATAAGAAGCGGGTATGGAAATTAAACTAGATCTAGCAAATTATTTTGACAAAATAAGGCACGACTATATCTATCTGGTCCTGGGAAAATATGGATTCTCCCATAAGTTTATCAAATTAATCAAAGCCCAAATCAGTCTTCCTTGGACAACTCCTCTCATAAACAACAGACCGACTGAATTTTTCCAATCCAAGCGCAAAATTCGGCAAGGTTGTCCTTTGTCTCCTTTCCCCTATATTCTTGTAGAAGACTCGCTGAGTATACAACTAATTAAACTCCAAGTGGGTGGAACTATCCCTGGCATATCTTACAGAATGGGAATCCAACCTATAAATCATGCTCTCTTTGTTAACGATTCTATTTTATTGGGAAGTGCCTCACACTATATTGCTAGAAGATTCACCTTTTCTCTTGATCTTTTTCTCCGCGCATCTAGGAGCATAGATAATTTCAACCAATGTTGATTATATGGTTGGAATAGTGATTCTAAAACCCTTAAAGAAATTTATTAGATCATGAAGATCAAATTCACTTATGTTTGGACTCACATTAAATATCTGGGTGTGTCCATTGTAAAAAAGTCCACCAATTGCTCAATATGGAGACTCGTTGTTAAAAAAATAAAGAATAAGGTTCAATCCTGGGTGATGCGATGACTCAACTTGGCTGGGAAAACCACCCTAATTAAATTGATACTTTCATCTTATCCCATATATACTATCTGAATGATTCTAGCTCCTACGACCATCATGAATAACACCATCTTGGAAATCAGAAAATTCATGTGGCAGGACGAGAAAACTCAAAGCAAAAAAACTCATCTAGTGAATTAGGACACAATTAAAGATGACCGATCTAGAGGATTCTTAGGTATGATAGATCTAGGGTAGATGAATAAATCCCTAGGAGCCAAAAAAATTTGGAGGCTTATTACAGGGGGCAAGGACTGGTGGAAAAAGGTCATCCAGAAAAAATATATTAAGAAGCTTTTACTGCAATTGGGAGGGGAAAGGAACCTCCATTTCAAACCTATGCAAAACTCTGTTGGTATAATCAAATACCATCTATATTGGATCCCGATTAATGGTAGGAGGATTAAAATTTGGACGGATAAAATTCTAGGACATCCTCTAGTAGCCTCTCTTCCAAATCTTGAAGAATTCTCTAGATGGATGCAAGAGAGCAACCTTCTGACGCTATTTGATATCTCTTTTTGGGACCACTCTTGTGCTTGGAAATGTTGGAATGCCTTAAACCTCTCACAACACTTAAAGCAGGACTATGATCATTTCCTATCGCATCTACATGAGAAATCCCCTTCTCACCTCCAAATTCAGGACACTAGAGGATGGGGCCGAAATGGTTGCTACTCTGTTAAAGAAGGTTACAAGATTTTGGAAAACAAATCAAATCGTCTTTCAAAAAAATTCTGGAGCAAGGTATGGAATTCAAATTGCATCCCAAAAGTCAATATTTTCTTCTGGTTGTTAACTCACAACAAGCTTCTAACTGCCAACAACCTCACCAAAAGGGGATTCGAAGGACTTTCCAGACGCGCCTTGTGTAATTCTATTGTAGAGATTGCAACCCATCTTTTCTTATCATGTAAGCTTGCCTATCAGGTTTCGGGGCACGTTTTGGGAGATATAGGAAGAAGGTTCTCTCCTCCAGGACACATACGACAACTTATTGAATCTTGGAACACTCTTTTCCTAGGAGATATAAAAAATAATCCTACTCTCCAAAGAGTGTGGAATACCATCCCCAAAAACCTTTCCTGGCAAATTTGGTTTGCTCGAAATAGAATCATCTATGATGACAAAAAAGTTGATCCCCTTAGTGTATCCTACAAAGTGATAAGCATGGTGTCTGAAATAATGGTTTCCAAAGGTAGCTAGTACCCTGCCACCAAAGACATTACTGATAAGGAATCTATATGGTGTAAAGAAATCCTTAAGCAGAGCTCCCCTTAGACCAAAATCTCTCAGGTTCATCAGATTTGGGAAATAAGGAAAAACCAAATGAATTTATTTGATGGAGAGGGGAGCATCATTGTCACTCCCTCTTCTTTGACGACACCTCAAAATGCAATCTAGGGAGGCAGGAGCGGGAGGGATCATCTTTGATCCTGGTGGAAAAATAGTAAAAACTTTTGCCTGGGTCTTGGAACAAAAACGAATGATGAAGCTAAATGGGTGGCACTCTACCACGACTTAGATATAATTGATCGGGAAATCACACCAAAGTTATTAGTCTTTGGAGACTCTATACAACTTATCTAGAAGATGAGTTCTGGATATAATACAGGCTCCATTATATGCAAAAAAAATTACGACTGAATTCTTCTCTTCAATCTCTCCCCTCAAGCGTCATTTTTTCACATACTCCAGGAGAATAATGGATCGCCTGACAACCTAGCCAACATAGGTGCAAGAATCCCCCAAGGTGTAATGGTTTAAAATGAGAAAAAAAGGTGTTATAACTTTGTCCCCTAACCCACTTCCGGTGGAGGGTTGTGCCCCGCCTTGTTGAACTTGCAAGACACACATTTTTATTTCAATGTGACTTGTGGTGACAATCCCTCCAAGTGGATTCCACTTCCAGTTGGCATTAAATCACCTCCCTCCTTTCCTGTTCCATCGAGATCAGAAGCATTCACACAAGTGACATCACAGGAATTGTTAAGTATGAAGAAAATCCCCAAATACATTATTCGTATTTGGGATCGAGTGAAGAGGAAGGGCTCGCACATCTTCAAGTTTTGATCACGGGCATTTATCTCAGTTTTGGTCCATCCTACTCTTTTCCAATGGAAAAGAAGGACATATACAAAGGGTCGTCTCAAGTCTGTCCAAGACGGCATTAAGCAGCACATGCGCAGACTTTCAGACATTATTGCGATGAGCATTAAGGACAATAGAGAAATGGATTTCGATGTCAGGTATACTTCAAACCAAATAGACTGTCATGATTCTTGTATAGATGATAACGACCATGATTTAAAAGAATTGATGGGAACTGTGGACATCAACAAAGAAGAGGTGATGAATCTTGCAAAGATGAACGAGTGTAGTCACTTCCAGGAATCACCAGGAGATGAGGCCCTTCCCATGGAGGAATTTTTTGTTACACATTCTGTAGAGAAGTTATACAACAAAATGTAACCCTCCCAACACTCTTTAACTGTTTGTTTGCATCTTCTTTAACCAATAGTTTGTCCAAATATACTCTTATTATGTTATGGTAAATAGTAAGAAATATGTAAGGAATTCCAAAAGAAATCCCCTTTCTTTAGATGTTTTTGTAAATCTCTTCGCTCAGGCCACTTTGGATATTATGATTCCTCTATTTTTGTAATGTATGGTTGTGCACAACCTTTTTGTTAATATACTCTTTTTTTCTTGTTTCTGTTAAAAAAAAATATGTTAACATGTTGACATGTTCTTAAAACTATTGGAGGAGTAACAAATATATGCAAATCCTTCAAAGTGTGTCTTTAGTGTTTAGGAAGTGGAATATTTCAAACATTTTGCATTTCATGAAGGAATAAAGTGGACCCAAAAAAGAATTAAATCCACGATGGAATGGCCAATTCCTAAACTCTTGAAGAATATTAGAGGATTCTTAGTATTGATAGGATATCACATCAAGTTTGTGAAGGATTATGGTCAAATAGTAGCACCTCTAACAATGTTATTGGAAAAGGAGGTATTTGCTTAGACTCGAGAATAAACCAACGCATTTGGAAAACTTAAAGAGACGGTGTACAACTCCTTTCCTAGCCATGCCTGACTTAAAAAAAACTTATTGTGGAGTGTAATGTCATACTACATCGCAGTAGTGTAGTTTTATTGTAAGAAGGAAACCCCTTTTCCTTTGAAGGCTTCCAAATTAAAGGAAAAAACTTACTCAAATCAACTTACGGACATGAAATTTTAGCCATATTGCATGTAGTTAAGAAACGGTGCACTTACCTAGTAGGAAGACACTTCAAGAAAATAACCAGTCATGATAGTGTTAAGTGCCTCTTACAACGATTATTATCTTCATAAAAGCAACAAAAATGGGTTACAAAGATGTTAGGTTGTGACTTTGAAATTATCTACCAAAAAAAAAGTGGTGGTAGATGCATTTTCAAGGAAATAAGAATAGACAAAGGGCTTACTTTGTGCTATCTCCAATCCACACTCTAATTGGTTGGAATAAGCAAGGATAGAATGGAAGCATGATCCAAAGAAATGCTATATAATTCAACAACTACAAGAGGACCTTAGTGTATTACATTAATTTATGTGGAAGAATGATTCACTATGGTATTATGATTGCATATAATATGAAAGAAAGCCTCATTGTAATAAAAGTTCCTTTTGGAGTTGTACACTTCTCCTATAGGAAGACATTCAGGGTTCTTGAAAACTTACCATAATATCAAGAAGGATTTTTTTTGTGAGAAGGTCTTAAAAACAATGTTCAAAATTTTGTGGTAGGGTGTTTGGTTTTCCAACAGAAAAAGGGAGAGATAACCAAGACCCTCGGTCTTCTACATCCATTATCCATACCAAGTTAGCATCAGGAAGAGGTCTCAATGGACTTTAACAAAGATCCACCAAAATATAAAGGAAAGAATGACATCATGGTAGTCATGGATTAACTCAAAAAGTATGCCCATTTCCACTTTATTTCCAATCCTTTTAAAGCAAGTGGAGTAGTTATATTATGAAAACTCTATTGAAGCTACATGGAATCCCCAAGATTATTGTAAGTGATAGAGAGCCATTTTTCATTGGTAACTTTTGGACTAAAATATTTTCTTTATTGGGTACTTAATTGGTTCATAGCTCATCTTATCATGCTAAAAATGATGAAAAAATTGAGATTGTGAATAAATGTATAGAATGCCTTCAACACTTTTCATCAAATAAATAAACACAGTGGTTAAAGTATTTGTTATATCCCAAATTGGTACTTCTCTGTCCATGACAACACCACGAATGCCAAATTTTCATTCACACAAAAGGACAATTATGGATTAAAGAGCCTTGATTTTACCTAAGTTACTATGGCATTAATCATTTAAGTTAACCCTCGACCATTCTCATTTACCTTGAAAGTTATAATCCTCCATAAGAACATATTCACGCCCAATGATTATGCAGTATGAGAATTGATCGCTCTTTCCCTTTGGTTTGCTAGTGAATTCAATAAATAGTTGCACACACATGTTGCACATGCTTTGCTAGCTAATCACTCGCTTGTTGATTTTGTATTACGCGTGAATTCCCTCAATCTGAAAAATAAATAAAATTTTGAAATAGAGGATGTTATGGTGGTTTTGACTACCACTTGCTCGATTACAACTTCCTGAACCTATCCTCACTAACTATAAAAGAAAGTGATTTAGACCAATTGTGGGGGGGGGGGATTTTGATAAAATTGTTATACTGGAGAATTTTATAAGATATTATCTATTTGCCCTTCCTATTGTGGATCATCATCTTTGATCTTATATCCCTGTATGTTTAACTTGTATCCTTCAAACAATTTCCACCCTTGTGCATGTGGAGATTTGGTGGGATTTGTTGAGAACTTGAGCAAGAGAGACTTGGAGATCCAATTTCGATAAAGTGTTGAGCACGTCATGGTATGAATTGTACTATTTTCTACTATTCAATATATACATGACATATTTCCCTTCCCCGTATTTAGTGTATATTGTTGTATCATATTTGGCTTATGCATTGATGTTCATTCAATTAATTAGTTTTTAACTATATGTTGTATTTTAATTTCAATAATATTTTTGTAGAAAAATGTTTGAGAAGGGTTGTGTGTTTGTTTTCCAGGTTCTTGGGTTGAATATATAGAGCATATTTGAAGAAGCAAAGAAATCTAGGACCAGACTTCATAAACAAGGTGCATTGATTTCTTTCTTTTCAAACCCATTAATTAAATTAGATTTGTATGACCTTGATTCATACTTAAAAGTCTCAATTGCTTGCATTCAAACCCTTAGGTGTTTGTCTTCTGTAACCCCAATCATTTGGACAAAAATCCTTAACAACAGAAATGGCGAATCCACTGGGGAAACCATCTGCTGTGGGGCTTCTTGGTTATTTCTTCTGGTATTTTTGAGTTGATTGAACTTTTGTTAAATTGTAATATACCTCTGATATCTGAAGAAACATTTTTAATTTTTTTTTTAAAGAGTTTGCATTCTTGATTTTTAGCGCTTTGAATGGTCATTTGTTGTTTGTAGCACTTCCATTAATGATTTCCTTGGTTATTCACGTGCAACCTTATGCACAATTGTGAATCATTTGCTAGTAACCTAAGTTATAGGTGTGAATTATGTGAAAGTGTGATTTTTTCACATTTTTCTCTATCTTGTTGGATTGATTGAGTATGGTTGAAAGGTTATGGGTGTGTTGGGTTCCTCTGAGGCCCCTTAGGATAAGTTTCGGTGGTATTTGATCAACTTTAACTTACTTTTCGAATCAAGATAAGGTGAAAAGTCTTTTAAAAAGTGTTCTTACTTTAGTTTCTTTTCACTGCTTATGGTTTGATCGTCTTTGAAATCCAAGGATCGAAACACAATTCTTTATGTTTATGTTTATGATTGTGTCATGTGAATGTAAGAATTAGGCTTGACCAACCCTGTTTCTTAGTGAACCAAATTGATTGTTTGAACCCATAAAACTCATGTTTGGCTTGTTTTTCTCGAATTGGTCAGACTTGCATGGTTGAGAAGTCTTGTCTTTGTGGCTGCAATCATTTGGAGAGATAAGGGCATCAAAATTTATTTATATTGTTTGCATTAGCATTAATTGTTCACCAAATAGTTCATTTTCATTAAATGAAAAATAAAAAAGTTAGATTATTTGAAAAAATTTCCTTTTTTTTTTTATGTGAATTCAAAGTTTTCATTTTAAAAGTTGGCTATGAATTTTGCATAAAAAAAAATTGGTATTTGGTTTGTTAAGTTGCACTCGCATCTAGGATCGAGTCTTCATTTGTACTCAAAGAGTTGAGTTGCATTTGCATTTAAGATTGAGTGTGCATTTGCATTTGTTTTTCAAAAAAATTAAAAAATATATGTTTGCATTTGCATTTAAAAATTGCATTTTACATTAAAAATTTGCTTGTGCATTGAAATTTTGAAATACAAAAAGGCTTGTATGACAATTTGAAAGATTTTAAATACTTGCATTTGCATTCAAAAGAGAAAATTTTCATTTTGGAAACATTTGCACTATGAAAAGTTGGTTTAGTGGTTTTGGGAATGCTACAAATTTCATTAAAGAGAGAAAAATAAATGCATTTACACTTGAATATCTTTAGTTTCATACGAGAGTGCTTCATATATCATTTTAAAGAGTGTAAATGAGTGTTCTTAGCATTTTCAATAAGCAAGAAATAATTGGAAAAGACTAGAGGGTTTTTCTTTTAGTAAAACAATCACCTAATAGTCTAGGGATTAGGATTTTGTAGATAGATGTTGAGAGTAATATCCTCCAAAGTCACACAATATTGGAAACTAGGAACTATTAAAGATAACTAAAACCCATTAGTAGCATTATATACTTGTAAGGAAAGCACCACTCACACCGGCATCAAGCGGTAGGCAAAGGTAGTCCAAGTGGGCAAACCCTTGATACTTGGATTATGCATGTCTAAGGGTTGTTTAGGCGTGGCAAGTCCTCGGGGTGACAACACTACTCACTGAAAGCTTTGGGTCTAGGACTTGTGTCCTAAGTTTCCTACCGATTTGCAGGATCCCTTTCCAGCAATCGCCCCACGTAACTACCTAACATGAAGTGGTAATCCTAGTATTTTTTTCTAGATTCCTCCTAGGTCATTGTAAGCAAAATATCTTGTGGCACCTAAGGTAGACATAAACTCTCCACCCCAACTCCTTGGGAGGGTATTTTCCAAAGGCAAGTGCTTGCACCTTTGGTGATTGGTCTGTGGGAGTAGGGTAATTGTCTCTCGATCTTCGTTAGTTGGAATTGGGCCCTAATCATCTCAGGATGAAGTACGAAAGACCCTAATTTTGGCTTTCCACTGAATGGTAATTGGTTACAAACAACCAACTTCCTTTCATTGTAAGAGTTGCTTGTTTGTTGTAATCTTTTCAAGAACTTTCTAGTGTGTGTGTGTGTTTGTAGACTTCTTCTTTGTTTCTTTTGCGAGTCACTTTGGCCAATCAACCTTTTCATAGGTCTATAAGAATTCAAGGACACTCTCCTGAATAGAGAGAATTCCCTTCTCCATGGTGAATGCTACATTACAATAATCCACCCCCCGAGGGGGAAGAGGATGAAAATCAGGAATTGCAAGCATAATAAGTGGAAGAAGAAAATAACATTAGTTCTAGTAAGTTTGAGAGTTCATTCAAAGCAAGATCTTTTAGTGATGCAAAGGGCGAGTTGAATAATTCCCTGTAGTTGTTTCTTTTGAGTCTAAGGAGAAGCTAGGTTTTATTTTGATAGAGGATCTCTCAGATCCCTTAAGACAGTTGAACCCAACACAAAGTCATAGTTTTAGTTGAAAAGTTGGTTTTGACATCCATAGGAACAACAATTAATTTCCACAGTGGTTTAATATTGAAAACGTAGAAAATATTTTTAATACAAGGGAGGTAACTCCCCTAGTTAGTTGTAGAAGGAGTAAGTTTAGAAATTTCATCAGAGTACCATCATGATGGTCTCCATCATCCTCTATGATAATTATTGGTGGAGCTTAATCAACCCCACAAAGCACAAATCTTTTTTTCTTTTGGATTGATATTTCCATGTTTTCAATCAATGCCTACTTTCATCCCTCCTATATCAAATTTTATCATTGCCTCAGTTAGTGGACCATTAGTTCCTTTTTTTAATTTCCCACCCTAAATTGAACAAATGTCCATGCCCAACCCATCCAACATAACTGCAGCTTTTGTTGGCTTCATCCTAGCTTAGATCAACTTTCCTTTCCAATCACTTACATGTATGAGTACTAGTAATCCCCTCGCATCAAATATACCACAAGGTAACCCATTTGGACTAGGGGGCACTAGTAGTGGATTTCCATGGGGGAAGAATGTTCCATAAGGAAACAATCCCTTTTTTGGAGTAGGGGGCACAATTTTGGTGAAAACCTTACAAAGTAGTCAACCTTTAGGAGGAATGGGTGGCATTTTTGGAACATTTTTTGCTTCTTTTGTTCAAACCTAACCCGATCGAAACTTTGGACCTAATAACCAAATTTTAATGAATCCTGGAACTCCTTATATTTTAGGGCAATATTTCATGAACAAAAACCAATGGGCATCCAATGCTCCAGGATCTTGGAATTCCATGGCTCAAACAAAGTTTCCATTTTTAGCTACTTTGAAATTGCTATATATTACCAATTTGACCAATGATCCATTTTTGCATGACCATAGATGGCAACCCCTCCCTACAAAAATCCCTTTAGACATTCCTAAGGTCAAAGGGAAACCTAAGGAAGATCCGATAAACCATGTGATAACTTTTCATCTATGGTGCTCTTCTAACTTTGTGATGGATGAGTCTATTAGATTGCAACTCTTCCAAAGTAATCTAACTTAGATGGTGGCTAAATGGTACATTAGATTTCCATGATCATCTTTCCAAACTTTTAACTCAATTGCAATGACATTTTTGAACCACTTTTAGTTACCTGATCGCTATGAAACTGGTATGAAATTATTGACTTCATTTAAGCAAGACAAATCTACTCATATCTCTAACCACATCCATGAGTGATACAGGATAAGAAGCCTCACTAAAGCTCAAATTCCAGACAAATTCCTAACAGATTGGTTTATTAATCCCTTGAAACCTTTTATTGTGAATGATGTGTCTCTTTCAGGGGTTCAAACTAAACAACGGGTTATTATTAAATCACAACAATTGGATTTGGGTTACTCCAAATCTAAAATGTTGTATGAAATTTTACTCACTGCTCTTAGAGTAGAAGTCAATCCTATTAAACTTACCCTTGGACCTCATGTTAATGACGTGATTGGTTCAATTGAAAGTAAATCAAATACCTTACTGGTCAAATTCATTGGCAACTGGCCATAACAGCAAGTGAAATCCCAAACCCAACCCTCCCTTAGGTGTTTTTCAGTACAAAACTTCAATCCAAAGCCTGCAACCAGTTTCCTAGAGGGAAGAAAAACAAGAATAAGAAAATTTGGAGCACATGGAATAATAATGCAAACAATAACAATAATAACAATGCTAGTGAGGCTAAGTTTCCATTAAGGCCATTAAGTTTCCTTGCCCCACTAGAATTATAGGAAGGTACCGACCAACCTATTTTTTGACGAATCTATTTGCGTAGCATCAACAACAAATAGTTTCTACTACTCACCAAAATCCTACACCTCCACAAAGGGGCTATCAGAGTGCCTCATCCTAAGGGGGAAACATAAGCCAAAATGAAGTCTTCATGTGTTAAGAGGATGTAAATCTCTTTACTAGGTGTAAAACTTATGAAACAAACACATCTGGATCTAAAGGAAAGGAATCTTCTAAATCTAAAGTAGTTAACCCATTACACATTGAGAAGCTAGTCAATGATACTATTCCTATAATATCAGAGGGTGTGATGAAGAAGGCCACACACAATCCTAATGTGTGTGGTGCCCAAAATGACAGTATAGTAGAAGACTTGGCATAAGCTCCTTCACTTACCCCATCATGCAACATTCTACAATCAAGTTTCATATGGAAAAACTAAGATACATCACACTGTTGTTGATGGAGGTGAATTCACATGTGTCATGTCTTTGTCATGTTGGAAGGCTTTAGGACCACTTGATGTAGTTTCTCCTATGACTATGTTCAAATTTTTTGATGTCCATCTTTTCCAACCTCGTGGAATCATCCCAGCTCTTCCTATAGAGATAGGGGTCATGATAGTAAAAGTTGATGTGGTGGTCATTGATTCTCCACTCGACCATAACCTATTGATATGACGAAGTTGGACTCAAGATACGGTGTCAATAGTCTCTTCAATATTTCGTGCCATTAAGTTTCCTCATGAAGGAAATATTATCACCATTAACTAGCCTTAAGTAGAAATGAGTTCAACTAGGATCATGGATCTAATATTCCCCTAGTAAGTGATGTCACGATGGATTATTAAAATGTTGAAGTGGGGATGCATCCTACTTTAATGGGAACATTTAACTTCTTGTCGCACAACCTGCATTGAAATGCATCTTTGATACATCCGATTTCAATGATTCCCATGAATTCCACGCATAAGGTGTCTCAATTTAATAATTTTTACTTTAATGACCCTTAGAAGTTTCCTAAATATGGGTGTAGTCGGATAACTACAATATTTTCTATAGTTGAGTGTTATATCGCAAAATGACTCTTCTCCTTCTGTGACGACATTCACATGTTTGGTCGCATGATGACACTTCATGATGGCTATTGTCTGTCACCCTAAGGAAAATAATGGATAGAAGGGCCATATCGTGACTTCTATAGCGATGTTTTACTTCTTTTTTGGTCCATTGGATACTTCTTGTTCCAGACCAAACCAAATCCTGAAAACCCTTGGAGAAACCCTAAAAAAATGCATTTTTCACAAAAACTCAAGTTTTCGGTGTTGCGCCTGCATTTGTCACTTTTCATAGATGGTTTTTAAGTGTTGCACCTGCGTATACCCTCAAAAGTGATTAAAAATATAAAAATATCGAAAATGGGTGGTTTTGGAACTATCTCCTCAATTGTAACTACTCTTGCCTCGACCCTAACTCTTCTGTTTTCTACATAAGAGAGGGAGAGGAGACCATGAAAGGGACTTAGCCTTTGGTATTTTTATGTTGGCATGATATGGACTCTCACCCCCCTCACCTATGCCCTAGCTATCATCTACCCTTCCCAGTGAGCTTGGAGGTTGAGAATCTTGGAGGAGAGAAGCAAGAGATCCAGATTGACAGTTTCACGAGGTGCCTTGAATGAGGAGAAGGTATATCCTGTACTTCTTCCATTGATTAAAAAATATTATATGTTCTTCCCTTTCCAAATAATTTTGTACATCTCAGTTTTCTAATTATATGTTGATGTAATGAGATTAGGGTTTCATGTCATCTTAATTATCATTATCTTTGTATGTGGTCAATTTGGGTTGAGGAAGGTTTGAAGTTGTTTTGTAGGTTCCTTGATTGGAGAGAAAGAGGAGGGATAAAGAGAAAGCTTGGATCAACTTTTAGTTCATAAGGTATGAACCCTCCTAACCCTTCAACACTTCTTTAAATTTATACTTGCAGATCTTTTTATATCAGTCTGTAAACCCCGAGTAAGTTGGTGGCCTCAACCCTAGCAATAGGATAAATTCCCTAACAACGGAATTGACAAATTCCCAGGGGATGCCTTGTCTGCTTTGAGGTCTCCTTGTCTATTTTTTCCAGTATAATTTATGGTCTGAGTCTTTCATTCACATTAAGAACAATCCTTAAGCCATTGTAGACATCTTCCCTGCTGTTTTGGGGGTGTTTTGACCTTGTTTGTGCCTCCCCCCACCCACATGCGAGTTTTACACAGCATAATAGTGTTTTCTTAAGGTACACACAAGTTCATAGTAGTCCCACCTACATGTCATACACTACTTGCACTATCGTGCACCTGCGTTTTTCCCAAATTAGTGATTTAAAAAAAAATGGGCATGTTTGGGGGGGTCTGGTTGCAGGTTGTAGGGTCCTCCTTGTTCCCTTGTCTATGTAATACCACTGGGAAGTGGTGTCTCCTTTTTAAAGTGATATTAAATTGATTTTAAAATCCTTTTTGAAGCCTTTGGTACTGTCTCTTTCACTGTACCTCACCTCCTTGCTTGGCATGACCTTGCTTGGATAGTGTTGATTAGCCTCTTCTAATAAGTATAGATTGAACTTAGGAGCCTTTTGATCCCTGTATTCTTCAGTATTGTTGGTTAAAATCCTTATTCCAATGTGGTTTTCTTGGTCTCTTATACAAGTCTTTCTCACATGATAGGTCTTGTCATACTTTAGGGCAGTTTAAGGTCTGTTTTGTGGGCATAGGGAAGAAGCTCATTTGCTTTGATTTACATCTTTTGCATGCACTTGTTTGTTGTTTGTTTTCTTTATCATTTTAAAAGAAAAAAAGTAAAAATAACAAGTCTTTGCTTTATATTAATTTAGGATAGGGTATTTAGGCTTAGTTGTATTGCATATATCTATCTTTTGAGAATAGAAAAAAAGATCTTTCTTTTGTGGCCTACATTTTCAGTTTTGAAAAGAAAAGATCACCAAATGTTTTGCATTTTGAATCTCTTTTGCATATTGCCATGTTGTTTCTACTTTCAATTCAAAAACATCAGTAGTTTCATTAATTCTACCTTTGAGTAATCAACATCCCTTAAAAATAACGATGATACTTAAAAAACATATTAGTAAGTTTTATTTCTAGGGACAACACACACTAGTCTAGGCTAGTGTTATCTTTAAAATACCAATTTTTTTAAAACTCAAACATAGTCTCATTTCATTTAAGAAATCCAATATTACGAAGAGATGAACCAAAAAAGATCCTCTTACACAAGAGTCAAGCATGGGTTCGTGCGAGATTGAGTTTCAGAGATACCCCTCCAATTCTTGGTCGAGAATACATCAAAGCTACTGCGCGTCTGGATTTTCATTAAGTACCTCATTTTGGCCCTATGTGGTTCTTAGTATTGTTTTATTTTCGGCTTAGCTAACTTTCCCATGCGCATTAGCTGGAGTGACGATTGTTTTACCAAACCTTCTTTGTGATTTTGGTATCCTTAGAATCTTGACCTCAATGGATCTACGGGTGACGGTGGAAGGATATTTCCACTGTACCCAAGGAAGACGTGGGAGGAAACATCCTGCAACTCTTTGAAAAGTAGTTGATGATTCAAACAGTTGTCCCAAAGTGATTGTGTTGTGAACCCTGAGTAATTGTCCTTCTCCCTTCACTAGTTAGTTTTGGTCCCTCATCATCCTAGACTCTCATTTGGAAGGTATCTTTGTGTGCCTGGTATGGATACTTAGGATTTTGTTCTAGTGGTGTGCTCTCTGTGATTTTGGTTGCTAGTCAACCTCATACTTTTATTTCTTATTGAGTCAGAAACTATGGCTAGTACCCCTATGGAAACCAACCAATATACCCCTATGCAAGGGGATTCTTGTGCTTTTCCTTTTACTAGGAATGTTGATGTTCCCTTTATGGCCACTTTGAATCTGCCCGAATTAACCCTTAGGCTACCAGTTTGTTTGTTTTCCACTCCAACTGTTTTGAATTCTCCTGATGATTCTCAAGTAAGCACCTTATATCAAGGGCATCAAAACAATGTCTCCCCTTCACCAGTAGTATCATCTCATCCTCCTTCTACCTCATGTGGTGAAAGTTATGATACTAGTAACATGTAGTCTAAAAGGAATAAAATGAGGAAGGATATGAAGAAGACATGAAAGTAAGGGGAAAGTCACCCAACCTTTGGAGGTCATGCCGGGGGCACATACCCAACCTTTGCAAGTCATGTTGGACCTATCTCCCTAGCTTCTGGAGGTCATGTTAAAGTCATGTTGAATTTAACCACCCATCCTCTGCAAGTCATGTTGGGGGCAGTTACCCATCCTCTAGAGGTCATGCTGGGGTAAAACAACCAGCCTCTAGAAGTCATGTTGGACCCAACCACCCATCCTCTAGAGGTCACGCTAGGGGGAAAAAGTCAACCAATGCAAGTCATGTTGACATTATTGAGAAAACCAACTATTTAGGACACAAACCTAAGTTCCCTTGTAACTTTTGCGAGGGAGATCACCTTACCCATCTATGGCTTGCTATAGCAGAGGTACGAAGAGTGTGGTCTGAGTCTCAAGGATATATTTCTCTTGAGTAAATTGTGGTTTCCCAACAACTTGTTCAACTTTTGGTTGATTAAGTGATTGAACCAATGCAATCTTTGGTTAATCCCACTCTTCCTCTAGATATTGGTCCGCATCAAGTGGTTGAACCAATGCAATCTTTGGTAAATCCCACTCTTCCTTCGGAGAGTGGTCTGCATCAAGTGGTTGAACCAATGATATCTTTGGTCAATCCGACTCTTCCTTTAGAGAGTGACCCAGATCAAGTGGTTGAATTGATGCAATATTCTGTCAATCCCACTCTTCGTTTGGAGAGTGAATTGTTTGTTAGTCATGTTTTCTTCACTGGCAATTTAGAAATTTTTGGACAAGGGGGCACTGACTTCACTTTGAATGAACGCCAAGCCCTCAGATTGCTTCCTTTGATCGTCATAGTCTAGTTGAGCCATGCCTTCCTTCGACTGCACCTTTTTAGATAAAGGTCCAAATCGAACACTACATGGTTTCTCGTTGTATTGTAGATGAAGGATCCTATGTTAGTATTTTATCCGTGCATGCTTGGAGAGGTATGGGATCTCCCAGCCTCATGTCAACTGTTAATCAGTCGCTAGCCTTTAATAGAAGACCTAGTCAAACTTTGGGATTTCTTTCTCAAACACTTGTTAGTTTGGGTGGGAAGACCGTATTAGTTGATTTTATGGTTATAGAGGACCCTTTGGACTTCAATATGCTCCAAGGGCATGATTATGTATATGCTATGAAAGTTGTGGTGTCTACACTTTTTCTTGTGGTGTACTTTCCTCACAATGAAAGCATTGTAACTATTGATCAGCAAAAATTTATTGATCCGTCTCATTACCCAACTGTAGACCAAGTCTATCCTTTATCAATTCCTAGTGTTTTGGTAGACACTACCTTGCTATGGGTGAATTATGTGGCCTGATATCCCTTGTCTCCAATTACTACTGAGAGGGAGCCTATGTGTTCATGCTTACCTTCTTCAGACTTGGTCCTAGTAGTTGACCAGGTGATCTATCCAATGAGGACTTTAGAGCCCACTCTCCACCCTATTTAGCCAACTGAATGTTTAGACATGCATTCTATTGGGATCGTATACTTCCTTCAGATGATTTTTTCTTAGAATCTATGATGGTTCCAGTATGACCTTCATATGGATGTTGAATCAGTTGTGGTTAAATACGGACTTGAATTTCTTATTGAGTATGATCTTTTTGATGATCGATCTTCAAACATTGGAACTTTTAAGTCTTTGGACTCTCCCATCAAGCAGCAAGTCAATGATCCTAATGGTTTTGATTCTTGTTGTATATTTTTTTACTCCCATAATGTTGAGTTCGTTCTTTCGAACTCCGTCGCTTCTATCAACTTTAGCTTTCCTCTTGAGGTTGATCCTGCTGATTATAAATCCTCAGGCCTTGGCACTATAGAATCTATTAGAATTGTTGTACCATTTATATCTTAAAGCAGTTAGTCCTGAATTATTGTTGCAGTAAAAGGAGAATGAAGATACACACTGAACAAACAAATCACACAGTAAACATATGAGTATAGCTCAGGTAATTATAGTATCATTGTCATTAAAGAATCCGGTGTTAGAGTAGTTTACATAGGAAAATAATCTGAATTGTGAGTAATGAATTCGAATCTCCCAACTAGATGTGACTGTATCTGACAGACTAGTTAACTAAGGATGTCTCAATCACTATCGAAGTCCAAGTGGTTAACTACATATATCTAATCCAGTCACACAATTAGTAATAAATAGTTAACTTAGTCTAACTGAAGTGGTAGGTGAGAAAATGTGCCTTATCCACATGCAGCCATGCATAACTAGCGCTAATTGAACTGATTGTGATATAACCGAATGTAACTTGAAAATAACTAAGATTAACTAGTTCCAAGTCCAACTAACTGAAGGAGGTTGGTGCTGGGACTCCTAGTGGATCCTAAAATGTAGGGATTGGTCTAGGAGGAGCCTAATCTTATGAATGCACGTGTAGTCAGTGGAAGTTAGCCTCTAGCAGTGTTCCCCACACTCTATTAACTGGTACATGTGGCCCCATTAGGCCAACTAGACCCAATGGTACTATTGGACCCAATTAATTAAATAAAATTCCTAAGTTAGGCTAAAATAATCTAATAGACAGTTTGGTCAAGGGAGGATTATAAATCCTAACACCCCCCTGAATCCTAACTTAGACAACTGTGGGCCCTGGAAACAAGGCCATAAGTCACCCATATACAATCTAAAAGATAAAATGCTGATTAATAAACCGAGGTAATAGGGGAAAACCTCATGGGAGAAACCCCCCCTCAAGATAAGTAGAAATAAATAAATATAAGTTAAAAACTTGCAAAATATTTTGCTGCAATTTGCAGCAGTATGCAGTATTCTGGTTCTTCTGTGCAGCAGCATCCTGAATATGTGCATGTGAACATGTGAATCCAAACAAAGTGATTATGTATGGAGGAATCTTCCTCTTTGGAAGAAGAATAATGTGCTTAACTGAATCAAGTATATAGACAGCTACAGGATGAAAACTGGACCCATGTAGAGCAGGATGAAAACTCTCGTGGTTATGAATGTGCTCTCCAAATTTCTATAATAATCCTCGTTGTTCTTCCCAAAGGTTATATCCAGTTCTATCCATATATCCTTTGGGTATTCTGCAGAATCAATAATGTAACACAAACTTGGAGAAAAAGTCCCACATATTGCTCCAACAGCTCTATCAGCTAGTCATTCTCATATTCATAAGATTCTTTATGAAGTCCAATAGATACCTCATAGAGACCTTGTCTCTTTAGATATATAATCATCTTCGACTTCCATTTTGAATATCTTACAG
Source organism: Pseudotsuga menziesii (assembly GCA_001517045.1). NCBI lineage: Eukaryota > Viridiplantae > Streptophyta > Pinopsida > Pinales > Pinaceae > Pseudotsuga > Pseudotsuga menziesii. Next base: position 78,791 of record LPNX010925642.1, on the reverse strand, counting down.
ATGGAGTAAGAAGAGGAACTGATAATATCGAATCCATATGAAGTTGAACCTGTTAAATATCACTGCAAAAACTAAAACATTCGAACCATGTTAGAATCATGCTTTGCCTCTCGGCATGAACATGTTTTCAGGGTCTGTCATGCCTGCATTGCTAATATGAATAAATTCATAGTTAGTAAATCAAGATTCGGGACTTCTGTGGAAACCCAACTGCTTCTGATGTTCAATGGAGAGAAACAAACATGAAGCCTGCTTGAGATGGCTCTGATACCATGTAAGGTTTGTTGTTACACCAAAACCTGTAGATGTTGATGAACACTTAAAACTCAGCACAAGGCCCTATCACTAGGAGTGGCGGTTAGTCCACTTGTTTTATATTCCTAGAGGTGCAGCATTTATATCATGAGGAGGTTGTACCGATAATCCAACACCCCGCCTCCGGTGTAGCTCGAGGGAATTGAACCTGAGACCTATTCTCTGATACCATGTTAGAATTGTTGTGCCATTTAGATCTTCAAGTAATTAGTTCTGAATTATTATTGCAGTAAAAGGAGAATGAAGATACACACTGAACAAAACAAACCACATAGAAAACAAATGAGTATAGCTCAGATAATTATAGTATCATTGTCATTAAAGAATCCAATGTTACAATAGTTTACAAAGGAAAACAATTTGAATCATGAGTAATGAATTCAAATCTCCCAACTAGATGTGACTGCATCTGACTGACTAGTTAAATAAGAATGTCTCAATCACTACCGGAGTCCAAGTGGTTAACTCCAGATGTCTAATCAAGTCACACAATCAGTAATAAATAGTTAACTTAGTCTAACTAAAGTGGTAGGTGAGAAAAGGTGCCTTATCCACATGCAACAATGCATAACTAGCGCTAACTGAACTGATTGTGATCTAACTAAATGTAACTGGAAAATAACTAAGCTTAACTAGTTCTAACTCCAACTAACTGAAGGAGGTTGGTGTCGAGATTCCTAATGGCTCCTAAAATGTAGGGATTGGTCTAGGAGGTGCCTACTGATGCATGCAAGTGAAGTCAGTGGAAGTTAGCCTCTAGTAGTGTTCCCCACACTCTAGTAACTGGTACATGTGGCCCCATTAGGCCAAGTGGACCCAATGGTACTAGTGGACCCAATTAATTAAATAAAACTCCTAAGTTAGGCTAAAATAATCTAATAGACAGTTTGGTCAAGGGAGGATTATAAATCCTAACACCCCCCTTGAATCCTAACTTGGACAACTGTGGGCCCTGGAAACAAGGCCATAAGTCACCCGTATACAATCTAAAAAATAAAATTATGCTTAATAAACCGAGGTAATAGGGGGAAACATCATGGGAAACCCCCCCTCAAGATAAGTAGAAATCAGGAAATACAAGTCAAAAACTTGCAAAATCTTTTGCTGCAATTTGCAGCAAAATGCTGTAGTAATGCAGTATTATAGTTCTTATGTGCAACAACATCCTGAATATGTGCATGTGAACCTATGAATCCAAACAATGTGACTATGTTTGGAGGAATCTTCCTCTTTGGAAGAAGAATAATGTGCTCAACTGAATCAGGAATATAGACAGTTGCAAGATGAAAACTGGACCCATGTAGAGCAGCTGAAACCAACTGATGAGAGAGAAAAGGTGCTTGAGAATTAGAACCATGTGAGGAACACCCAAGAAATGGATATATTGCAGCCTTGAACATCAAACCATGTGAGGAAAAATCATCCCCAAGTGTTAGGATCAAGTGTTCAGGCGGATGCAGAATGTCTCAAACTTTACTAGTTCTGTGAGGAGAAGAGCATGTGATAAAAAGATAGGTAGAGAATCCTTGGGACTGTGCAGAGAGAATGCTTGAGCTCCATAATATAATATATCTTTAGAAATAACCAATAATTCACAAAATCTAATATCAGGAATCTCATGAGAGAACTAACATTGAATCCTCAACAACAAAATTGAAGGAGACTTGTGGTGCTTGATTTGTCACACCAAAATTGATGAAATCAATTACAAGCAATACTGTAAACTCTTGAATCTTAAAACCTGAACCAAATATTATCAGATTTAAAATAAATCAGATCTAAATAGGTTCATATCAGATCCAAAACTGTGAAGTGAAATCAAATCCCCAGCAACAATTTTGAAGGAGACTTGCGGTACTTGATTTTTCACACCAAAATTGATGAGAGCAGCTACAAGAATTACTGAAAGATCTTAAAACTTAAAACCTGAACAAAATAATATCAGATCAGATCTAAATAAGATCATATCAGATCCAAGAGTTTGCTCCACCGAAATGGTGGATGCACAATTTTGTGCTTCTTCAAAATTCTAAATATTGGTGCATGCAATCATGTAGGAAAGTGCTCGAAGCTCAAGATCAATGAGAGTGAATGGATCACTCCTACAATATGAAATTATTTCCAAAATTTCCAAATATTTACAAAATATAATATCAGCAAACTCATGAGAGAAAACTGACATCAAATCCCCAATAGAAATTTTGAAAGAGATTTTTGATACTTGCCATCTTCACACCAAAATTGATGAGAACAACTACAAGCAGTACTGAAAACCCTAGAACCCTAGAACCAAGTAATATCAGATCATATCCAAATAATATCATATCAGATCCAAATAGGTTCATATCATATCCAAGAGTGTGCTCCACCAATATGGTAGATGCACAGTTTTCTCCTTCTTCAAAACCCTGAGTATTGGTGCATGCAATCATGTAGGAATTTGTTGGAAGCTCTAGATCAATGAGAGTGAATGGATCACTCCTACAATCTGATATTATTTCCAAAATATCCAAATAATTAATTGTATTCACACCAACAACATCATTAGAGACAGAGAAATCAAATTCCTCTCCCTTTCCTGGAGCAATCACCGGTAAACTATGCACATAATTTATAATAGAAGAATCACTGGAGAATTTTTGCATAGAATGGAAGAAGATATTTTCTTGAATAACAGAGATTCGAATGTCTTCTTCTAGACCAGCCATGTGAGAAGATGAGATATCGGATATCTCATACACTTCTGGAGCAGTAGGAGAAGGAGACACTCCAACGAAACTTTCTTCAATTCGAATTGACTGTGAGGAAGATTTTGCTTCTTCTTCATCTTGAACAACTTCATCAGAGAGAGTAAAGGCCATGAATTTTAAATAAGGAACTCTTTTGGTTCTGAATGTGCTCTCCAAATTGCTATAATAATACTCCTTATGCTTCCCAAAGGTTCTATCCAGTTCTATTCATAGATCCTTTGGGTATTCTGCAGAATCAATAAGGTAGCGCGAGCTTGGAGAAAAAGTCCCACATATTGCTCCAACAACTATATCACTGTCGTTCAACTAGTCATTCTCATATTCATAAGATTCTTTAACAAGTCCAATAGATACCTGATAGAGTCCTTGTCTCTTTAGATATGCAATCATCTTCAACTTCCATTTTGAATATCTTGTGGATGGAGTAAGAAGAGGAACTGATAATATCGAATCCATATGAAGTTGAACCTATAAAATATCACTGCAAAAACTAAAACATTCGAACTATGTTAGAATCATGATTTTCCTCTCGACATGAACATGTTTTCAGGGTTTGTCACGCCCCCACCGCTACTTTGAATAAATTCATAGTTAGCAAATCAAGATTGGGGACTTCTGTGGAAACCCAGCTGCTTCTAATGTTCAATGGACAGAAACAAACATGAAGCCTTCTTGAGATGGCTCTGATACCATGTAAGGTTTACTGTTACACCAAAAATTGCAGATTTTGATGAACATTTGAAATCCAATAGAAGGCCCTATCACCATGAGTGTCGTTTAGTCCACTTGTTTCATATTCCCAAAGGTGCGGCGGTTATACCATGAGGAGGTTGTACCGATACTCCAACAGCCCACCTTCGGTGTAGCTCGGGGGAATTGAACTCGAGATCTATTATCTGATACCATTTTAGAATTGTTGTGCCATATATATCTTTAAGTAGTTAGTCCCGAATTATTATTGCAGTAAAAGGAGAATAAAGATACACACTGAACAAAACAAACCACACAGGAAACAAATGAGTATAGCTCAAATAATTACAGTATCATTGTCATTAAATAATCCGGTGTTACAATAGTTTAAATAGGAAAAGAACTCAAATCATGAGTAATGGATTCGAATCTCCCAACCGGATGTGATTTTATCTGACTGACTAGTTAACTAAGGATGTCTCAATCACTATCGAAGTCAAAGTGGTTAACTCTAGATGTCTAATCAAGTCACACAATCAGTAATAAACAATTAACTCAGTCTAACTAAAGTGGTAGGTGAGAAAAGAAGCCTTATCCACATGCAACCATGCATAACTAGCTCTAGTTGAACCGATTGTGATCTAATTGAATGTAACTGGAAAATAAATAAGCTTAACTAGTTCTAACTCCAACTAACCGAAGGAGGTTGGCGTTGGGACTCCCAGTGGCTCCTAAAATGTAGGGATTGGTTTAGGAGGAGCCTAAACTAATGCAAGCAAGTGCAGTCAATGGAAGTTAGCCTCTAGTAGTGTTCCCCACACTCTAGTAACTGGTACATGTGGCCCCATTAGGCCAAGTGGACCCAATGGTACTAGTGGACCCAATTAATTAAATAAAACTCCAAAGTTAGGCTAAAATAATCTAATAGACAGTTTGGTTAAGAGAGGATTATAAATCCTAACACCTCCCCTGAATCCTAACTTGGACAATTGTGGGACCTGGAAACAAGGCCATAAATCACCCATATACAATCTAAAATATAAAATGTAATAGTGGAAAACCTCATGGGAAAACCCCCCCTCAAGATAAGCAGAGATCAGGGAATACAAATAGCAATGCAGTATTCTGGTTCTTCTGTGCAGCAACATCATGAATATGTGCATGTGAACCTATGAATCCAAACAAAGTGATTATGTCTGGAGGAATATTCCTCTTTGGAAGAAGAATAATGTGCTCAACTGAATCAGGAATATAGACAGTTGCAGGATGAAAACTCAACCCATGTAGAGTAGGATGAAAACTCTTATGATTATGAATGTGCTCTCCAAATTGCTATAATAATCCTCGTTGTTCTTCCCAAAGGTTATATCCAGTTCTATCCATAGATCCTTTGGGTATTTTGTAGAATCAATAAGGTATCACAAGCTTGGAGAAAAAGTCCAACATATTTCTCCAACACCTCTATCACCATCATTTAGCTAGTCATTCTCGTATTTATAAGATTCTTTACCAATTCCAATAGATACCTCATAGAGACCTTGTCTGTTTAGATATGCAATAATCTTCAACTTCCATTCTGAATATCTTGTGGATGGAGTAAGAAAAGGAACTGATAATATCAAATCCATATGAAGTTGAACCCGTAAAATATCACTGCAAAAACTAAAACATTTGAACTATGTTAGAATCATGCTTTCCCTCTTGACATGAACATGTTTTCAGGGTCTGTCACGCCCGCACCGCTACTCTGAATAAATTTAGAGTTAGCAAATCAAGATTGGGGACTTCTATGGAAACCCAGTTGCTCCTGATGTTCAATGGAGAGAAACAAACATGAATCCTGCTTGAGATGGCTTTGATACCATGTAAGGTTTTTCGTTACACCAAAACCTGCAGATGTTGATGAACATTTGAAACCCAATATGTTATCTCCAAAAATAATTTTATTTTGTTAGTATGAAGAATTGGATTCATGTAATGAAAGATCTGAGTATGACTGACAAATTAAAAGCCTCTATTTTTGATATGGTTGAAAATTTTAAAAGTTACAGCTTTCGGTGGCTTAGGTGAGGCTTTTTATAGCTCATTAGCCACCTAAAAGCTATGTTTCGGCGGCTAAACGGTTGAACGAGGGATGAAAGTGAGCCACCGAAAGTGGCCTGAGCAAGCAAAATTAAAATAACACTTTCAGTGGCTTAGGCGAGACTCCAAAAGACTCATTAGCCATCGAAAAGGGTTGCTTTCAGCAGCTTAGAGAGAAGACCAGGAAGGATTTTAACTGCCGAAAGCAGGCATTGGGAAAAATTGGTAAAGATGCGTTCGGTAGCTTAGGCGAAAAAGATACCATTTCATTAGCCATCGAAAGGTGATAATTCCGACAGCTTAGGGAACAATTCAATGCATATTCTAACCACCGAAAGAAAGAAGATAAACGTCGGGAAAAAGTGCTTTCAGCGGTTTAGGAGAAAACTAGGGCATTTCATTAGCCATCGGAAGGACAGACTTTCGGCATTTAAACAGGTTTTTTGGCGAGGCCATTATCTGCCGAAAGCAGGATTTCACCGTGACGATGGGATGAAGGTTTCGGTGGCTTAGGTGAAAAAGACATCAGTTCATAGGCCACTGAAAGCCATCTTTTTGGTGGCTAGCTGACAAACTCCTGGAGGCTATTAACCACCGAAAAGGAAAAGTGAGGAAACGGTTAGAAAATAGTCAAATCCAACCCTGTCAGCGAGATGAACAATTAGTGGAGGGCATGAAAAACCACCAAAAAGACTTAGGCTTGCATAACCGCATGTGTAAATGAGTTAAAAAGGTCGTTAGGAAACTGGCAAAGGACTGATACGACTGGAAACCCTCAGTCTCCTTCCACCTGTCCAAAAGAACAACAAAGAGCCCACTGAATACACTGGCTGATGTATGATATGATTGCTTGGGAAAGGAGATCGATAGGATCAGCTGCTGCCATCATTTTATGATCTCAACTCCCATCATGACAGAACAAATCCTCATAATCAGTGCCCAAAGACCCCATCAAATTTCATCTTCGAACTTGTCATTCTTCTCCACTAGAAAAACTATCTCTGAAGGATCAGCCTACTAGCACATTGTATACAGAACTGAGAATTGTTTTGCAGGTACCCAAGAGAGGCACTCATCAAGATTAAGAAGGGGGGACCTTCTCTCAAGTAAGATCTAGGTGATATCAGTTATCTGGAAGCACATCCAGAGGTCTGCAAACTCTTCCAAGAGGTTGATTGCTATGAATTCTGTGAAAAGATACAAGGATCCCACCAGCAGGTGGCTGAAGCATTTTCCCTCTCATTCGATGGTTCAAAATTAGTCATAGGCAAAGAGGAGTTTCACATAGATGAGACCCTAATCACCAAGGTGACAGAACTCCCTGGCACAGGAGAAAAATGGTTCAAGACCACCATACCAAAAGATGTAGAATTCAGGTCTTACCTAAAGCCTGAGCATAGAGGAATTGTATGGAAGAAAAGTGTGCCATCATCATGGCTGGAAGAGAAGTGGCAACAACTGCTGAAGGCCATTGTGGTCTACCTAACCTGTGAAGGAAGATATAACAGAGCCATGATCTACCATTTCAAGTTGATGAATCACTTCACAGGTAAAAGCCCTCTCAATTTGCCCTTTTACTTACACATAAGTCTAGGAAAGATGGCACACCAAGTGAAATACCAACCATCCAAGATTGCTGGCAAGCTGTCCCACCATGGTCTTATCCATCTATTGGTCCAGGAGTTGTTGAAAAGAAGGAATATGGCATGGCCTTATTTTTTGTTTTGGAATGGATTTGAGACAAGCCTTTAGCTTGAAGAGAAAGGGAAGTCTCCTGCCAAGAAGTCCAGCACACCAAGGAGTGGGAGAAGAAGGAGGAGGGCCATTTTCCCAGCAACAGCAGTAGCACAGCCTCCGTCCTCTTCCAAGACCAAGAAGGTAAAAAGGAACTTGGATTTTAGTGAGAAGGGCCATGAGGTTGAAACACACAATGGAAATATCCTAAATCTACCCTACTCAGATTCTGAAGAAAAGCAAGAAGAAGGTGCTGAGGTAGCTCTGCAAATTGTACCAGTGTCTGAAGCACTACCATCCCCCACACCACAGGAGCAATAGGAACCAACAGAGAAGGCTTCCTCCAGCAAGCCTAAAACTCAAAAGATCAATCAGTTACTGAGGCAAATTTATGAGATGGAGATTTTGGAAAGAGAAATAAAGAAAAATAATGAAATATTGACCAGCAGGAACAAGCTACTATATAATTCATACTTGGAGCAGAGAGAGAGATATATCTTCTTAAAAAGGATGAATACAAGGTAACTAAAGGACAATACTAGATTATATAGGATGGTTAGGCTCCAAAGGCTGTAGTTGACGGAGGCCAAAGCAAATCCTAGCTGTAGCAGTAGTTAGTCTCCAGCCTCCTGAAACTAGCCAGGGTGTTGTTAACACTCCTAGCACAAAGCCTGTAGAAGAAGAAAGCTAAACAAACATGCCCATGAAGACATTTTTGAGAAAAAACCCAATAATTTTTGCAAAACAGGGCTTTTGGTGGCTTGGGCGAACGCTATGGCAATCCATTAGCCATCGAAAGCACCACTTTCTGTAGCTAACGGCTCCGATAGGCTGGCTTCTTAACCACCGAAAGTGGACAGAGGTTCGAAAACAGATTTTGGCATACAGGATCAGTTTTGGGCGACTCTAGATGGCTCAGGTATATAGTTTGAATATGAAGGGCACAGAGGAAAGCATCAGAAAAGGGTCTGTTTCAGTTCTACTATGACATAATAGTGTAAAAGGCCACCAACACCTAGCTGTCAAGAGAAATCAATAGTTTAACTAGCAAAGGCCAATAGCAGTAATTATCAGCAGTTACCCAAATTAGTTGAAGGTTCATTTAGTGAACTGATTCTTCAAATAGCTAGACAAGTAGTCAATTAGGGTTTTTTAACCTAATTTGCAAAAAACTATTATTTTTGTGTATTTTTGAAAAAACAGATTCAAGTTTTTAGGATCTATAGATTTTGTAAAGGCTATAAAACCTAAGACTGATTTTATGAGAAAGGTTCGACTTCAGGGATTTATAGACCTATACTATTATCAACTTCTCATTTTGCTCATGATTGAATACAAGCTCTTTTGTTATAATTTGTTCAGCCTTCATTTCTGTCTTTACTGTGCTTATACCTGAATGTGTATTTAGGTTAAATTCAAGTTTATTAATGACTGATAGCTGTCATCCTATTGGCATGTTAATGTGATTTGAGTTATAAGTACCATCCTTATCATGATTTAGCCATTTATATGCATCTGCTTTGTATGTAAATCTGCTAGCCTGATGAGTTCTCCATCCCTGCACCTTATTGTCAACTTTTGAGCTGTTGTAACTAAAAGCCTTGTAATTGAGTAAGTTTCATGCATGTCTTGAGAGTGGAAGGTCATATAAGTCACCTGACTTGATCCATATTAGAAAACCCTAAAAAACATTGTAAGTTACCAGCCATCCTTGAGCTACAACCTAGAGGAGTTTCCTGGAGTGATAACACAATAGAAGGCCATATCACCAGGAGTAGCGGTTAGTCCACTTGTTTTATATTCCCAGAGGTGCGACGGTTATACCATGAGGAGGTTGTACCGATACTCCATCACCCCGACTCCGGCGTAGCTCCGGGGAATTGAACCTAAGACCTATTCTCTGATACCATGTGAGAATTGTTGTGCCATTTAGATCTTCAAGTAATTAGTTCTGAATTATTATTGCAGTAAAAGGAGAATGAAGATACACCTTGAACAAAACAAACCACACAGGAAACAAATGAGTATAGCTAAGATAATTACAGTATCATTGTCATTAAAGAATCCGGTGTTACAATAGTTTACATAAGAAAAGAATTCCAATCATGAGTAATGAATTTGAATCTCCCAACTGGATGTGACTATATCTAATGGACTAGTTAACTAAGGATGTCTCAGTCACTATCGGAGTCCAAGTGGTTAACTCCAGATGTCTAATTAAGTCACACAGTCTTTAATAAACAATTAACTCAATCTAACTAATGTGGTAGGTGAGAAAAGCGCCTTCTCCACATGCAACCAAGCAAAACTAGCACTAACTGAACTGATTGTGATCTAACTGAATGTAGCTGGAAAATAACTAAGCTTAATTAGTTCCAACTACAACTAACTGAAGGAGGTTGGTGTCAGGACTCCCAGTGGCTCCTAAAATGTAGGGATTGGTCTAGTAGGTGCCTATTGATGCATGTAAGTGCAGTCAGTGGCAGTTAGCCTCTAGTAGTGTTCCCCACACTCTAGTAACTAGTACATGTGGCCCCATTAGGCCAAGTGGACCCAATTAATTAAATAAAACTCCTAAGTTAGACTAAAATAATCTAATAGATAGTTTGGTCAAGGGAGGATTATAAATCCTAACACCCCCCCTGATTACTAACTTGGACAACTGTGGGACCTGGAAACAAGGCCATAAGTCACCCATATACAATCTAAAAGACAAAATGATGGTTAATAAACTGAGGTAATAGGGGAAAACCTCATGGGACCCCCCCCCCCCCCCCCCCAAAAAAAAAAAAAAAAAAAAAATGATGCTTAAAAAACCGGGGAAAAAGGGGAAAACCCCCTGGGGCCCCCCCCCCCCCCCTCAAGATAAGCAGAAATAAGAAAATACAAGTTAAAAACTTGCAAAATCGTTTGTTGCAATTTGCAGCAGTATGCAATATTAATGCAGTATTCTGGTTCTTCTATGCAAAAACATCCTGAATATGTGCATGTGAACCTATGAATCCAAGTAAAGTGATTATGTCTGGAGGAATCTTCCTCTTTGGAAGAAGAATAATGTGCTCAACTGAATCATGAATATATACAGTTGCAGGATGAAAACTGGACCCATGTAGAGCAACTGAAACCAACTGATGAGAGAGCAAATGTGCTTGAGAATTGGAACCATGTGAGGAACACCCAAGCAATTGATATATTTCAGCCTTGAACATCAAACCATGTGAGGAAAAATCAGCCCCAAGTGTTAGGATCAAATCTCTAGGTGGATGAGAATGTCTCAAACTTTACTAGTTCTCTAAGGAGACGAGGATGTGATAAAAAGGTAGGTAGAGAAGCCCTGTGACTGTGGAGAGTGAATGCTTGAGCTCCATAATCTGATATAGCTTCATACATAACCAATAATTCACAAAATCTAATATCAGGAATCTCATAAGAGAGAACTAACATCGAATCCTCAACAACAAAATTGAAGGAGACTTGCAGTGCTTGATTTGTCACACCAAAATTGATGAAACCAGTTACAAGAAATACTGTAAGCTCTTGAATATTAATATCTGAACTAAATATTATCAGATCAGAAAATAAATCAGATCCAAATAGCGTAGTTTCACAGGTTGATGACAGTTCTCTTTGGTGAAGTAGAAAAGTACCACGCCAAGAGGTACGATGGGCAGAATGCTCCTGACGATAATCTGATCGTGTGTCAGACCATCTGGTGCTCACGACCAAAGGATGAGTGGGTCCATGCTTTTGTCCACACATTGGATGAGGTTCCGCGGTCATGGTATGTATCAGCTGATTTGCATAGAGAGATCACTACTTGGGAAGAGTTGGCGATTTGCTTCAATAACACCTTCAGTTTCACAGATACCAATCTGGTTATTCATAATGCAATGTAGCACATCCACAACGTTGTTTTGAAGGTAGTTCCAGTTGCATATCCAGTGGATCCACATGAAACATTTCCAATGCAGTCGATGATGGAGTGCTACAATGTAACAGGGGGACCAAATGATGGGGATGATCCATGGAACATCAATATTCTGGAGACAAAAGATAGTCGGGATGTCACAGCACCTGACATATCGACGGATCTGATGAATTAACCATTAAAATTTTGGAAGGTCAACATTGGGGGAGAGGAGCAAATGAAGTTTGCGATTGTTGGGGAATATTGGGATGAATAAACCATGGCAAATATAATGAATCTGTTGCATGAATTCCAATATTTTTTTCCTACAAAGTTTTTTGAGATGAAGGGAATACTAGGAGACTTAGGGGAGATGAAGATCCCATTGAAGACAGATACAAAGCCAATAAAACAACGACTGTAGTGCTTGAATCTGTGATATAAGGAGAGGGCTAAGGCTGAGCTTGACAGAATGTTGGATGCTGTGATAATAGAGCTAGTTGAGGAATCATAATGGATCAGTCCCATGGTAGTAAAATACAAGAATATAGACGAGGTTCAGGTTTGTGTCGACCTTAGACTATTGAATAATGCATATCCGCATGATCCATTTTTGACACCATTCACTAATGAGGTACTAGAAGGAGTGGGAGTTAAAGAAGCATACTCATTCACAGATGGCTTTTATGACTATCACCAAATTAAGATCGAGAAGTAAGATTGCTGCAAGACAACCTTTGTTATTGAATGGGGATGTTTTCGGTACATGGTGATGGATGGAAGAATGCGCCTGTGATATTCTTCAGGATTGTTGTCGCTGCATTCAAAAATTTTATTCAGAAGTTTCTGGTGGTTTATATGGATGACTGGATGGTTTACGGATTGATCAGGGGCCATCTGGTGAACCTGCAACTGATGCTGGAGCGATATCGACAACATTAGATTGCGCTGAACTCGAAGAAGTGCATTTTCTGTGCACCCTTTGGGATGTTGTTGGGACACATCTTTTGCAAGCAAGGACTGTTGGTTGAACCAACAATTATTGCGTTGATTTTGATCTTTCCAGCACCCATGAATGTGAAGCAAATTAGAGCAACACTGGTCCATACATGATATTATCGCAAGTTCATCAGAGGTTATGCCGTGATCACAACCCCTATGGAGAATTTGCCGAAGAAGGATGCAGTGTTTGTATGGAGTAAGGAGTGTCACGAAAGTTTTGATACAATAAAGAAAAATATGGCTTCCGCACCATTACTAGCTTTTCTTGATTGGACTATGGAGTTCCATGTCCACGTTGATGCATCATCAATTGTGTTAAGAGTGGCGCTAGCACAACCAGGAGATGGAGATCTTGATCACTCGATTTCTTTCGCTAGTCAGAAGCTCTCATATGTGGAGAAGAATTATACTACAATAGAGAGGGAAGGTTTGGTAATGGTGTATGAGCTGCAGTAGTTTCAACATTACTTATTGGGAGGTCATTTCAAGATGTTCACAGACCACTCTACCTGGTGAATAAGCCTGTGTTTGGGGGGGAGATATGCCATTGGCTACTTCTCTTCCAGGAGTTTAATTTTGAGATAATTGTGAATTCAGGTCACCTGTATACAGCCCTAGATCACTTATCGCGAATTGAGATAGGTGACGAACCGATGAACATTAAGGATGTGTTTCCATATGCACAACTATTTAGAGTTGAGATGGTTGGTGGCTAATATGAGAACAACACCAGAAGAGCTTACTACAAGTCAGTAGAAGGAGTTGGTTGTTAAAGCCACAAATTTCTAGTTTATCGTTGGACAACTCTATAAGCTAGGACCATATGAGATCTTAAGGTGATGTGTCCTACAACATGAACATGGGAAGGTATTGGTAGAAGCACATGTGGGTGTTACAGCTGGACACTACAGTGGTCACACTACTTCTAGGAAGGTGCTTTTTATAGCTCAAAATGACACATCTCTGCCTGTGACCACTTTCCCATGATTCCGTCGCATGTCGACACTTCCATGACAAGACTTCATGAAAGTCACTGAAAAAACACCTATCTTGGAGGACCCATATCTTGAGTTATGTAACTCTGTTTGACCTCATATCTACACTGCTGGAAAGATATTTTTGTTAGCTAAAACTTTCCAAAAGACACCAAAGCCTGAAAATGCCCAGAAGTACCCTAAAAATGAGTTTTTTTTTGTCTATATGCGAGTTGCCTTAGGGAAAACCCGCGTACGTACTCGACTAGCTATACCCGCGTATGTACGCGAATTGCTATATATACATGAATTTCTGTATTGGAAACCCACATGTATTTCTCGTGTACGCGACTGTTGTTTCTGCAACCCGCGTACGCCTCTTAAAAATGTCAAAAAATATGAATTTTGAATTTCGGGTAGTTTGGGTAGTTATTCAACTGATTCCTTCAGTTGTAACTACTTTGTCTTTGCCCCTAACTCTTCCTTAACTATATAAATAGAGGTATGGAGGTCCATGAGAGGAGACTGGAATCTTTGCATTGTTATACTGGAGGATTTGGAGCTCTCTTTGCCCACACCTTTGCCCTGGCGATCATCCCCTTGTGTTGCAGAGCTTGGAGGCTGAGTTCTTTGGAGAAGAGAAGCAACAAAACCAGATCAAGGTTTCGTGAGGTGCCGAACTTGAAGAGAAGGTATACTTGTACTTGTTTTCAAGATTAATAAAGATGTGATGTCCTTCTTCTTCCCAAATCATTGCTCAATGTGTGATTGAATCTCTGTTTATGATCATATGATGATGTTAGTCAGATCATTAGTTCATGTTTATTTGATTATCGTTGTTTTATATGTGGTCATAATGGTTTGAGGAAGGTATAATTTATTTTGCAGGTCTCTTGGAGAAAGAGGAGCAAGAAGAGGATTGAAGGGCTGCTTGGATCAACCTTCGTTTGGCTAAGGTATGAACCATTCCAATCTCTGAAACTTGCTTACATATGTGCTTGCTGAACATTATACATCCACCTTTCAACCCCAGTATGTTGATGGCCTCTTAAAACCTAGCCATAGGATACTTTCCTTTACAACAGTGCTCCAGACAGGGCTTTGGTGGCCAACTCTCAATGGTGATGCAGTGGAATATGAGCGGACTTGCGGCATTTGTTAAAGGACTGGAAAACCGTCAAGGAGGGATGAGATGTCGCTAGTACCTCAAGTGAGGCTACAAACATTTGAAAAATGGGATGTAGACTTTGTGGGGCCAATCAACCCACCTGAAAAGAGGATTGGTGTGTGGTATATTATTACAACAATGGATTATTTGACAAGGTTGGCAGAGGTCACACTAGTGGTAGATTGTACCGCTGCAACAACAACAAGGTTCCTGTTTGATAATGTTGTTACTTGGTTTGGGTGTCCAAAGATACTAATGATCGATCAAGGGAGTCACTTTATCAATCACATGATCTTTGCATTCACATAATAGCTTCAGATACAACATAAGAAGAGTACCCCATACCATCCACAGGCAAATGGGACAGTTGAGGCATTCAACAAGGAGCTGAAACACGCGCTCACAAAGGTGTGCAATGTCAACCGCGATGACTGGGATTTGAAGGTTCCAGCAGTCTTATGGGCATATCGCACCACTTGCAAAATATTGACAGGATAGACACCATCCAAGTTGGTGTATGGGTAGGAAGAATTCATGCCAATGGAGTACATTGTTCTGAGTTTGTGCATTGCAACAATGACATACATGGATGATGATGTAGCATTAGAAGAATGCCTAGCACAGTTGGTGCAACTAGAGGAATATCACTTTATTGCAGGTTTTCACC
Source organism: Pseudotsuga menziesii (assembly GCA_001517045.1). NCBI lineage: Eukaryota > Viridiplantae > Streptophyta > Pinopsida > Pinales > Pinaceae > Pseudotsuga > Pseudotsuga menziesii. Next base: position 63,502 of record LPNX010925642.1, on the reverse strand, counting down.
AACGTGTTGAGAAGGATCGACAAAAAGCTTGGCATGATCGGCATATCAAGAAAAAAAAAATTCAGCAAGGAGATCTGGTGCCGCTATATGAAAGCAAGTTCTCCAAACATCCGGGTAAGTTACAGATGCATTGTCTAGGACCATATGTTATCAATTCCATTACTTTAGGAGTTGCAGTACAACTGCAATAGTTAGATGGTGCGATGCTACCTAAGCCTGTAAATGAAAACAGGATGAATCCCTACAGGACGGTTTTAGAGCCGTACGATGCTTGAGGCACTGCACGAAATGGAAACAAAAAATCTCTTAGTTTTTTCATAGGATGATGGCGCATCAAGAGGAAGTGGTTTCACAAGTAGAGGAGTCTGTATCACGGTTAGGGAGTCATGCCACGATGGATGCAGGGCCACGTCAAATTCAAATCAACAATAAATACAGTAGTTAAAGCAATTAGCCGATGATGCTTTTTGGTTGAGACACACCTTAATAGTAGATACGACCGTTAGATTGGTAGGATCGACAACGAATTTAGGTGATTAATGTAGGATTTGGTCGTAATGATTAAAAGGGATCATAATGATTTGGCCATAATAGTTGAGCACTCGACTTGATGCTATAAGAAGAGGCCAGATGCAGTCATAATTCACCATTGTGAAAGCTTGATTTTTTGACAGAGTTGCAGAGTTATTACAGTGAGTTGTGTTGCATTGAGTCTTTGAATTGTTGAACAATGTAAGGTTGAGGTGTTCGTCAAGAACTTGGGGGAACTTGTGCGGCATGCCGAGTGAGCCGATTACAAAAGAGATTTCAAGCGAGAAGGATTCACGATTTATCGGGGTGCCCATTGAAGAAGAGGTTGCAAGCATGCTAGTGGGTTCATCATCGGTTCCAAAGAAGAAGAGGGGGGCCCAGCGGCCTAAATCCTCGGTGAAGAAGAAGCGACAAAATAGAATGTCTATGCGGGCACAAGAGGAGGTGGATGCACATATGGGATCATTGACATCTGAGGCTGAGGACTCCTCAGTTCGAACAAGGGTTTCCACGACGGACATCCCTAGCTATGTGCCTCCATGTCGACTAGATGCGAAGCCAAGGAATCCTATAAAGAATCAGAGGTACTCGATCAGGATGTCGACGATACTGTAGGGCATGGTATGCACCATGGACATTGTGCCCTCGATCAAGATAATGCAGTATAAATATCATGATATGATTTCATCGACAGAGATCACTGCAGCTCCATATGTACCTGCGACATAGGCCGAAGGCGGCCCAGTAGCACGCATTCCACGTGACTGGGCACACGGTTTGGAGATATGAGGGCTATTAGGCCTTATCAACATGCCACATTTTGGGCAGTTGACAGAAGAAAATTCATGTGCAAAGCAGCTCTTGGAATGCTTCCATGGCGGGATTCTGTGGCTGGACTGGCTGGTCGCAGTCATTGTGGCACTCATTTCAAACATCACAGGGCTACCCAAGGATGGGCCCAGGCCATCACAATATTTCAAGGGGAAATAAATGACAAGAAGTTGGCCCCAAAGCTGAAGAAAAGATATACCTTGCAGCACTTTGGGCGGGTGTACCTCCTTGACAGCATAAATGATTAGGCTTCCCACATCACAACGAGAATTCTAGCTAGCAAGATAGTCAGAAAGAACCAACCCAACCAATGTAATTCAGGGGTCATCACATGTGCGGAGCAGTGTGCACAAGGGGTGTAGATGAACTGGGCATTTTTCTTAATGAACCAGGTAATGGATGATGCACTAGCAGTCCAGGTGGGGCAACGACTGTTCACCTATAGCTGGTTACTTATTTTGATTGCGCTCGTGGGTTTGATGGAGCTGGAAGTTATAAGGGGATGGGCGTGGATGTAATGAAGGTTTGCAAGGGAGCGCGCTACCAGAACCTCTGGTATGTGAAGGAAAATTAAAGACTCAAGGATTGTGAAATTTAGTTCTTGATATATTGGGAGGCGCTGTAGGTTTCAGCTATGAAGGTTCCACGACTGTCAAAGGAGGCATTGACGAAATTACAATGCGTTTTCTGGCTTGTGATCGGGCCACACACCATTCATGTGCAGGAACAAAGAGACCCAGATAAGTAGTGGTTTTCGACAACATACAAGCTTTATGATGTGGTGCTGGAAGCTATTATTGCTGATTGGACCATGGAGTGGTGTGAACCTGTCAGCATCGAGGAAGTGTCGATGGGTCCACCAACAGATTGACAGGTGGTTCCTCTGCCATACCCACCAAGTGACCATGACTCAGATGAAGCGTCAACGCGGACCCCAACTTATTCAAAAGTGGATCAGATATTCAAGGAGTCCCGCATGAAGAAGTGACAGGACCAGGGTTCCACCAGCGACACAACACCATTGACTGAAGAGCAATTGAGCCGTATCATTACGACCATTATGGAAGCGGCTGATGCGACGAGCGAGAAGATGAAGAAGCAGGAAACTAGTGTTTTTGGTGAGGTAAAAGCTTGCCTTGATTCATTAATTGATGCAGTATTAAACAGGGTACCATAAGCAACTAATCTGCAGGAGGTTGGTTTGATCATCATTGGGAAGCGGATTAGGAATGTTCTAATTCTGCTGCATGCTATTGAGACCAACCGTGAGGATGTCAATGCCTCATTTCAGGATTTTCAAGATCTTTTGCTAGACATCAATGAACTTTCAACCTAGAGGGTTTCCAATCAGGAGTTGGTGGATCGGAAGCACATAGTTGGCAATCACCTTTTGAGGTCATAGGAGAAAGAGGCTGAAGAAAGAAAGGAGATTGAGGCACTGAAGAAGGAGAAAGATTGTTTGACAGAGGAGAAAGAAAACAAGATTGAGGCGCTTAAAAGAGTAAGATCAATTGACAGTAGAGAAAACACAACTCTGAGACAACAGAGTGTGCTTAGAGAAGGAAATTTTGGTTTCTTGTCAACAAGTGCTAGAAACACTGAGGACATGGATGCAGAAGCAAAAGCAGAGTGACTTGGGGCCAGAATTGCATAGTGGAAGCACGACGATGAATATCTACATGCCCTAGTAGATCCAGGCACCCTGCCAGAGTATGGTGCATAAAGGAAAAGCGCCATTGAGGATTTGGAAATGTGGCTGGAGGAACTGGAGCAAGAAGCAAAGAGAGTCACTGACATGACTACATAATTTTGGGGCAGTATATTCTAAGATGCACAGTTGGAGAAACTTACCACGCAGTTGCAAGAGGCCGAGGGGTAGATGGAAACACTAAGGACATCACTTAAAGTGATTCCCCCAGTTGTACAAATCACGAAGACAGCTGAATTGAAGGTGTTACAACAGCGCGTTGCAAAAGCAAGGGAGCGTCAGCAGTGGCACACTACATAGGTGGATGAGTTCCAAGACATTGGAGTGCAGTTTTAGTAAAGGCAGTATCAATGTTGTAGGAAGTTCAGGATGGCCGAAGAGATTTCACTAAAAATATTGTCGAGCACCCATTGGAGCACAAAGTGACAGAAAGATAGGAAATTACTAAGAATATCAAGGAGAAGGTCAAAGAGATCACCCAACATTACGAGGAATTCAAAGTGAAGATCAACGGGTGCACCATTTCCAGCTGATAGGCTCGAGGGCGAGCCACAAGATTGTGTTGGGGGTCTGTTGGCAGGTGGTTTTGAGAATAGTTAGCTACACAACATCGTGAATGCTGTGCAAATTCAAAGATGTTGCGCGAGGTGGAAGATGGCGCGCAAGGTGGCTTAACTATATTTGATGTATTTTGGTCATATTTTGTAGATTTGGACCGCATTATGTGGATTATGGTCATCATTTTGTATATTTTGTTATAATTAGTTAGGAAGTTGACTTAAAGTGGACCATCAATGTAAAGGAGCAAGTCTATAAATATATTTAGAATTGCAAGTGTTAGGTCTTCTTCGGAGTCTAAGTTATTAAGCCTTTTTGGATATGTGTATGTGAACGAAAGAACTATTTTGGAGAACCTGTGTTTTGCTGCGAAGATTAATATGACATGACGGATATTGGATAGAAACATTGTCTTTTTCTATATTTTTGTTTTCCTGTTTTCTGTGATATGAATGCAAATGCGATGTGTATCTATGAATGATGCGATGCTTCTTTGTTATGAATGATGTTGTCTTAGTAGATATGTTTATGCTTCGATATGTCAGCTGCGATCTAAGTACATTAATATGGTCCACTAAATAACGATATGAATATGATCATGAATGTTTAGATCTGATAAGTAATGCCGCGCTAAGTTGACAATAGATGTGCAGTCCTCCTTCATACTACGGAAACTTGGTCCCGACAGTTCTCCCTCGAACACTTTAGGTGAGAGTTCTTCTGCTCTGCAGGTGTTGCTGGACGGGTTAAAACCTGTCTAGGCCAATGCTCAGGGAGATCACTGTGTTTTGGGTGTCGACAGAGACTGAACCCCTGTTGACTGATTTGTGTCAACAAATGGTCGCGAGTTAAGGATGTCTGCCCAGATAGGAGATTACAATATAGACTATATTATCCTATACTTGCGCTCTAATTCAACATTTCGACAAGACAAACATGGGTAATCATGGGGAAACTGTGTCTGGAGTGGTCTCCTATTCAACTCAGATTAACAAATCAGTAGAAACTCATACCAATTGGTCGATTGAATCAAGTACCTATTGAGGTAGAAGTCCCGAGAACGTATGCTTGTTAGAATTTGAATGCCATTTATATCTTCAAGCATAGAGTTCTGCTAATTTTTGCAGCAATTGAATGGAGAATGAAAATACAAACTAAGCAAAACAAACCACATAGGAAACAACCAAGTATTGCTCAGGAATTTACAGTATATTCATCATAATAATATCTAGTGTTACAATAGTTTACATAGGAAAGAATTCAAATGCATGAGTAATGAATTCGAATCCTCCAAGTGGATAATACTGTATCTAGTTGAATCTCTAACTCAAGGTCTCCTAATCAATATCAGAGTCCAAATAGACAACTCCTTGATGAACAATAACTCCAACAACCACTGGCAGCTAGTTAACTCAGTGCAACTTAGTGTGGTAGGTAGTAAAAGTGCTCCTCCCCATGCAACCATGCATTATCCATGCATTAGTAGCACTATCCTAATTGAATGAGAAGTAACTGATTGTAACTGGGGTCTAACTAAGACTAACTAGTGCTAACACCAGCTGACTGCAGTAGGTTGGGGCTGAGACTCCCAGTGGCTCCTAAAATGTAGGGATTGGTCTTGGGGGTGCCCAAAATGATGCATGCACATGCAGTAAGTGGCAGTTAACCTCTAGCAGTGTTCCCCACACTCTACTGACTAGTACATGTGGCCCCATTGGGCCAAGTGGACCCAATTAACTAATTTAAGGTTCCTAAGTTAGGAAATAATTAATTTAATATAAATTTGACCAAGGGAGGATTAATAATCCTAACACCTCCCTTGAATCCTAACTTGGACAACTGTGGGCCCTGGTAACATGACCATAGGTCACNCCCCCACTCCCCCCCCCCTCAAAAAATAAGCAGGAAAATAGCAATCTGCAAGCTATCTTTAGAAGAAAGAAGCTTCCTCCTTATAAAAATAACTTAAGTAAAACACTGCTGCAAAATTGCAGCTCTATGCAGCAGCATGGTCCATCAGTGAACCTCTCAATGTACTTCTAAACTAATGACTCGGTTTGTTTCTGCTGGATGGTGAAGGTAGGGAATGATCAGATCTCTACTTCTGTGGGCCATGTAGCCAATCATTTGCCATCATCAAGTAGCACCGACTTGGAACTTTGCTGCACCATTCTGTAGAGTGTGAATATGTGAGGGATAGTGCAACATGCTCATTCTGATACTGGGACCTAGTTCTTCTTCTGTCTTCTAGAACTCCAACACCACTTCCAGCTGCATCAAGAAGCTTTTGAGACCATCTAGGTTTAGGATTATGATTAGGAATGGGTACTAGATCTAGATCTAGAATCTCTTGAGATTCAGTCTCAATAACAGGATCATGTTGTATGCGATCTTCTTCATCTGAATCTAAAACCTATAGCACATCATCATCATAAAAAATAGGTGGAGAAATAGTTATACCTTCTTATGCTGCTGGAGGAGTATCATGCAGCTGATCTTCTTTGAACTGTACACTTCTTTCAATGAAGCATCTTTTGGTAGCAACCTCCATCAGTTTGTAAGATTTTTCATCTTCTGCATATCCCAACAGAATGCATTCACTACTTTGGGCTTGGAAGGCCTTCCTCTTGTCAAGTGGTATCCTGGCCCAAGCTTTGGAACCAAAAACTCTCATATGAGATACATTGGGATTATACCCATGCAGTGCTTCGAATGGAGTCACCCCAACCACTGACTTGTGGGGCACTCTATTATGCAAATACAAAGCACAATTTACTGATTTATCCCAAAGAGAAGAAGGTAGATGATTTCCATGGAGAAGTCACGTTGTCATCTCTTTTAGTGATCTCTTCTTCCTCTTAGCCACACCATTTTGTTGTGGTGTGTATGGAACTGAGTGTTCCATTCGAATCCCCTCCGATTCACATAAATTCTGGAAATCTCTTTTGACATATTCTCCTACTCCATCAGATTTTATTGACTTGATCTTCTTATTGAAACTTTTCTCAACCATATCTTTAAGACTTTTAAAAGTCTCAAAAAATTCTGATTTTAGTTTCATGAAGTAGATCCAATAGTACCTAGAAAAATCATCAATAAAGGTTAGGAAATACTTGCAACAATTAACGGAGTTTGTGGGCATAGGTCCAGCTACATCACTATGTATCAAATCAAGTGTAGAGGCAACTCTATGAGCCTTTCCAACATCATACTTCTTTTATGGATGCTTACCTACCAAGCACCCAACACATACTCCATCAGAAGTTTGGATGGAGGGAAAACCTTTAACCATGTTATCATTGTGGAGCTGCTTCAGATATTTGAAATTGAGATGGCCAAATATCTCATGCCAAATATTGTCGGTGTTGTTAGCATGAGACAAAAAATATATAGGAGGAGAAACATGTAAGAAATGTGAAAAATCATAAGCTTTGGTAGAGTGATTTGCAATACCTTTCACTACAAGCTTTCCAGTTACTTTTTCTGTAATCTCAATTGAGTCTGAATCGAATGTGACCCTCTTGGGAGAGCTTGTATGAGTCATTTGGAAAATAGATAACATGTTAGCAGTAAGGGAGGGCACATATAAGACATTCTTGAACTCACCATGCTTCGCTCTGACTGAGCCCCTTCCTTTTGCTGGAATTTGGGAATCATCCCGCATGTGAATATTAGGCCCGTTTGACAATGAAAGAGTAGAGAAGGATTCTTTGGAGGAAACCATGTGGTTGGAGGCTCCATAATCTATAATGTATGCTGAGGATGGAGAGAGAATTACTTTCAAAGCATGACACCTTTCAGCATCTTTTGTCGGCGCTTCTTCATCAGGCTTCTTTGCTATTGGAGGAGCAATGTTGTGTTGCTTGAGAAGAGCAGACATCTCATCAAGTTGCTTCCTCATACAATGTTCTTCAAGATGGCATCCCTGTACACAATAAGGACATAACTTATTTTCAAATTTATTTTTATTAGAGCCGGAGGCCCTTTCAAAAGCTTGCTGATTTTGTTTAGGCTTCGAATCGGATGCCTTTGGTCTCTTCTTCTTTGATTTCCCCTTTGCTTGCACTTTGGAAGAGTCAGTAACCAAGAGAGCTTGATATTTGGAGGTCTGGATGACTCCCATTCAAATCAATTTGTCTTGTTCCTTGATTAAGGACATAGAGAATGAGTCTAAAGAAGGAAGTTTCCAATCAAGAAAGCTTTCCTGCTTGGAATGAAACACAGAGACATATATAGAGTACTCAGGGCCTAGTTTTCTGAGTATGGAAAGGATATTATGCTCATCCTTCTGCTCTATCCCACATTGTCTGCATTGGAGCACTAGAGACTTGAATTTGGAGAAGAATTGCTCAATAGTCTCGAAACTGCTCGGATGTAAAGATACCAACTCATTCTCCAGAATGTGTGCCTAAAGCTCATCTTGTTTGTTAAAAAAATATCAAGCTTCTCCCAGGATTCTTTGGGAGTCCTCAATCCTTCTAGATGAAAGAGGAGATCTCTGTAAATATTAGTACATAAGTACCTGAATGCTTCATCACAATGGTTTAGGAACTTGTTTCTCTCTACCAGCTGATGAGTCTCAACCTCCCATCCATATATGATCATGTGGTAGCCATGCTTGTGCAAGGCCAACTGCATATCAATCCTCCAATCAAGGTAATTGGAAGTTGTGAGGATTCGTGGTTCAAGAGTTTGTGAACTCATAATTGCTTCGGCTGGAATACTGCAAATAGTTCTCTCAAGCTACGTAGCACCTGACAATTTCACTGTAATAACACACTAAAACATATGAACTGTTAGAATCATGCTTTCCCTCCCGACATGAACATGTTTTCAGGGTCCCTCACGCCCTCATTGCTTCTTTGAATGAATCCAGAGCTAGCAAATTTTCATAGGGGACTTCTGTGGAAACCCATCTGCTTTTGATGTTCGATGGGGAGAAACAATCATGAAACCTGCCTGAGAAGGATCTGATACCATATTAGAATTTGAATGCCATTTATATCTTCAAGCATAGAGTTCTGATAATGTTTGCATCAATTAAATGGAGAACGAAGATACAAACTAAGCAAAACAAACCACACAGGAAACATACAAGTATTGCTTAGGAATTTATAGTATATTCATAATAATAATATCCGGTGTTACAATAGTTTACATAGGAAAGAATTCAAATGCATGAGTAATGAATTCGAATTCTCCAAGTGGATAAGACTGTATCTAACTGAATCTCTAACTCAAGGTCTCCCAATCAATATCATAGTCCAAATAGACAATTCCCCGATGACCAATAACTCCAACAACCACTGCCAGCTAGTTAACTCAATGCAACTGAGTGTGGTAGGTAGGAAAAGCGCTCCTCCCCATGCAACCATGCATTATCCATGCATTAGTAGTGCTAGCATAACTGACTGAGATGTAACTTATTGTAACTGGGGGCTAATTAAGACTAACTAGTGCTAACACTAACTGGCTGAAGTAGGTTGGTGCTGGGAGTCCCACTATCTCCTAAAATGTAGGGATTGGTCTAGGAGGCACCCAAATTGATGCATGCACATGCAGTAAGTGGTAGCCACCTCTAGCAGTGTTTCCCACACTCTAGTGACTGGTACATGTGGCCCCATTGGGCCAAGTGGACCCAATTGCATTAGTGGACTCAATTAATTAATTTAAGGTTCCTAAGTTAGGCAATAATTAGTCTAATAGACATTTGACCAAGGGAGGATTAATAATCCTAACAATGTTGACTTTTAAGTAATCAACATTGTCGATGACAAAAACCCGTATCTTGCACTTTTGGGGATCGACCAAGCGATTGATAATCAGACCATCATCAATTTTAAGAAAAGAATCTTAACATTTGAAGATTCAAAGCTAAGGGTGGTTGCACCAATTGATCCTATAGAAGGTCAACGATACGTCGAGCTAGTAAATAGTGAAGGACAAGGCGATTATATGGACCATATTTATAACATCATGTATGCAAGGGATGATTATATAAACCTTGACTGATTAAAATATTAGTTGGCAGAGTATTAGTTTTGGTACATAAGATTCTAGTGAAGCATTGGAAAGCAGGCAGAATCAGATACATGAAGTATCCATGAGAAGGTGTGCAATAATTACACGGTGTATGTGACGGTTAGGATTTGAGTTAAGTGATATACCCACATATTAAGGTTTACCTAATGTTGATTATTTTCTGACAGGGTTTGAAGAAAAAGTCACAGAACATCAACGCTTGTCTGCCTTGGACTTTGCACTAAAAGCTACACCTGCCAGATGGTGGGTCACACATAAAGAATCTATCTCTGAATGGACACAATGTCGAAGATTGATGGAGATAATATTTGGAGAAGAGATCAACTATACTGGTTGAAAGTATACATGATTGAATAATCCTGTCCACCATATTGAGTATTTTTGTGCGACATGGGAGGCATGTCCGTGACAGGAATGGGTTCATCAATTCATACACACATTATACATGATACCAAGGAACTGGTATACGTCAGTTGAGATGCAATGAGGAACTGTCAAATGGGATGATTTAGCTACTAGTTTCACACATACATTTGATTTTTTCGTTGATCATCCTTCAATTGATGTTGCATTGCAAGTAATCAAAATGAAGATATTTGAATATATCCCTGTGGTAATGACAAACTTCAATCAACATAACACGACAATCCTACACTGGATGGAGTGCTCTAATGTGACGGGAGAACATGATGATGATGAATCAATCGATGTAAAAATTCCAGAGTCTGAAGGTATGCACATAGTGGAAGGATTTGGTATTTCTATTGATCAATTTATGAATCCACTAAAATTCAAGAAAATCAACATTGGCTCCACGAAGAATCCAAAATTTGCCAATAATGGAGATAATGGGGATGAAGAGATTGTCATGAAGATCACAAACCTATTGCACGAGTTTTAGGATATGTTCCCTACAAAATTCTTAGAGATGAAATGGATCATCAAAGACCTTGGATAAATGAAGATACCTTTAAATACCGACACAAAACCTGTCAAGTAGCGACCATACCGATTGAATTTGTGGTATAGAGAAAAAGTCAAGGAAGAGTTGGACTGAATACTGGATGCATGTATCATAGAACCTGTAGAATAATAAAACTGGACCAATCTGATAGTAGTGCAAGATAAGAAGTCTACTGGTGAAGTAAGGATTTGCATCGACCAAAGAAAATTGAACGATGCTTGTTTACATGACCCATTTCCGACTCCATTTACGGATGACCTATTGGAAAGTGTTGGGGGTCAAGAAGTTTATTCTTTTACTGATGGGTTATCTGGTTACCATCAAATTAGAATAAAAAAGGAAGATCGATACAAGACAACCTTTGCGGAAGAGTGGGGTTGTTTCCAATACACGGTAATTCCCTTTGGACTCAAGAATGCTCTTGCTATTTTTTCTAGGATAGTAGTGGTTGCCTTAAAATATTTTATTCATAAATTTATTGAGTTCTACTTCAACAATTGGACTATATTTGGGCCCATTAAGGGTCATATTCAAAGCCTTAGGATGATGCTAGAACGCTGTCGCCAGTATCATATTTCGCTAAAATTAAAGAAATGTATTTTTTGTGCCCCTTTTGGAATTTTGTTGGGCCATGTGGTTTGTCGCGATGGAATGTTGGTTGACCCTGCTAAAATTATGGTCATTGTCGACCTACCAACTCCTTCCACATTGAAGCAACTGAGAACAACATTGGGACATACATGATACTATTGAAAATTTATCAAAGGATATGTGGAGGTGACCGATCTGATGGAAAATTTATTGAAGAAATATCCTAAGTTTTAGTGGGCGAAAATTGCCAAGAAAGTCTGAACACTTTAAAGAAAAAGATGGTTACAACACCCATACTTGTATTTATAGACTGGGAAAAATAATTTCATGTGCATGTTGATGCGCCGTCTTTCACGCTCGATGTGGTGCTAGCGCAACCTGAAGAAGGGTCGATTGATCATCCTATTTCCTTTGCTAGCAGGAAACTATCAACAACAAAGAAGAACTATACCATGACAAAAAGAGAGGGACTATATATGGTATACACTTTGCAGAAATTTCGACACTACTTGCTGGGTGGATATCTCAAAATGTACACATATCATTCAGTGTTAAAATACCTAGTCAATAATCCAATGTTGGGGGGGAATATGGTATACACTTTGCAGAAATTTCGACACTACTTGCTGGGTGGATATCAAAAAATGTACACATATCATTCAGTGTTGAAATACCTAGTCAATAATACAATGTTGAGGGGGAATATCTGCCGATGGATTCTCCTTTTTCAGGAATTTGACTTTGAATTCATTGTTAAACCAGGTCTATTTAATTCAGGACTAGACCATCTGTCGAGTCTCTAAAGTGGTGAAGAACCTGATAATCTCGATGATAGTCTCCCCGACGTGAAACTATTTGTGATAACAATGTTCGATGATCATTATAGAGACATCATACAATTTTTGAGTACGGGATATGGACAAACTAAATTTACCAGTGCACAGAAGAAACAATTATTTGTGCGAGCTGTAGAATTCTAGTTGATCGCTGGACAATTATATAAAATGGGCCTTGATGATATTCTTCATCACTGTGTCTTGGAACAAGAGTGAACAATGATAGTAAATGAAGTGCATGCTAGTGTTGCAGGAGGCCATTTTTTTGGAAAATCTACAATGCATAAGATATTGCAAGCGGGATTGTGGTGGCCCACCATTCATGCAGATGCCTGAGAATATTGTCACAGTTATGATGTATGTCAAAGAACTAGAAAGTCATCGCGACGAGATGAAATGCCGTTAGTACCCCAAATAAATTTGCAAGCATTTGACGAATGGGTTGTTGATTTTGTGGGCCCTATTAGTGCAATAGGGAAGCGCACATGTGCAAGATATATTATCACTACGATGGACTACTTGACCAGATGGGCCGAAGAAATGCTAGTAAAAGATTGTACTATTGCGACTGATGGTAAGTTTTTGTTTGAAAATATTTTGACTCAATTCGGATGCCCGAAGATTTTGATAAGTGTCCAAGGTATTCATTTTGTCAATCAGTTGATTAAAGAACTAACTGAAGAATTCCAGATAGGGCATAGAAAGACAACGCCATATCACCATCAAGTTAATGGTATTGTTGAAGCATTCAACAAGATCCTGGAGAATGCATTGACAAAGATTTGCAGCGCCCAAAGAGATTACTGGGATTAGAAAATTTATACAGTTTTGTGGGCATACTGCACCAATTATAAGAAGTTGACAGGATGAACTCCATTTCTCTTGGCGTATGGAAGAGAAGCTGTGATGTCGATGGAATACATTGTACCCAACCTAAGGATTGTTGCAATCATGGAGATGACAAATGTTGGTGCTATAGAGGAAATACTGTCTCATCTTGCGCAATTGGAAGAAGATCATTTTGTTTCAGGATGTCATCAAAATGTTGAGAAAGAATGACAGAAAGTATGGCATGATAGCCACATCAAGAACAAACAATTTCAGGTCGGAGGACTTGTTCTTCTGTATGATACATAGCAGCCCCAACATGCTTTGACACATAGATACATCAATGAGATTTGTGAGCTATGGCATAGGAGGATGGCTCATATGCATCATACAAACTTGAGGATGTTGAGGTGCATGGTTACATGATTTATCGAGTTCAACACTAAGCACAATGATGTATGCAAAGGGTATGCTTTGGGAAAGTACACTGAGACTTCTTTTATGAGCAGTGGTAATAGGTCAGCATGAGTGCTTGATTTGATACATTATAATTTGTGTGGTCCTATGTCGTCTGTTTCTATGAGAGGTTTTGAGTATTATGTGACATTCATTGATGATAATTCCAGGAAGTCCTGGATCTACTTCCTAAGGAGCAAGACATTTGAGGAGGTCTTGCATAGGTTCCAAGAGTTCAAATCTTGTGTGGAGAACCGGAATGGGAGGAGGATTTGGGCACTCATATTAGATAATGGGCGTGAGTATACCTCCAAGGAGTTCGATGAGTATTGCATACATGAGGGAATTCAGAGACAGTTGATAGTACCATACACTCAGCATAATGGAGTGGTGGAAAGGAAGAACTGATCTATTGTTGGAGCAACAAGAGCCATGTTACATGATCAATCACTTCCTTTATTTCTTTTGGAAGAGGCATGGAACATAGTTGTATACCTTCAGAACATGATTCCCCATCATGCCTTGGGGAGAAAGACTCCTAAGGATATGTTCACAGGAAAGAATCCTGAAGTGAGTCATTTTCACATATTTGGTTGCATGAATTTTTCACATGTCCATTCTGAGAAGATGACAAAGCTTGATCCCATAGCAGAGAGAGGCATATTTGTGGGGTATGATGAGACTTCTAAGGTATTCCACATTTATCTTCTTGCCCATAGGAAGGTCGTTGTGAGGCAAGCAGTGATATTTGAGGAGGAGTGGGCCTTCAGGAAGTCCAGAGAGTCAGTGCAAGAAGAGAAATGGGTTCCCACACCTCAGGCAACTTCACAGGTACCATCAGTACATAAAACAAGTTCACATGTTCCTGGTGTTACTGGGACACAAGTTAAAGGCACAAGATCTTCAGGTTCAGTGGTTCAACTAGCAGGTACTTTGGGGATAGTTTTTGGTTCTTAGGTCACATGTTCACCATACATAGTTACTAGATAACATATTTCATCGGTTGTGGGTTCTCCAGCTCCTGGTACACATATTTTTGGTGATTCTACTTATTGGAGTTCTTTAGATATAGACCAGTTTGGGAGAAACCTTCAGGGAAGAGGAATCCTAAATGGATTCATGAGACCTTGAAGGAAGATAAGGATTTTGGAGCGCCCAAGGAACTAGTGAGGACTATAGTGATGCCAGATAGGTTGGGTATGGCCTTGGTTGTTAGTCTTCATGATTTAGAGCCATTTAATTTTGAGGAGGCCTCTCAACATCATGTTTGGAGAGATTCCATGATGGAAGAGTACCAATCCATCATGAAGAACGATGCTTGGGAGATTGTTCCAAGACCTGAGGGGAAGTCAATTGTGAATTCTTGATGGATTTACAAGGTAAAGCATGTTGCATATGGAAGTGTTGAGAAATACAAAGCTCGATTTATGGAACAAGGGTTTTCAAAGGAAGAGGGAGTTGATTATGATGATACCTTTGCACCGGTTTCTTGTTACACTTCTATCAGATCATTGATTTCCATTGTTGTGGAAATGGGTTGGAAGATCCACCAGATGGATGTGAAGACTGCATTTCTCAATGGAATCATACAAGAGGATGTTTATGTGGAGCAGCCACAGGGATTTGAGATTCATGGGAAAGAGTCTCATGTTTGGCTATATGCATCCAGACTTACCAAGTGTTTGGTTGATTGAAGCTCAGGTTTCAGGTAGATTATTTCGAGCATGGCAGTGAGAGGTAAGACCCTGACCAATGCCAGAATCTACCATGTAAAAGAGCTTGTTAAATTTGAATTGTGAATTTCAAATTTAAGAAATTGCTGACAACTACTAGTCACTATTGGCTTGCACAAGATTGTGTTTGGTTGATTGAAGCTCAGGTTTTAGGTAGATTATTTCGAGCATGGCAGTGAGAGGTAAGACCCTGACCAATGCCAGAATCTACCATGTAAAAGAGCTTGTTAAATTTGAATTGTGAATTTCAAATTTAAGAAATTGCTGACAACTACTAGTCACTATTGACTTGCACAAGATTGTGTTTGGTTGATTGAAACTCAGGTTTCAGGTAGATTATTTCAAGCATGGCAGTGAGAGGTAAGACCCTGACCAATGCCAGAATCTACCATGTAAAATAGCCAAACTTTATGAGAAGAGTCTCATGGTTGTGAAAATAGTTGATGTGCATAATGGGTTATTAAATTTGAATTGTGAATTTCGAATTTAAGAGATCGCTGACGACTACTAATCACTGTTGGCTTGTGTAAGATTGTGTCAGGAGGACGCATGGTAAGTGGGTATTCATGTTATGATAGTAAGCATAAAATTATAATGGGCACAGTAGTGCTGCTTACAAGAGACCCACAATTGAGCAAGTCAATTTCTGTAGTAGATAGAATTGCAAATTCCTAATGAATTTGATTACTAATGTCATTGATTGGTTTTGGAGCAATCAATTTGGATTGTATTATCAGGTAATGATTGACTGTTTGGCTATTTGATGAATGTGTCAGGGGTACACACTGCAGGAAGACCATGTGTGATGGCCTGCAAAAGCCCCACTTCATGGGAAGGTTTTCCCTTGGAAATGGGTTTCGGGTGAAATGCCATTGGACATTTTGGAAATGTCTCATCTGCACTGCATGTTTGGTAGTAACATGAGTGAGATGGTATAAGTTATGTCGGTAAGACATGTGTGGATACGGACTGTGTTGGGAGCAGGGATGGGGGCTTGGTTTGCTTGGTAAACCTGGTGATTGGAAACCACACAAACAGAGCTAAAGGGATGGCTTTCTTCTCCACAACCCCGGGATAGCACTGGAAGGGAATGCAGGGCCTGAGGGACTGTGTAGCAGAGAAAGGACTGATTCCTTGTGCTGGGTGTGTGTGGGTGTCTTAGAAGTTAGGCTAGTTCTGGTGTAGGTGTTCCTAGCTCTGCAATGAGCTCACCAGCTTAGCATTTAGCCTTTTCCAACTCCTTGATGGCTTGACTATGCCTGATATATATAAAAGGCATACTGCGACGGAAAATGGATAAGTGTTCTGTGACCCTTGCTGTGAATATGCATGTTTAATTATTAAATTCCATATGCAGAACATGTTTTGATTTTATTTCCATGATGACCGATTGCTTGAGTATGAATAGGGCCTACATGGCACACACCGGAAGAGAGTGCACACTTTTTCGATGTTGAGTCATGAAAGGGTTTTTCAATATTGATTACACCCTAGGGAATGGGCGCACTCCTGGTGTCTCAATACTTGATAGTGAATAATGAGAAATGTGATTACAGTTTCAGAGCAATAGCGCTGATGAAGTTTGCCTGTATTGCTTGTATTGCTTGTGTTGACAGGATAAATAGATGCAACTGGGTGTTGTACCCTAAAGGTAAAAGGTAAAGGTAAATGGTTGTTGTGAGGGGTTGCGGAGTAAGGGATTATTGTTGATATAAGTGTGTACTGGTATAAGTGTATGTTGGGCTGTGATATGCCTGGGGATCCATAGTAGATCCTAGACCTGGAAATGGTCGTGATAAAGTTCCAAGCCCAGTTGACATGGTTGTGTACTGACTGGACATTAATTATTTGATGTTGTGGAGTAGCCTGCGTGCTGACCTAACATCTAAGTCCATAGGCGATCCCAAGTGTTGCAAAGCGAAGCAGGATCCTGTGGACGAACGAGGAAACGCACAATAAAGATAAGTATTGGATTATTTTGCTTATGAATATACATGTGTATATGATTTGGTTATGATGTTTTAATCTCTTGTTCTCGAGATAAAACTGATGAGAATAAACTAAACATGTGAATTTATTCAATGTTTGGATATAGGTATCGCTGGAAGCGAGGACTATGAGAGCATCCTAGGGGTGCATGTGGACATGTGACTGTCCTGAAGAGCTTAGAATGAGCAGTAATGAAAAAGGTGCTAGTGAGACCGTGAGGTTCCTAGCAGTTGAGACAAACCATGTGGAGAGACTCCATGGTTTAGAGGTATGGAATAGACCAAAGACACTAAGTGTCATGACCAAGAGGGATTGGTCCAACATTCACGGTGAAGTGAAAGAGGCTGAGAGCATGAAAAGCCACCGCGATGGTGTGGGTTCCAGAAAGGAACAAAACAAAGAGGGGAAAAACTCTTGCTGCTCTCTCTTGCCTTTTGATTATATATACATATATATATTTATGCATTGTGAAAACAAAAGATTGTTGAATGCATGTATGACTGAAAATGGAATGTGTGTTTTGCTGAAGGTAAATTGTGAATGCTGGAGTGGTTAATTCCCTGCCCAGGAATGGACATGAATGAGCTCATGTGCCTGTTGGGGAAGGCATGAAAAAAGAATATGAAATTTTCCTTGATGAGACTTGGACTGTCATGCCAATTGGGTAATTAAATGACTGATTTTGATGTCTATATTATGCTTGGTCTGACAGAATTTCAATGGTGCATTTCACAGGTGAGAAAAGTGATACCTGGTGGTGCACATTGATCATGGCAGCAGAACAAAAGTTGTTGGAAGTCTCCTTGAAGTGATTTCCAGGACCCAAGAGAACCTTGGGGAGATGCTCAAGATACAGAGAAGTCTGAGTGAAATGAACCACCAGATTTTGCAAGACTTTATTGGTTTGCAAAGGGAGGTGAAAATCCTTCTGGGAGCAATCAGCAAAGGAAAGGAAGGTGGATCAGCAATAGGACATTCGTCCAAGCAACCCAATAAGAAACGGTCCAGGAATGAAGACTCGAAGGAAATTGAGCAGGTAAAGATGAAGCAACCAGTGGAACGCTGGAGATGCGGAGGACATCATTTACGCCGGGACTGCCCAATGAGGGAACATGATGAGGGCAATAGTCGCAAAGTTCCTAGACTTCAGGATTAGCTGGAAGTTGAGAACCAGCAGGAAAAGTCCGTGGAAGCTGAAGGGCTTGGTCGTGAACGTTCAAAGTAGATGATTGAACGTGGAACAAATCTGCAAAGTTTGAAATTTTGATGTGCAATTGTATATGTATTTTATATATGTAATGGAACACTGAGGACGGTGTTATTCCAAGGGGGAGGGGAATGTAACACCCCGGTTTTGACCCCGTTTGCATGATGTATATATTGTAATTAATCATGGTGAGGAGCTAAAGGCAAAATCCCCACCATCGATTTGGTTGTGTTTGTTCGGCAATAGGGATAGTGGCCGATGGTTTGTCGTGCTATCCGACACCTTATAATTTGACATCATGTAAATACACACATCAAATAAAATAAACCACAACCAGCTACAACAGTGCAACGTTGAATGAAAAGGGCATGATTCCAAAGGATAAGGGGCGGGGGATGTCAAACCTTGGTTATGGGGGAAAAACCCATGTTTTACCACCTTGTTTGAATTGCCATCTTCCCTTGTCAACCTCTTTAATGTTTTTGCTTGTGGTTGAGGCAGTTATTGTTTTTGGGAGTGGGGTGGCAGGACTGTCAGTCCCTTGCCCACGCTCCCACTCCACCCACGACTTCATTCACTCCACTCTCCCACGACTCCATTCTTCCCCATTCCTGCATACTCACGCACTCGGGGGGCATGGTCTGCTTGTTCTTCCTCTCGATGGTCTGTTTTTCTCCTCCCGTTGGTCTGTTGATTCGTGTGTAGAGAGGAAGACGTTCTGTTTTCCTCCTCACGCAGGCAGCTGTCTTGTTGGATCCTCACGCAGAGGTCGGATTGTTTTCCTCACGCACCAGTCGCGGTTCATCTCTGGTTGTGCATGCAGCGAGCAGGTAGAATGGACTCAAGGGCCCGATTTTTGCTGGTATGTTTCATAGCCGTGGTTTTAATCCATGATTTCTGCTTGCTGTTGGTTTCACCAATGTTTTGGGTCGCTGTTGTTTTTCCCACTATGTTGGGTGCTGTTGAGAGTCCGATTATGCTTCCATTCAGACTGTGTGTGGGTTTCTTCCATGTTTTTGCCTGGGCTGCGTCTCCTTCCTTTACGCATGGGCTGTGAGTTTGTCCTCTTTCCCCATTTCCGGTCTGTGTAGTTTCTTCTGCGACTGCATGGAGTAATTATGTGTTAGGGATGGTTGGATGTTGGGTTGGCTGTTGATTGCCACCTCCATTGGCTGAGTTCCCATGGTTATGCTGGGAGTTTGACTTATCCATTGTTGGATGTGGATTGTTGCCACCATTCATTTGGAGTTTGTGGCTGTTGATGCACCCTGGTTTTGGGTTGCCGTTGAGTTGTTTTGGCCACGCCAGGGCCAAGAACAACTCTGAGTTGCCTTATGGGCTTGAGTGGTGTTTCATCTTTTGTTTGGGACTGTCCCCGGTTGTCTTTACCTTCTTCACAGGGCTGTGAAGGGATTGTGTTGCTGCGGTATGCAGTGGTTGGTCTTCGAACTGTGCTGGCTTGGTCGGTTTATTGATGGCCTGATAAACCCAGCTGTGTTGGGTTGTTGATTGTGTCACTTGGCTATGTGTAAGCCTGCATTGGCCCTTATCCTTGGAGGAATCATGCCCAGATCGGGGGTGGCAGTGTTGCTGAGATATTGATGAGCATGCTGGCCTATGGTTGGGTGGAACATTGCAGCGATGTAGCTGGTTGCGGGATTCTTCATCAAAAGATAAGTATTGCTGCTATTTCATCTCTGCAATTAATCTACTGTTTCATGAATCATGATGAACATGTGAATGCTGGAATTGTATGAATGTGTGATGCTTCCGGTGAATTGTTGAGTGATTATGTACTCTGGTATGTTTTATGCATCTCTGTATGATGGATCATGCATCTGGTTATGCATTATGCTTAAATTCTTTAATTTCAGCATTGATGATTTGTCCATGTTCATGGGGCTGTTTGCCCGGTTGTGTGTGTGGTGTTGGTTGCGTCCTCTTCACCGGTCGGAGGGATGGGGACGTGACATCCTTTCACCTTGATGGAAACACAAACAAAGAATATTTCTTGCTTGACAATGAGGGGAAATAAGTCAAGTTCAACACCTCACAATAGGTAACAGAATTATCAACATATACACATGGAATAATAGTTTGCAGCAAATATTTTTCTAGAGGGGAACATATACACACCTTCAAACAGATATCAATTAATACTTCTTTCCAATTCTGCGTTGCACTCTATTGTGGGTATCCTTTCTTCTCTGTGATGCCGATCAAACACAAACCATTAGCATATATGTTTAATCCCACTTCCTACAGGATTTTAGGGACACTTGTTGAATCCCTACCTGGGGCATAGAATGGAAATCATGCATCAAAACGAGGTGATATAGAATATAGGTGATATGGACCATTATATTGACACAATTTGAGTGATAATATTGACTCTGAATCTCATTCTGTGGTTGAAGAGTGTAGTTTTTTGCAAAATTGATAACTAATAATTGTAAGTTTTAAACCCGTGCAGAGAAGGAAAGCATACAAATTCTTTTAAGAAAAATAGAGATCACAACACATCATTCATACATAAACATAGAGATTTACCCTGGAAACTCTTAACCGAGTGTTGAGGCTTGGAAAATCGCAGGTAACAACAGTTAGGGATTCTCCCCAGTAAACATTCCCAACTAGCTCGTTATTGTTTGGTATGGGGAATCCGTCCGGTTTACGGTCCGACTACCGTAGGTCAAGTGACAAAATAAAAGGTTTTACCGGTTATGGCCTGATCCACCGTGTATATTTTAGTTTTTTGAATTTAAGTATGATATGCAAGTGCCTATCTAAAAATGTAGATTGATAGAGAATACGAGGAGCGGTCACAATGTGATGCACAGGTTCTTACCTCTCATCTTAAACCTGTCGCATCTAAATCACACACAGCAAGAAACTAAAACTAACTATCTAACCTATCCCTAGGGAGCAAGATTATCATTTATCAATGAGTAATGTATTTCTGCGCATGCATTAAGAAAAATCCCAAATAGTTGTTACTTATTTAAAAACACATGAACATTAATAGAAGAATGAACAACAAGGTAGCTTATTGTTTATGAAAACCTTCATTACTCATAGTGGAAATTTCATAGAATAAACTAGAGCGCATTCATAACAAGAACATAGGTTCAAATAGTTAGAACGATCTTATAGTTAATGGACACAAAGCTGAAAACGAAATAGTTCACATTCAACAAATCCATAGCACATCGTTTGAAACCTTCCACCAAGATTTCTCCAACAGGAAACATGTAATTCTTATTGCAAAAGGAAATAGTTCTTCTTACAACATAATCTCACAAATCTATCTGGGAAAAAGTCCTTCTCTCTATCTAACTCTCCTCTACTTACACAAAAAGGCAAAACTTTTTGACTGCCCCAAAATGACTTTTGGGCTTCCCCAACCTTTCAATCCAAATTTTTTTGTCCTATAGTGAGTGCTCATACATTATACAATATATTACATTTAAACAAAATTAAATAGAGCACTTTTATGAAGAGGGCCCCGCTTGATCATTAATAAAAATTTTCCACGCCTGGGCCTCTGCTGCTATGCTTTCCAAATTTGAGGGTTCAAGAAAATGGATGTTGATCTCATACTTTGCAGCCTGATTCTTAACCAGCTCTATTCTTGCTGGACTCAAGCGTAGCTGATCTTCAAGTAAATGGATGCTGACTACTCCATGAGCTACTGCATTCTTTAGGATCTGCTCATATATATCCTTGACTTGTTGGATCTTCTGCTCATCTTCCTGGTACCTGCTCTGTAGTTGTTCTATGAACAACTCATGTTCTGGTATTGCATCCAGTCTTTGTTCTGCAACAACTTGGCATCTATTGTAGGTGACCAACACCCTTCTGTGGTATTCAACACAGGCTCCTCTCGTTTTCTTCACAGTATTCTTGAATTCCTCCGCAATATTTATTGCAAACTCTAATAAGTCGTAATCCTGCTTTAAGCTATGTCGATCTTTAGTTGGTAGCTCTACAGGGGTTTCTTCATTGGCTTCTATCCACACTATCCTTCCAGCCAGGAGCTCCAAAATATCCTGCGATCTATCTACAAAATATGCAGTGGTGTCCAATATTTCTTCCAACCTGCTATCTATCTGTAATATTTCACATCTTTCTTCTTCAATACACATTTGCAGTTGGTGAATTCTTTTTCACTGAGCTAGGACATGCTCTTTCAAAGGTTGGATATCTGTCTTTTGTTCACTGGCATCCTTTAGTGATGCTGTCAACGAAGCAACCTGTCCCTCAAAACTTGCTACCTGCACTTGATATTGCTTTTCTCTTTCTTCTATGGCGGCCTTCTGTGCCTCCGACTCAGCAATTTTGCTTTGTAGCTGGTCCTTTTCTGCACTCAGAGTTTCATATGATACTTTGAGGTCATTTTTCTCTGTCTTCAACACCTGATGCTCTAGTTGTAGCCTCTGTAATTCTGCTAGGCTATTCTGAGCATCTTTTTCTGTTCTCTCCACGAAAACTTCCAAGGTCATCTTGTTTGCATGCAGAGTCTGGAGTTTTGTCTTTGAAGTTTTCACTTCATTCTGCATGTCTTCAAATTTCCTCTTTAGCTTATAACCTTCATCTCTTTCTTTCTTCAGTGTTTCTTTTAACTGAGCAGCGTTCTTTATTGATTGCTCCAAACCCGTCATCAGTCTATCTAAATTATCTTCCATAGCTTGGGTTAATGCCACCGCAGCTCTTACTGTCAATCTCGGATCTGCATCTGTACCATACACCAAAGTTTTATCAGTTATCATCTTACCTGATTCTCCTCCTGTTTCAATCTTTCTTTTAGTTCTTTTGACAATCCTCTTCTTCTCCTTGCCATAGAAGATAGTGCTGAAATCAGGGACCTCTTCTCCTTCTTTCTGCATAAAAGGTATCAAATTCAATCTAGAAAAAAACAACTTGTTCTTGAGTGCCGCCAAAAGTTGCAGCAAGCTCCTGAGGGTCAGGATGATCTTATCCATGTCCTTGATCTGTATGATCCTGTGCTTCTTATGTATCTATTGGGTCAGTAGTTTGCTGGTCTGTCTGTGATCTTGTTAACCTCTGACCCTCGCTTTCTTTTTGTTTTTTCTTTATCTCTACATCTTCCTTCTTCTTTCTTTCTTCCTCTTCCCTCTTTGCTTCTTCCTCTACAGCTTTCTTCCTTCCTTCCTCTTCATTCTTTAGCCAACTCTCTGCCTCTTGTGCTAGCTTCCTAGCATCCTCTTCCCTCTTTTTGGCTTCTTCTTCTTCAACTTTCTTCTGTGCGGTTTTGCCCTTACTGCCCACAATGGTGATCTTCTGTTTAAATCTCTTCTTCAATGCAGTCATATTCTTTGCATTTTTGAAGATTTCTTCATCCTTGTCCCAGAAATTTGTATACTCAAATGAACATTTGCTTCTTTGCAATGCTCTGCAACCTTATTTTGGGAGTCGTTCCTATGGAAGTTAATCTCACCAAAATGAAAGTGCTCTAGCTCTTGTACGAATTCAGCAGCCTGTTTAACCTTTGTAAACTTATTACTCCCTAACCAGAAAGGTATGGCAGGATAGGCTGCCTTCTTATGTTCAAACAAAAAGATTCCTACACCATCAAGGTATACCTGCCTAACTGCTTCTTTATGTACCACATAATCAGTGGCATATTTAGGGAGTAGAGAAGGTGCCCTAGAGCCACCATACATTATGATGTACATTCCCTCTTCAGTCAAATAGTAACTCCCATGTTATTCAATGACTTTGAATGCCTCCTCGGACATGGAGTTGCATTCTGTCAAGAAGATTAAAGTGTACAAAGGAATAATGAAATGTTCACATATCTCTTTGTAGTGGCTATAATATTTGTGAGCCCAAAATAGTTTGTATGGAGTGTATACAGGGGTCCTGTCCCTGTCCCAATTACACCTTAAGGCTGGAAATGATTGGGTACATAATATACAGTCCACTAAGATAGAGCTCATGTAGAATTCTGACTTTTTCTGTGACACCCCTCCCAAAGCTGAAGATATGCAGGCTAAGAGGCTATTGGACACTATGTTTTCCCAGTTGAATATGGTCCCTTGAGTGGCCACATGGAAAATAATGGGTATCCATCCCAATTTGAAAATTTTACCATGAGCTCTCCCAAAAACTCTATTCAGCATCAGTGCTATCAACCTATAAGGGGTCTGGAAAGTGGCTGTTTCATATTCGCCTGATGGCCTGCTTCGAAAGTTCTTCCCAGGTATCATCATCCTTTTGACTGTTTCAACCAGGTCCAAATTTATCTCTTTCAACCAACTTTCAGTTAAGTATACTTGAGCAGGAGGTAGGTGATACGCCACTGAGACATACGCAAGACTGTTTGCAGCATAGCCCTGTTTGGTAGTATTTGCTAATATCATCGTGGTCACATCTGGCCTAGGCAGAATCCAACTGATCACCTCTGAGCATGGGAACAACTCAGGTCTCGTGGCTACTTTAATAAGAGCCGATTTCTCGATGTTGGCATATATGGTTAGCTCTTCGAATCCTACATCAAGCACATCCTGATTTGCAATCATCCAGTATATTTCACCCCACTTGTAATCTGGCTCTACTCCAGTGGTAGCTCTGGTATCTTCGTAGATGTATTCCACCTTGGTGATGATTTCCACATCTAGTTCTCCCTCAGTAACAGGGGCATTCTTCTTTTGTCTTTTAGACATATCTCCTTTGAAGAAGTTACCCTCTCATAAACCAAACATGTTCTTAGACCATTTGAGCTTTTAGTTAGCGTTCTAAGAATGAAGAAAAACTGCATCAGACCTTTTACCTCTTCCATATGCATTCTCAAATAAACTATCAGAATATTAATGCATAATAGAAAATATCAGGCAAAAGGAACTTCTGCAAGCTGGGTCTAAAAACTTCTAAGTCCATTTGCAACTAAAACATGACCCTGATAGCAAATGCATCACTTAAACCGAACTGCATTCAAACTCTTCTAAATCCTCAAACATAAGAACCACACTATCAAGTGTAATTAAAATGCAGAAATCCCAGTTCGACCAGAATGTTGAAAACCCCTCGCCGTTCCTTGAAACTAGGGTGAGTGCCTAAGAAAAATGAAAACTCCCCGGATGGCCATAAACAACCTCACAAAAAACGACGCAGACAACGTAACACTTGTCTGCACCAACTACCCAAACCTTCAGACTAGGATTTAGCTTCCATAATGGCTCAAAGACATGCTCAAGGAAAACCCCACCGCCAAAACTGTCAAGCTAATTGATTCCTCACACCACAAGGATCAAAGTTCATTTTGGATGGTTAACTACACAATGGTGGGAAAAACTAGCCAGGGGAAGGCTCTAGTTCCCAAAATGACCAATAAAATTGAAAGGAAGGAGAAACCATGGTTGACCTACTGGAAAACAAGCTGTGCAGTCGAGAGGAAGGTTCGAAACTTCCACGCAACACTCCAAACGAGTGAAATCCCGACAGCTAAGCACGTTGGTACAGTTCGACTCGATAGGGACAGAGCAAACTCAAGTTTTCAACTAGGATAATAATAAACAAATACCCTGCCCCAATATATATATACCTTTCGGTGAAAAAGACGGCAGGAAAAACCTCAATCGACCGTCGAAACCACTATAGGATCGGATGATTAGTTGACTAAGGAGCCGCAACGGCGGGCGACGGACAAACTATGGGCTCTGTGACCAACTAAAAACATCAACGATCGGAGACTCGGAGGACTAACTAGTAATGCGTCGGTAGATAAACCAACTAAACGTCGGAGAGATAGTGTACTACATAGCCGCAACGACGGGAGACAGACTGACTATGGCTTCCGCGACAATAGAAAATCATCGACGATCGGAAGAGCTAAGGACTACGGATCGGTGAGTTAAAGCTTAAAGCTGCCGCCATGTCGGAAACAAAAAGGAATAGCCCTCTGATCAATCATCAACACTGCTCTGATAGCAAAAACAAAAACATCGCAAAGTAAAAGGTTTGATCAATAAACCCAGGCATCGATGAAAATCAGAACAAACCATCGACGAACGAAACAACTATATGTCGGATGGTTATTTCACTAAGGAGCCTCAATGGTGGAAAACAATCAGACTATGGCTTTCGATCAAAGTCATAAACTTTTCCGATAGCGACGAGAAAACAAAAATAATGAAAAGCAATAAACCACGGAATCGGCAAGGGTAAGAACTAATCCGTCGGAACGTTTGTCATCTCCCCTCCGAAACGGCGACGAATTAGAAGACTAATGCTTCAACAGTGATAAAATAAAATCGCCGACAGTCAAAAAGTAATTTTTTTTTGAAAAATAAACAAAGGAGATAAAAGCCCATCGACGAAAAACATGACTTTCCATCAGGACATTCATTAGTTAGCTTCTGCAACGGCGGCTGCGTAGAGAACTACGGCCCCGATTCAAACAAAAATAGACTTCCGATAGCGATGACGAAAATCGTTAAGATCAAAAGGACATCATTTTCAAATAAAACTTTAAACTCCACAGTCAAAAGCATTGGCAGCCAAAAAGGTAATCATTCAACTTCCAAAATGAAGTAGGCAGTCTACCTCAATTCATCCTCACAAATTCAAACTTGTAGCGGAGTGACAACAGGGTTCAGGAATCCAAAACAAATCCAGGCAAGATAAAATCAAAAGGAGGGTCCAAAGTTTTTTAAAAATTTGGGAAATAGTTGCAGTTGCAACAATTAGCGACTACCTGGTGAACCTAGATCTCAGGACAATTTCTTCCTTAAGTAACAGACTGTTTGACAATAAAACCAACATGTTGAATTCTTCTAGATGTCTGGATTTCCCAAATGGCACATATGTACTTTAATAATTGATGATAGTCCAATTTAGGGATGATGGGAACCAAGATTTAAAAGTCTAGATAACTCTTTTAAGGCCAGGAATATGAATTTCATTTTTTACCTCTGTCTTGGGGTAGTTTCCAGCTTAGACACCGTAGGATTGTAACATATGGTAAACAAAAATATTCATTTGTTCCTCATTCCCATGCCATTTTGCACTTTTGTGCTTTTAGAATTTTTTGTCCTTTTTGAGTCCTCCTGCATGCCTTTCTTTCTAAATTTTTTATTTAGGCTCCTCTATCCATAGTGTCCTTTTGTGTGAGAGATGTATTTAATTTTCAGCTCACGGATGGAGAAGAACTTTGCCAATTTTGTACTTATTTGGTTTAGTACTTCATTTTGATACATATTGCTTTCTTAGGAGATTTTTTAACTCTTATTTGCCTTTTGGCTTTCAATTCTTGGCATGGGATCATTTATATATAATATACTGTTTACCCTGCTTCCTTTCCATGGGTCTTTTGCTGTCACCCCCTAAGACATTTTTAAATGTGAGATGGATGGAGCCTCAAAATAGTATTTCAGACCTTTTGATCCTGAGTTCTTTTACAAGGATTAAGTAGGACTTTGATGTGTTCATAGACATTTAGGAAAACTGCTAAACTAGAAGAAATTCTTTTAGATAAATCAATAGTACACAGTCTTATAACCAAGGATTTTAGTTAATCCAGAATTCTGATGCTCTCCATGCAACCAAAAGTTTGCTTCTTTTATTGAAATCAATAAAAAACTAACTAAAAGCAAACATAAATAAAATAAATAAAAAACAACCAAATCAGTTTATTTATGTACAAGATAATCAATAAGTAAAAACCAAGAAAAATAAAGTTTGCGAACTAAACCCCTAACTGGTCAGTTCTTTGCCCACCCTTGTAAATCTGGCAATTTGTAAGTTGAGGGGCTGGGATTGACTGAAAAGGACTACCCATTATCTAATCCTAATGTACTTGAATAAAAAAACTACATCTACTATTTTCCAATCAATCTCATCAACCTGTGAAAATCGAAGGATATCGGGCTGGGTGTCTGGGGTACTGCTAGCTTCTTTCGCTTGGTAGTTTCTGGGTTCTATCTCAATTAGATAATTTCCCAACACAGAATTCACTGGTTCATTTTTTTCTTCCAATTGTGTAACATTGTGCTTCATGTGGGGCTCTCTTAATATTTTTATCTGATTTGGACTTCCCTTATGACGGAACCACATATGTGACCAATATGATGCGAAATACTCATTTAGCCTTGCTGACCAGTCTCGATTCAAAACAAGTCCATAAACATCAGGTATGTTCGCTACTACAATATCAATGTACTGACATATCTTTTCATTTGCAGATAAGCGAATCAGAACATCTTCCATTTCCCCGACTACTTTCACATTGGTCTTGTCTAGCTGAGTAACCTGACAAGTAGTTGGTTTAGGTTGTCCATTGATCTTCTTGCATACTGACAGTGGAATAGAATTGACTATTGACCCTGAGTCTACTAAACAATTGTGCACATTATGGTTTAAAATCTCAAAAGTCAAAAGGAATGGTGGGGTTTTAAACCTAGTCTTACCTCCCAAACTTGCTTCGACAATTTCTTCTACATGTTGGTTGTTAGTGGGAAGCTCTTCCTTTGGTACTTCAAGTGATTTTAACATTTTTTCTTTTTGTTGAGGTACATTACACATTTCAAATACCGAAATATTTGCCTTAGCCCTTTTAATGTCCTCCACAATATCGTACCCCATCTCAGGTGCTTTAAGATTTTCCTTGACATTATCAACTTTGTCTTCAATAGGCTTAACAGGTATGTTGACTTGTTTCGGATCTTGACTGGTAATGGTAAACTCAGGTATTTTATCATCTGTGTTGTTCTTCTGTATTTTCTTCATATTCTCCTGAAATTTCTTAATCTTCGGAAGGATCGAATTGTCTTTGTTTAACAAACCTTGACTTCTTGTTGTCACATTTGTTTTTGATGTTTCTTCCTGTTTCAGTGAACCTTCCTTTTCTGTATCAAATAGTGAGACACAGTCCCATAAAAATAAAGAATCCTCTTCTTGTTTTTCTATGGGTTGGTTATTTTTTCCTTCCTCGTTATCAGTTTCTGTTAGTTTAGAGTCCAATAGCTGATTCATTACTAATGTCATCGAATTGATCCATTGAGGGAAATTTTTTTCCAGAATGAGGATGCTGATGAAAGGTGCAGAAATTATGCATACCTACCTCAGTTAAATTCATTGATGAAGGACTGTGTGGAGGAGGTTTAGATCAATTGTTGTCTTCTCTCCTTTTATAGTAAGGCTTGTATGCTTTATGAGCCTCCTTTTCTTTTTCCAAATCTATCACTCTGTTAGATAGCTTCTGCATCATTTTCAACATTCCTTCAAAGTCATGTGATTGCTCATCCTTAGGCTTAGTTAGTAATAAAGATTTTTTACCAAAAGTTTTTTCTCCCGACTGCTCAGGATAATCTTCTATGCTCTCTTTTTCAGCTTCTACTCTCTCAGCTTCTTCATACGTTTCTGACAATGTAGGCTTGAATGACATCTTGGCAAACATGGCCAATTTAGGCCCTAGAGCTGAAGTATAGTATTCAATCAGAACTTTATCAGAGGGCTTATCAGCTACAGATTTTTTTTTAAGATAAGCAGCAAACCTTTGAGTGAAACTATGCACTTTTTCTTTTCTTTCTTTCTTTACAGTGCATAACCCTTTTATTAGGGCTTCATGAGTTCTCTGGATTGCATATTTGCTTCTAAATATTCTTTCAAATGTGTCCCAGTCTATGAAGCTGCTACTCCTTTCATGGTATGCAGAAATAATATGCAGACTACATCTTCATGTTCTCCAGCCTGTAGTCCTTCTATAGCAAAGTAAAAGATTTGCAAACGATCATCTACCAAAATCTTTTCACTTGGGTCAAACTTAGGCAACATTTTCTCAAAAGCTTGAGGCAAATCATGCAAAGGAGGTGTTAGGTTTAATGGTGACCTAGCCCTCCAAGCAGGTGGTGGATTTGGTGGGTTGGGTGGCTGATTTGTGTTTACATTTTCCATGATTTTAAGTGGAGAGTGAGGTGGTGAATGAACAGGTGAACAGTAAGGTGTATCTGGGTCCAACTAATTCAGAGGCTGAACAACTTCCTGTAAGGTTGTTTCTACCAGTTCTTCAAAATCTTAAACCAACATTGCGTCTTCCAATATAGGTCGGTCTTTATTCTGATATTATCTTCTGGGTAAGATAAGAATAATCGGTAATCCTCCAATTTTCTTCGCATATGCCATAGTAAATCTTCTCATATCATTGACTACTTTGTTATCGATAGAATACAGATGCTCTTTACCCTTTTCTTTCGGAGTTGGATTGGGAAACAAATTGCTTTCAGAACTATCATTGGTGGAATAATTTCGAGGAAATGGGTTTCCTCAGCCAGCCATGCACTGGCGGCCCTCCTTCTAGCGCCAAAAACTGTTGAGGCCAAGAAAATCGCAGGTAACAACAGTTAGGGATTCTCTCCAGTAAACTTTCCCAACTAGCCCGTTACTAGTTGGTATGGGGAATCTGTCCGGTTTACAGTCTGGCTACCACAGGTCAAGTGACAAAATAAAATGTTTTACCGGTTACGGCCTGGTCCACCATGTATATTTTAGTTTTTTGAATTTAAGTATGATATGCAAGTGCCTATCTAAAAATGCAGATTGATAGAGAATACGAGGAGCGGTCACAATGTGATGCACAGGTTCTTACCTCTCGTCTTAACTCTCTGGCATCTAAATCACACATAGAAAGAAACTAAAACTAACTATCTAACCTATCCCTAGGGAGCAAGATTATCATTTATCAATGAGTAATGTATGTCTGCGCATGCATTAAGAAAAATCACAGATAGCTGTTATTTATTTCAAAACACATGAACATTAATAGAAGAATGAACAACAAGGTAGCTTATTGTTTATGAAAATCCTTCATTACTCATAGTGGAAAATTCATAGAATAAACTAGAGCGCATTCATGACAAGAACGTAGGTTCAACGAGTTAGAACGATCTCACAGTTAATGGACACAAAGCTGAAAATGAAATAGTTCACATTCAACAAATCCTTAGCACAACATTTGAAACCTTCCACCAAGCTTTCTCCAACAGGAAACTTGTAATTCTTATTGCAAAAGGAAATAGTTCTTCTTACAACATAATCTCACAAATCTATCTAGGAAAAAGTCCTTCTCTCTATCTAACTCTCCTCTACTTATACAAAAAGGCAAAACTTTTGGACTGCCCCAAAATGACTTTTGGGATTCCCCAACGTTTCAATCCAAATTTTTTTGTCCTGTAGTGAGTGCTCATACATTATACAATATATTACATTTAAACAAAATTTAACAGAGCAATTTTATGAAGAGGGCCCCGCTTGATCATTAATAAACTTTTTCCATGCCTGGGACTTTGCTACTATGCTTTCAAAATCTGAGGGTTCAAGAAAATGGATGTTGATCTCATACTTTGCAGCCTGATTCTTAACCAGCTCTATTCTTGCTGGACTCAAGCGTAGCTGATCTTCAAGTAAATGGATGCTGACTGCCGCATGAGCTATTGCATTCTTTAGGATCTGCTCATCTAGATCCTTGACTTGTTGGATCTTCTGCTCATCTTCCTGGTACCTGCTCTGTAGTTGTTCTATGAACAACTCATGTTTTGGTATTGCATCGAGTCTTTGTTCTGCAACAACTTGGCATCTGTTGTAGGTGACCAGCACCCTTTTGTGGTATTCAACACAGCCTCCTCTCGTTTTCTTCATAGTCTTCTTGAATTCCTCCGCAGTATTTATTTCAAACTCTAATAAGTGGTAATCCTGCTTTAAGCTATGTCGATCTTTAGCTGGTAGCTCTACAGGGGTTTCTTCATTGGTTTCTATCCACACTATCCTTCCAGCCAGGACCTCCAAAATATCCTGTGATCTATCTACAAAATATGAAGTGGTGTCCAAGATTTCTTCCAACCTGCTATCTATCTGTAATATTTTACATCTTTCTTCTTCAATACACATTTGCAGTTGGTGAATTCTTCTTCGTTGAGCTAGGGCATGCTCTTTCAAAGGTTGGATATTTGTCTTCTGTTCACTGGCATCCTTCAGTGATGTTGTCAACGAAGCAAACTGTCCCTCAAAACTTGCTACCTGCACTTGATATTGCTTTTCTCTTTCTTCTATGGTGGCCTTCTGTGCCTCCAACTCAACAATTTTGCTTTGTAGATGGTCCTTTTCTGCACTCAGAGTTTCATATGACACTTTGAGGTCATTTTTCTCTGTCTTCAACACCTAATGCTCTAGCTTTAGCGTCTGTAATTCTACTAGGCTATTATGAGCATATTTTTTCTATTCTCTCCATGGAAACTTCTAAGGTCATCTTGGTTGCATGCAGAGTCTGGAGTTCTGCCTTTGAAGTCTTCATTCTGCATGTCTTCAAATTTCCTCTTCAGCTTATAACCTTCATCTCTTTCTTTCTTCAGTGTTTCTTTTAACTGAACAACGTTCTTTTTTGATTGATCCAGATCCATCATCAGTCTATCTACATTATCTTCTGTAGCTTGGGTTAATGCCACCCCATCTCTTGCTGTCAATATCGGATCCGCATCTGTACCATACGCCAAAGTTTTATCAGTTATCATCTTACCTGATTGTCCTCCTATTTCAATCTTTCTTTTATTTCTTTTGTCAATCCTCTTCTTCTACTTGTCATAGAAGATAGTGCTAAAATCAGGGACCTCTTCTCCTTCTTTCTGCATAAAAGGCATCAAATTCAATCCAAAAAAAACAACTTGTTCTTGAGTGCTGCCAGAAGTTGCAGCAGGCTCTTGAGGGTCAGGATTAGCTTGTCCATGCCCTTGATCTATATGATCCAGTGCTTCTTGTGTATCTATTGGGTTAGTAGTTTGCTGGTCTGTCTGCGATCCTGTTAACCTCTGACCCTCGCTTTCTTTTTGTTTTTTCTTGATCTCTGCATCTTCCTTCTTCTTTGTTTCTTCCTCTTCCCTCTTTGCTGCTTCCTATGCAACTTTCTTTCTTCCTTCTTCTTCATTCTTTAGCCAACTCTCTGCCTCTTGTGCTAGCCTCCTAGAATCCTCTTCCCTCTTTTTGGATTCTTCTTCTTCAGCTTTCTTCTGTGCGGTTTTTCCCTTACCGCCCACAATGGTGATCTTCTGTTTAAATCTCTTCTTCAATGCAGTCATATTCTTTGCATTTCTAAATATTTCTTCATCCTTGTCCCGGAAATTTGTATATTCAAAATGAACATTTTCTTCTTTGCAATGCTCTCCATCCTTATTTCAGGAGTCATTCCTGTGGAAGTTCATCTCACCAAAATGAAAGTACTCCAGCTCCTGTATGAATTTAGCAGCCTGTTTAACCTTTGTAAACTTATAACTCCCTAATCAGAAAGGTATGGCAGGATAGGCTGCCTTCTTATGTTCAAACAAGAAGCTTCCTACACCATCAAGATATACTTGCCTAATTGCTTCTTTATGTACCACATAATCAGTGGCATATTTAGGGAGTAGAGAAGGTTCCCTAGAGGTACCATACATTCTAATGTACATTCCCTCTTCAGTCAAATAGCAACTCCCATGTTCTTCAATGAATTTGAATGCCTCCTCGGACATGGAGTTGCATTCTGTCAAGAAGATTAAAGTGTACAAGGGCATAATGAAATGTTCACATATCTCTTTGTAGTGGCTATAATATTTGTGTGCCCAAAATAGTTTGTATGCAGTGTATACAGGGGTCCTATCCCTATCCCAATTACACATTAAGGCTGGACATGATTGGTACATAATATACAGTCCACTAAGATAGAGCTCATGTAGAATTCTGACTTTTTCTGTGGCACCCCTCCCAAAGCTGAAGATATGCAGGCTGAGAGGCTATTGGACACTATGTTTGCCCAGTTGAATATGGTCCCCTGAGTGGCCACATGGAAAATAATGGATATCCATCCCAATTTGAAACTTTTACCATGAGCTCTCCCAAAAACTCTATTCAGCATCAATGCTATAAACCTATAAGGGGTTCGGAGAGTGGCTGTTTCATATTCCCCTGATGGCTTGGTTCGAAAGTTTTTCCCAAGTATCATCATCCTTTTGACTGTTTCGACCAAGTCCAAATTTATCTCTTTCAACCAACTTTCAGTTAAGTATACTTGAGCAGGAGGTAGGTCATATGCCAGTGAGACATAAGCAGGACTGTATGCAGCATAGCCTTGTTTGGCAGTATTTGCTAATATCATCGTGGTCACATCTTCCCTAGGCAGAATCCAACTGATCACCTCTGAGCATGGGAACAACTCAGGTCTCGTGGCTACTTTCATAAGAGTCGATTTTGTCGATGTTGGCATATATGGTCAGCTCTTCGAATATTGCATTAGGCACATCCTGATTTGCAATCATCCGATATATTTCACCCCACTTGTAATCTGGCTCTACTCCAGTGGTAGATTTGGTATCTTCGTAGATGTATTCCACCTTGGTGATGATTTCCACATCTGGTTCTCCCTCAGTAACAGGGGCCTTATTCTTTTGTCTTTTAGACATATCTACTTTGAAGAAGTTACCCTTTCATAAACCAAACATGTTCTTAGACCATTTGAGCTTTTAGTTAGCATTCTAAGAATGAAGAAAAACCGCATCAGACCATTTACCTCTTCCATATGCATTCTCAAATAAACTATCAGAATATTAATGCATAATAGAAAATAACAGGCAAAAGGAACTTCTGCAAGCTGGGTCTAAAAACTTCTAAGTCCATCTGCAACTAAAACATGACCCTGATAGCAAATGCATCACTTAACCGAACTGCATTCAAAATCTTCTAAATCCTCAAACAAAAGAACCACACTATCAATTGTAATTAAAATGTGGAAATCCCAGTTCGACCAAAATGCTGAAAACCCCTCGCCGTTCCTTGAAACTAGGGTGAGTGCCTAAGAAAAATGAAAAATCCCTGGATGGCCATAAACAACCACACAAAAAATGGTGCAGACAGCGTAATGCTTGCCTGCACCAACTACCCAAACCTTCGAACCAGGATTTAGCTTCCATAACGGCTCAAAGATAGGCTCAAGGAAAACCCCATCACCAAAACTGTCAAGCTAACTGATTCCTCACGCCGCAAGGATCAAAGTTCATTTTGGACGGCTAACTACACAATGGAGGGAAAACCTAGCCAGGGGAAGACCCTAGTTCCCAAAATGACAAATACAATTGAAAGGAAGGAGAAACCATGGTTGGCCTACCTGGCAAGCAAGCTATGTAGTCGACGGGAAGGTCCGAAACTTCCACGGCAGCGCTCCAAACGAATGAAATCTCGACAGCTAAGCACGTTGGTACAGTTCGACTCGACAGGGACAGAGCAAACGTGAGTTTTCAACCATGATAATAATAAACAAATACCCTGCCCCAATATATATATACCTTCCGGTGAAAAAGACGATAGGAAAAACCTCAATCGACGGTTGAAACCACTATAGCGTCAGATGATTAGTTCACTAAGGAGCCGCAATGATGGGCGACAGACAAACTATGGGCTCCACGACCAACTGGAAATATAGATGATCGAAGGCTCGGAGGACTAACTGGTAATGCGTCGGTAGATAAACCAACTAAACGTCGGAGAGATAGTGTACTACACAACCGCAATGGCGGGAGACAGACTGACTATGGCTTCCGCGACAATAGAAAATCATCGACGATCGGAAGAGCTAAGGACTACGGATTGACGAGTTAAAGCTTAACGATGCCGCCGTGTTGGAAACACAAAGGACTAGCCCTCTAATCAATCATCAACACCACTCCGATAGCGAAAACAAAAACATCGCAAAGTAAAAGGTTTGATCAATAAACCCAGGCATCGGCAAAAATCAGAACAAACCATCGGTGAACGGAACAACTATATGTCAGATGGTTAGTTCACTAAGGAGCCGCAATGGCGGAAAACAATCAGATGACGGCTTCTGATCAAAGTCATAAACCGTTCCGATAGCGATGAGAAAACAAAAATAATGAAAAGCAATAAACCACGGAATCGACAAGGCTAATAACTAATCCGTTGGAACGTTTTCCATCTGCCCTCCGAAACGACGATGACTTAGAAGACTAATGCTTTGACAGTGATAAAATAAAATTGCTGACAGTAAAAAAGTAAAAGTTTTTTGAAAAATAAACAAAGGAGATAAAAGCCCATCGGCAAAAAACATGACTTTCCATCAGGACGTTGATTAGTTAGCTTCCGCAACGGCGGCTGCGTAGAGAACTACGACCCCGATTAAAAAAAAAATAGACTTCCGATAGCGATGAAGGAAATCATTCATATCAAAAGGACATCATTTTCAAATCAAACTTTAAAGTCCACAGTCAAAAGCATTGGCAGACAAAAAAGTAATCATTCAACTTCCGAAATGAAGGAAAGCAGTCTAACTCAATTCATCCTCACAAAATCCAAACTTGTAGTGGAATGACAACAGAGTTCAGGAATCCAAAAAAAATCCAGGCAAGATAAATTCAAAAGGAGGGTCCAATTTTTTTTTTAAAATTTGGGAAATAGTTGCAGCTGCAACACCGGGAAAAATCAGAAAACCTTGGAGCCACACCTCCTATATTCTCTTCATTCCATTATGAATCCTCACAATACAAAATATAGGTATTCCGCAACATCCAAATACCCTAATCCGTTAACCCATATTAGAAAAAGACTCCAATCCCTTAACCGGGATTAAGTTGCATATTTTTAGACAAATTCTATAAATAGCCACAAACAACTATAAATAGCCTTAAAATCTATAACTAACTGGATTAGAAGGTTCTTTTGGGATCGCCGAGCTGCTGCGCTGACATGCGCACCTCCCCTCCATACGCACATGCAAAGAATATAACATATACCCAACAATAATATAGTTCCAATAAGAAATGTATCCTTGCATGTTCTAAACTGCTTATCTTGCCAACGATCCACATGTACATGCTTTACATACCGTTGTGTCTTTTCAAATAATTCCTCCATGAAGTTTCAAACCAATACTTGGTAGATCAACAATAAAGATGTATAGATCAATATATTGTTACATATATGAAGTAGCAATAGTACATGTACATGAAGAAGAAAATATTTTTCAAGAACTCGTTTCTAACCCGAGAGGTGACCAGTTGTAATTTTTTTCTTTCATTCCCTCCACCAATATCATAAGTGACATATTTGAATGACTGCAAGTTCACTTCATGTCTCCCAAGTTCATGCTCATTGGTCACATGCATGCATTTTGTTATCACATATATAGTAGCCAGGCTACCATATTCTATTTTTCAGATACAGTACATTTTTCAACCAGATCTCTTACATATGAGATGCTGAGATGAGCAGTTTTGATGGATCATTATTTTGTTAGTGGACTATTATACTCTCCCATGTCAGGACTGAGTCTCAGGAAACTCA
Organism: Pseudotsuga menziesii; assembly: GCA_001517045.1. NCBI lineage: Eukaryota > Viridiplantae > Streptophyta > Pinopsida > Pinales > Pinaceae > Pseudotsuga > Pseudotsuga menziesii. The sequence continues at coordinate 25,896 of LPNX010925642.1, read as the reverse complement.
GATTCGAGGACTAATGTAGCCATTCAGTCATTTGTAGAGCAGTTAGTGATGCCCAGATTGGTTCTAGTGTTTTCTCATTGAACAGATGATGGTTTAGATGGATTATTTGCATGGTTATGACTCAACATTTATTGTATTGTGTTATGGTTATCATTTGCTCTTATACTCATCTTTGTGACATATACTAGCATTTAGTGTCATGATCTGGCGGTCATAAATATATGGACTTGGATGTATTTGTATTATGTATTGGTGTCCCTACTTAGACTTGGAAGTTCCTGATCTATACTCATTGGTTTTACCCTCCCTAGGGAGAAAAGAGGTAGTCATTCCCACCATTCTTTGGCTTGCTAGTGTTGGCTTCATCTTTCACTGTCTCCACCCATCCATTACCTTCCACTTTTGTTTTTAACCTGACTTACTACTTGACTTATGGCATGGAGGACCTTTCCCCGTTAAAACCTTTGTTAGACAAGCCTCCCTGTTTATAGTGTGTCTCAGCTTTGAGTTGGTGACATAACTTGCCTTTGGTGAGTTGGATTGTATGCCTAAGTCATTCTGGTCGGTTGTCCCGATGTTTGGCACTGTGCAGAACTCCCCCTAGTCACTTGAGATGTTGTTGGCTAAAACTGAAAGCTCATGTACTACTTGTATTGGAAATGTTTATATATGCACCCATGGAAAATGTAAATTCTAAAATGTGTTTCTTAACATATATGAGCAAAGGGAAAGAGAAATGAAATGATAAAATACTCTGTGAAGGGTATAAGAAAAGGTCCCAAAAGTAATGGTTAAATATATGCTATATCCAAATATTGCTGACCTTATAAATTTGAATATGTCCCGGATGAAAGTTGCAGTTAGCTGTGCTTTTAAGCACTAGTGAAGTCCCCAAAAGTTCATATAGGCCACAAAGGCCATGGAAATAAAACTGATGGTCCTAATGAACCTGGATCAAACTTGATGTAGACATGATGCCTAAGTTGAATAAGCACCCTCTGAACAACTCAACCATAGTGAGTATTCCCTTTCCATATCCAAAGTGTCATGATGTTAAGTTGGTAGTCATCCTTTACCCTAGCTTTATCAATTTCATCCTTCACCCTTCACTAGCAAATTGACTACAACTATGAAGTGAGTATAGTCTTGAAAGTCTGGTTTGAGTAATAATAAATAAAACCCTATATATGTATTTGTTTGATGTACCGCCAGTGAGGTGACTGCTACTTGTTATGAATGTTACTTAAATGATTTGTAGAGCATGTCTTAGCCTTGTAACACTTGCAACATATGGATGATAGCCTGAGTTATATTATTGGTATTTGGTCATTTATAGGTGATTATATTGTCTATTGGATATTGTTGATGATCAGGCAGAGACCTAGAAAGGGTATGAGTATGCACTCTATATTTATTTGGACTCTCTGAGTCTAGTGAGATAGCTTATTTTCAGTTCCGAAAAATTGCAGAGATGATCAGGCTTATTTTACCTTTTTGATGCAGTTTTGCTTCACAGGATGATGTGTCGGAGTAGGGAGATGTATTAATGGGATCTCCTAGAGCATTGTATGGGGCATAGGTGGTGCAACCACTTGATTGTACCATAGTACCCCCATCCCAGAAATCCTGGTGGGATCAGTTGGACAATGTAGGCACCTTAGGAAGCTGTTTTTGCAGGTTCACATTTCCCGAGGTAGATTAATAAATGATTAAATGGCTATTGAAGAAATTGATTTGGGCTACTGGGGCAAGGAAATGACATGGAATGAGTTATGATGATGAATGTGATGTCCTCCGCACCTTCTCCAGTAGTTGCAGCACCTGATTGGGCCCACGCCTATTTTTCGGGCATTTTTATATTATTTTTTGGAGCTTTTTGGGAGGCTCACGATTTCCTCAAGGAGGCACAAAGTCAAAATATTATATTATTTTATTGTGCCATGGGGCACCCAAAGGGAGTTAGTTAGCACTTCATGGACCCACCATGTGCTTCATTTATTTCTTGTTGAGTGGGGTACCCTCTTTATGGGTGATCTAGTCCACTTTGGTACTTTATGGTTATATTGATCCATGTATTGTATGTTGAGCTCATCTCAACCATTGATTAGAAAATTTATATCTTTTAATATTAGCCACTCATTTTCAAAGAGGTTAGGATTTTGGTTCTATCATTTATATTTAAAGGAGAGAGCTTCTCATTTGTAAGGGGTCTTTGGCTCTTGGATTTGAATAATAGAAAACTTTTCTTGTGGATATTTTCTTGGATCTCCTTTGCATCTGATGTTCTTATATGGTGATTGGAAATTATTTTTCTTCCTAGCATTCGGGAAATTGTTATGAGATCTATATTTTTTGGGGATCATTGTCTTATCTACAGGAGGACAACTTTAGCATGGGAGTTTTTGCAGGGAGACCTCAACTCACTTGGATTGTCTTCGTTTTTTATTAGGGAGTTTTAATTAGTGTTATGGTGACCTATGATTCTTCTTGCTATTTTTCTGCATCATATAGCTTCTTTCTCATGTCACAACAAATCTGATATGGTTGACGTTTGTTATGCAGGAGAAAGGGCGCATTGACTTCCTCGGGAAAACACTGGACATAGAACTCGCTTCAAGCTTCTCTAATTGATCGGGATGGTAGGGATAATCATAGTCAAGAAATCTACAATGTTTTCTAGGTAAGATCTACAGTTGGGTTCTTTTCTTCCATGATCGCAATCCATTGTACATGCTTTTCTTCAATTTACTGAAAATTCCAAAATATTAAAAAATCCAAAAATAATTAATTGAGGAATTGTTTCATCTTTGGAAAAACCACTGCTATGTTTTGTATATCGGGCATCCCTCTCACCAATTCATCCTCAATGCTGTCCAAAAAGTGGCTGGTTTTCCCTAGATCTAAAAAACTGACTGTTTAAACCCCCATGCCCCCACTGAAATTTTGACTTTTTCTGGGAAATAATCACTTGGGTTCATAGATCGGGTCCTCCTCATTCCAAAACACCTCCAACGCTGATCTAGTTGCTTCCAGGTGGCCTGAGAAACTAACTTTCAGCGCCTTAGCAATCCTGAGTCAATTTGTTCTCTTCTAGAACAATACCTACGGAGTGATTTGATATCCAAGCCTACAAGTTTGGATGCAGGCTTAAGAAGTCGAAGGGCCCTGGTGCTTTTGTTCATGATTGATTGTGATAACACATGGCGAGCTGCATTGCGATCCTTTGAACGAGATTTATTTCCAATAGTACTAAATGAATCTACTAAAATTTTGACAACATGAGAACTTGGTTCAAAATTGTTTATCATCTTTATCCTTAAGTTTCTCCTAACAACAGTCATAGACCTATATTTTAACAACGATATAAATAATCTACATTTATCTCCATCATATTTAGAATCAAAATAGTTGAAAATTATCTGTTGAGATTGATATGCAATACTACGTTTACACAACGTATCTTCAAGCGAACCAATGAGACTTTCATCGATCTATATACGTTTTGGAGTTCTTCGTCGTGAAGTTGCTAATGGAGGTAGGGAGGTTGGAACCGCACCCTGTACCATATCACCCGATCGTTTTGGCATTTGAGCATGAGCTTGATGTCCTTCTGTCTCTTGCTGCCGGTTGGATGGTGGCAATTGGAAATCCTCCTGGGTGGTCTGAACAACATTGTCTTCTACGAGCATACAGTCGGCATTCAATGACTCTCTAACTTCGTCACTTGTATACCCACATCCAATTAAATCTGCAAATGTTTCAAGTGGCCTTGATGTGCACCTACATTTTACTCCTTGATCAGTGCCATGCGGTGCTCATTCTACAACTAATATGGATACCAAAGGCCCCTCGAGCTAATGCTTTTGTCTTTCCTATTTTGGATTGGTAGGAATAACTATGTTGTCCTCTACAACCAGAATCGGTTGAGTGTCCACATAGTGTCTTCGATTGGTCATGTCATTTCTTTTCTTTTCTCTATTTTCTTCAAGGATTTCATTGGGTATCCTCTTCCTTGCTGATTTTCTTGCTCGATTGAGTGAGTCTCCCATCACCACAATGATCAATGATATATGGTGCTCCTCAATGGGAGATTACCCAAGCTTGGTTTCTTTCTTGAACAATCAAGTGTCTAGATACTCCACCACAATGACCAATGAAATTTTTTCTTTGATGCTCCTCAAATGCAATAAAAAAAATGGTGGAGATGGTCAATGGTGCTCTTCAATGGGAGAATCCCCAATATTGGTTTCTTTATTGCTTAATTGTGTCCAGATACTCAAATTAAGGGGAAGATTAGGAGGAAGGTTTCCTTTTCTAGCTCCTTAAATGCAATAAAAAAAAAGGTGGAGATGGTCAATGACACTCTTCAATGGGAGACTCCCCAAGCTTGGTTTCTTTCTTGTTCAATTGTGTCTAGATACTCAAGTTAGGGGGAATATTGGGAATAAATTTTCCTTTGATAGCTCCTCAATTGTAAGAAAAACAATGGTAGAGATGCTCTATGGTGCTCCTCAATGGGAGATTTCCCAAGCTTGGTTTCTTTCTTGCTCAATTGTGTCTACATACTCCACCACAATGACCAAGTTAATGTTTCCTTTTCTAGCTCCAAAATTGCAAGAAAAACAATGGTGGAGATGCTCTATGGTGCTCCTCAATGGAAGATTCCCCAAGCTTGGTTTCTTTCTTTCTCTATTAATTTTTTTTTTTACTCCTCAATGTATACCATGCTCCAAGAAATACTTAGACACTTGTGATGGAGATGCTTGATGTAAACAAAAAAATTGTGATAATTTGGTGAAGAAGAGAATGCACGCACTGTTTGCAACCCGAAATTGTGCCACGGGGGTGTCGCTGAGAGACCACTATGATAACACGTTCGTTCATATTGGGGGGTAAAATATCAAAAAAATTCAAACCAGTATATTGATGCTATATTAAGGGTAAAAGGGATTAATTTTTTTATTATATAAATACCTAATATCTTGGGACCTTTTTTATTGCAAACAAGCCACATGCGTGCCATATGCACGTGGGTTTCATGTGGAGGAAGCATTTTCGTGGTTTTCAGACTGGTTGTCGATTGGTGTTCATTCTCTCTCCTAGTGTTTACCCTTCAGGGTTATGCTTGTGCCATATATGGAAAAAATATATTATACCCTTCAGGGTTTTACAGTAGTTGAAAGGAGATTTCACAGAGGGAAAATAGGGTTTTACTAACAGGAGGGGGGCAGCAGTTGAAATCAGGACCACAGTTGTCACAATTCGATTACTTTACCCTCCTCGTCCACTTCCATTTTTGCTATGCTACAATCATAGTTTCATGGAGTACTTCTATCGCCCATGCTGTAAACAAACCTGCATGTTGATAGCCTTATTTACAGAGGAAAATCATTGTACCCGTATACCCTTAGTTCAAAAAATATTCAGCCTCATTGCACCTATATACAAACTGCCACCTGCAGCCAGATGCACCCATGCAACATCGGCTTAAATAAGCAGGTAGCGGCAAAACAAATTCCAACCAGGTTTGAAATCCATTTAACAATCTCCAGGTTGACTCTCTGGAGATTGTACTCAAGAATATATTAAACATAAATACATAGTGCTTTCCTTTGTGGAAACCTATGGTGGTGAATCATTCATCTTGGAGTTAGCAGGCACTTCTCAAAAACTTCGTAATAGTTGATTTCATGGCTAGAAAGGATAAATTGCGTGGTAAGGGATTTGAGAACAATGCATCAGTAGATCCTATTGTCTCTCCAGAGTCAAGTGGTATGCCCTCAAAGAAAATGGGCTCAAGGTCTACAGCTTCAGCCATACATGAGGGATCTAGCAACAACAATGAGAATGCTCAGAATATTGATTTCCCAAACAATCAAAGCAATATTTCTAGGAACAAATCACAGAGGTCCAAAGGTTCATGAGATGGTAAAAAAGGTGTAGGGCTTGAAGAACCCAACACTACTAAGGGAGGGCTTGAACAACAACCAGGTACAAAACTAATGTCTTCCAAGTCAAAATAAGTAAGTACATCCAAATAAAATGGAAAGCAAGTAAATGCTGGAGATGGTGATGGAACTAATGCTGTTGAGCAAAGGGAGTATGAGGAAATGTTTAATAAATGATGAAAGTTGTAGCAGAGACATGTCATTCCCTACTAAAGCCACTAGTACTCAATACCCTCAGATGCAAGAAAACGTGGAGAATGGGATGGATGTCAGGCCCTAACACCTAGAAGGGAATGGAAATGACAAGAGTAAAGTTTCATGTGCAGCTACTCTGTTTAGACAAGCTTCAGAATGGATCCATCAACAGAAGCATGTATTAATGGAATTTAATGCATCTATTTTACAAGCAAGAGACTTTATTGTTCATAGGTTTTTGCATACATGGCCCATAGTTTGCACATGGCTGTTGCATTTGGGAAGGTTATTCCTTCTACTTTGTATGCTGTGGCTGGACTGTTGTCTCAGAGGCGTGAAACATTTATTTGTTTGGGCATGCCATCCTTCTTTGTGGTTATTTGGTGCATGTTTCTTAGCTTCATTGCAATGGTAGGAATTTTCAATGTTCTTCTGAGTCTGGTAAGTTCTGATACACAACAATAGCCACATCTATAGTCTAAGTCCTTGAACACTGCAGTGGCCAATTTTGTTGTTGTAAGATCTAAAGTTGTTTTAATCGATATTTTGAAATTTCATACTCTGGAATATGGAACCTCGATCATGTATCTATTAGTATGCTTTATTTCTTATGATTTGGTCATTTGAAATTCGTACAATCAATTTGTTTTTGCATAATTTCATTTTTAATGTTGATTAGATCTATTTTTTTTGCATAATTTCATTTTTAATGTTGATTGTCTCTCATTGTTTAAGTGATATTTTTTGTACAAACCAATATGCCTTCAAGACTTTCATGCAATCTATGGAATTGTCTTAAAATATTTTGCAATCTTAAATCTTGTCAATTGGGCCATTGCATTATTGACATTATGTTGAGCTTAAAATAGTCAAAAGTTCATGTCAAGCTATGGAGAAAAGGAACTACATGTTTTCTCACACGTGCATACACATAATGTCAGTTAATCAACACTAGATGATATTTAACATGACGGTTATATTATTTTTAGTATTAGTTGATCATCTTTTCTTGTGGGTTCATATTGGATGATGCCATGTAGTTCTGCATGGGTTATGCTTTTTAGGCCCATGAGACCCCATGGATATATATATATATATATATATATATATATATATATATATATATACCACTGCGATCCAGACACATGATTTAGAATACTCTTCTTGTTCATGGGATTGGGATAAAAGAAAAGAAATGCCCATATTTTTTATGCCCATATCTTCTTGTTCATGAGATTGGGAAAAAAGAAAAGAAATGCCCATATTTTTTAGGCTTTTCGCTTGAGAGGAAAGCCTGTTCTTTCTTTATTATTCCTTCAAAACCATATAACTTATTTATTCTGACACTTGTGGGCCATGGATATCAATTTGATATTTATGTTTTTTTATTAGACATTGTTTTTATGAAAAACAATTATCTATTGTTCATTTGCAATTTGACTCATTGATAGCAATTTTTGTATTGTGCTAGGTATGTAAAGAATGTTCTCAGTTTTTCCAATATTCTTAATCTTTTCTACTCTGTTACTTCTAATGAAGGTTCAATGCCATATTTTATAGGGGGAACTTGCTCATGCTTGCGAACAAAGAACTGCTTAGCTAATTGCCCTTGGTTAAAATTCTCTAATCTAGATTGCCCATGATATTTCTTAAGGCCTACGTTATTTTTCTTTGTTGGTGTCGCACAAGATTTATTCACCCTGATGCCATTTGACTTGTATTCATATTGCTCAGCCTCACCCTTTTGTGCAACATAAGCGTTGATAGGAGGTGTGCTGATTGAATTGACTTGCCTTGAAGCTAAATTTGAAACATCTTGCTTCTTTGGAGAAGGAAGCACTAGTGCAGTCACGCTTTGTAGCTTTTTTTCTTCCATTTTTGGATCAGTCAATGATTCAGTAGAAATTTTAGCATGTGCACTCCTCTCATCCTTATCTCCAATCTTCCATTTATCCATATTCTTAGAGGACATTGAATCTTCAAACCATGGATCCATCTGCTTCTCTACCCATTTAGCAGCTTCTGAAGAAAACCTTATAAAGGATTGCGTTAGCACTCAGAATGTACCCAGGTTGTAAAAGGTAAACTCCGAGGTAATAGCAAAACCACTTTAGGAAGAAACTGGTATTTTCTTCCAGAGAGGGATCTCTCAATAAAGATTTAACAAGACCATATCTAAAATAACATTCAAAGATTTATGTATTTGGCTGAAACAATCACATAACCATTGGGCATGGAGTCATATACAATATAAAGATACCACAAAGACATATGCATGATATTCATCAAAGGCAAGTTAATCACATCATCACAGTCATTCAAATTGATTCAGGTGGAACAGAAGAGATGAAGAAACAACCCATTAATCTAGAGCATCAACAAGGATGAGTTCTATATCAACTTTAGTAGAAAAAATCATATAATATCTGAAATGATGACCAGAGCATAAACACATGAATTCCAATCATCTAACGCTATATACCAGATACGAGGAAGAAACAAAATGGAGTGTTACACAAGGGAAATACAATCACATAAAGAAAGAAGCATAGACTATAATATCAACGACACATGAATCTCTGACAAAACTCTCATGCATTCACTTTGTTATTCCAAAAACAGATATGTTCTCCAAAATTATTCACCACCCGATGGGTTCCAACCCCCATCTCTTAAAAAAGATGCATATTTATACATAAAATGATAGGCCTTCCAACAAGAAGATCAATAACAGAATGATCGGCTTAATTTAGAGTTTGTAACTGAATTCCTAACCCTTAGGAAGTTTGTTACAACTCCAATCCTAACAGATCATAAAGTACAAATCAACTTGATAACAAACTTTTTCCCATCAGCTCCACGTCTTTGCCCCATCAGCTCCACATCTTTGCCTCATCAGCTCCACGTCTTTTCCCCATCAGCTCCACGTCTTTGCCCCATCAGGTCTTCAGTGTATGATACCTGTTTCTAGGGATGGAGAATATACTTTGTCTTTCCAAACCACTCCACAGCTTTCCACTACTCCGAACTTGGGGTGTCACACTCCATCATTTCCCGAATTGCTACTTCGAGCTCCATATATGCTTCATAGGACTTCCTGGGCAATCTGCTTCTGATGATGGCAAACTTCTGCAGAATCTCGAAATATTCTGTGAGCATATCCACAATGGTCTTCCCTGTCAGGATTTTCTCCAAATCATTGAATTTGGAGTGGTCCATGCGGCACTGAATAAGCAGGTTATGATAATGTTCCTGTGAGAACATCCGCCCTTCTCCATCCCAGAAAGAAGGCAATCCATCCTCGAACAGTTCTTTAAACTCATGTTTAAAATTATTAACCTGCAGAAGCAATCCTTCTGATTTATCTTGGACTGTTTTGATTAAGTGATGCTTATGGATGATTTTCTTTGCCCACATCACTATTGATACTCTATCCTTTATTCCCAATTCCTGCAACTTCTGATATGACAATGAATTTAGAAAATTTAGTGTGTTTTGAGCCGTAACAAGAGGTCTTTTCTCCATATGTTCGTTTACCAGTTTTAATCTTTGGTGAGCCAAATTTATCATTATATTCAAATCATCAATAAAATTTAGATAGTGCCGGAACTTGGTAATCTCTATACACAAGGTATCCCAAATGATATGTTTTGCCCCCTGAAGAGGGCCTTTCCCAATGCATTTTTCTTTTAGCTCATTGAATTTCTTCTGTAATTGATTCCTATCCTGCAGTATTTGTTTTTTGCTTTCACTTACTTTGGCCAATTCAGCTTTCATCGTTTCATTCTCTGCTTTCAAATCTTTGATTGCTTCTTCTTTCAAACTCACCTGGGACATTGGCACCAACAAATCATCAGTAGAGAAATCATCTAATGGCTTCTGGATATTTACAATAGACAAGTCCTCACCGGTGGGAGTCTGGCTCATCAATTCTTCCATAATCTCCTTCTCTTCATTCTGATCTTTTTTCATCAAGGAGATTTGGGATAACAGTTCCTCCCTTTCGGCTTCCCACCTGTCTTTTTCTTCCTGTAGCTCCCCATCTCTTCCTTTATACTCCATCATCTCCTGATGGACTTTATCCTTTTCCTCTTGCAAAGCCATTAATTCTGCTGATTGGACGTGCTCTGAACCTGGAATCTTCAGCTTTTTCTTTAAGACCTAGAGTGCATTGTCTTTTTCCTCTAACATCCTCTTGACTGCCTTGGTACTGTCTGAACTAGCAATGTCTATCTGCAGCTTCCTAATCTGAAAAACATTTTCTTTATTTTCCACTCTCTCATGTTTTATTGAATTTCTAATTTGTCTATCAAAACTTTCAATTTATTAATCCTCACCATGTCTTGTAGTAAGTCTGAGTAGATGATATCGCTGGTCTGTTTGTGAAGTTGAATTTTATCCGGAGTGCTGATTTTGTCTAGCCAGATCTCCATTTCAGACATCTTCTTGTCGCTTACTATAGCCATTTTAAAAGTATTTCTCTCAGCATCTCTAGCAGAGACTAGAGAGGTTTTTGAACTGTACAAACTTCTCACCCTCGGGAGCAAATTTCTTGTCTCCTCCATAGACTGTTTCCTCTTCTCCATGTAGCTGGCTTTGAGGTCTTCCTTCGACTTAAACACGTGGCATAATTCCGAACTGTCTACATCACCCTCCGCATTTTTAAAAGAGAATTGACTTACTTGCACCACTTTCAGGGGAACTAGGGCACCCCTTTTGGAACCATCAGAAACCTCCTCATCTACAATTTCACCACTTTCAAGCAGCTTTGCCTTTTTATGGGGCCCCTCTTCATCTACATCCATACTCTCAGTTTCAGACAAACTCCTTGACCACAATACCAGCACCTTCTGTTATTTGGGTCGCTGCGACGGGTATAGTATGTGTCTCTTCATCAGAATTTGACTTGTCAGTACACTGCAGCAAATTGGCCATTTCAGCTAGCCCCTCAATAGCCTGATGCTCAAATGGTTTATTCTTGTTGGCCTGTTTTCTCAATGAGATCACATGGTGGGGGTCATAATTCACATTTACATCTTTTATGAAATCCATATTCTCCAGCAACTTTTCTATAAAAGCCAGGGCGCCTTTACCTTTAAAAATGAAAGGGCCGAATTTAAGTGGAAATTTAATGTTTGAAGATTTTTTGAAAGCACCAAAGTGCTCTTCCTCAGACAGCAATCTCTGCCTCATGAACTCTAGTGCGAAAATCCTTGGGGTCAAGAAGGAGGGTAGCCTATAAGGCTGACCAGTAAATCCATATACTCTTAACACTATGTAACCTTTGTACAGGAACCAGTCACCCACCCGATCTTCGGGTGAAGACTGCATTAGGCATCTCATCTCGTCCAGAACACGGGGCAGGTCCTCATCAAATAACATTTTGTACATTTCAGACATGATCGAATTAGCAAATTCGAACATGTTGATTTGCTTGCGAAAATCAGAAGAGCATAGAGTACTTAAAAATTTCAATTCAGTAACATTAGAGCATAATAGCATGTTAAGCAAGTATGTTTGAAACCTAAAGAACTGGACCTTTGGAAACTCAGTCAACTGAAGGTGGATCGCTTCGGCAAGGTATTCATCTAAATTAAGCATAGGGACTGACTGGGACTTAGGGCTTAAAGAATTTATTCTTAATAAGAAACCAAGGATGACATCACCTACATGACAATCGTCATCCAGACCTAACACTTGACAGACCAGGGACATTACCAATTGCACTTCAGTCCTAAAAATGTGCAAGGGGTAGGGCAAGAAAAGACCTTCAAGGGACTGACCTTCCTTCAGGATACTTGACAAGAATTGACAGCGACTTTCACTTTCACAATTTTTGAAAAATTCAGCAAGGACAGATTCATTCACAGACTCACGATTTACAGGGTAATTTTCGGGCAGACTAAGGTTTTATCTGACGACTGAAGCATCAATTTTACACAGTATTTTGGATGTAGACCGACTCACAATAATCCTCTGAGAGGGAGAATAGTTCACTGCACACCACTCGGCAAATTTCGGAAAGTGGAGGGTTTGCTCAAGGGCGAAGTAATACAAAAAAGACTTGCATACATTTAGAACGTCATTGCCCTGTGAGTAATAAGACCACAATTTCTCTTTACTGCCGAACACGCTCCCTGTGGATAGGAAGGGGTCGCACACGCCCCTGTGTCTGTCTACTAAAAATTCCTCTCTGTCATCCATGACCTGACCAGACACTCGAATTTCTATCCCTTGGTCCATTACTTAATTTACAATGGTAATTGGACGAAGGAGTTACAGGGTTTAAGTCCTACCTGGCTTACTGTGGAGGCGTGTGCTCGGAGCGTGCCTGAAACTGACAAATGGAAGCTGCCAAATCGCCAAGTCCTTTTCGCTGGGTCCCGAGCAAATAAAATAATCATTGGAGAGGTCAACCCTGCCTTTATATAACCACACAATTCGCCACGTGGACAGTATTTATTTTCCGCAACCACCACCTATTCCTAACTGCCGTGCACTTCTATTCTCTGGATTCATTCAAGACCCTAGATCTGATTTCTATTTAATTTATGGCCTTTGGATCGCGTGCCACGTACCTTGTTCCTCCAGGTGTCTTGGTGATAAACGACGTGCCAGTATCCATCCCGGAATGATCTCCCATCGTCGATGAAATCGCCTTTTATCATGAGCCGTTGGATCGGGTGACACGTACCGAATTCCGCTGGGCTCCGTCACTTTAACCGTCGTGCAGCTTTGATCCTCGAAATTATTCTCAGCCATTGATGTGATACCCCTTTAACTTTCCACCATTGGATCATACGCCACGTGCCAAATTCCGCTGGGCACTTCGGAATTATCCACCGCGCTAGTTCACTCTCCGGAAATCATAATAGCCGTTGATTTGATTCACTTTGATTTTCAACCATCAGATCGATCACCGGATAACTCATTCCGCTGGGTGCTTTAGGTTTATCGGTCGTGCAGTTTCTGGTTCCGGAATCAATCTCAACCGTGGATGTGATCCGACTTCACCTCTCCGCCATTGGATTGAGTAGCATGTACCCGATTCCGCCGGATTGTGTCATTTTAACCAAGATGCAACTTCACGAAATGGATTAGATATAGACCGTGGATCTGACTGAAACAACTCGATGGCCGCTGATCCGTGCGCTCGATAAGCGCCCGGACAAACCTTTATCTTCCTTGCATCTCTGAGGAGCGGAGAGAATATCAGCCATTGATTTTCTTCCTTCTTCCATCGCGGCTTAGGATCTTTGGTGACTTAATCACTTTTTGCATATAGTCCCATTTTTACAATATATCCTTTAACCAAAGTATCCAAACAAGCATTATTTTTCTTTCTCCACCATGGTCTTTCATCCCCTTTGTTAAATAATGGTGTTAACAGTTGGCTCCATCTGGGGATGATATCCTCCCTGCGTGGTATCAAAGAACTCATAGACCAGGTGCCTGTTTTTTGATTTTGCGTAATAACTTCTCAAAAACCCATCTTTGTTTTTGTGAATATATCATTTTTATATATTTTTAGAAAATGAGTGTCATGCCTCCTGAACTTTAGGGATTTCACTGCGAGCTTTCAAATACACTCGGCTTACCATCCATATTTATTTGTAAAGAGAAACAAATATGTACAATTCTATGATACAAATTTTACCTTCCCCCTCAGGACATGTAATGCTTCAGATATCTTCCATTTACAGGGTTACTCTCCAGAAGAACCCCATTTGTATATTCCAGCAAAAACGCATTTTGTCCTCTATATCCAGCAACAACATACGACCCTACCCACATAGGGTCAAACTTTCTGTGCTTGTCTTCATTAGGAGCATCCCACTTCAAAACCAGGTCACCAATATGAAACTGCTCTTCCTTGATCCTTCTGTCAAAAGTATTCTTCATTTTCTCTTGATGTAACTGCACTTTGTCATAAGCCTTACTTCTTCGTTCTTCTAGCTCAATGATCTGATTTATCCTCCGCTGTATGTGATTTGGTTCTTCTTGCTGATCCTGGAAATATCTCATAACTGGTACCCCTAATGATGTTGGAAAAATTACTTCAGCCCCATATACTAGTTGGAATGGAGACATGCCGATTGCTCTCTTAGTACTAATCCTGTCAGCCCATAGAGCGTATTTTAGTTTGGTGTGCCAGGACCTCTTATTATCTTCCAACAGCTTTTTGATGATCCTCACCAGGCTTTTATTTGAAGATTCAGCTAATCCATTTCCTTGAGGATAATATGCAGTCGAGTGATTGAGGCTTATATGATACTTATGACAAAAATTAATCATCTTCCTAGATTTGAAAGCAACTGCGTTATCTGTTACTATCCTTTTTGTACACCCGAATTGAGCCAATATATTTTCTTCAAGGAAATCCATGATCACATTTTCAGTGGCCCTCTTGGTAGGAATTGCCTCTATCCATTTAGTAAAATAGTCTGTAGCTGTCAAGATCCACCTGTGCTGACCTGATGAATTGGGGTTTATTTCACCAATAAAATCCAAACCCCATTGCTGGAAAGGAGCCTCAACTGTTATCGGATTCAGAGGGAGAGGCAGTACCTTTCTCTTACCGTCGAAAATTTGGCATTGATGACATTTGTTGACTTCTTTATATACATCTGAGAATAACGTAGGCCAATAATAACCAGCTCTCAGGATTTTGTTTGTAGTCACCTTCCAAGAATGATGTCCCCCACAGTCTCCTTTGTGAAATTCTTTGGTAACTTGTTGGGCTTCATCTTCCAACAGACAATTTAGTAGAACTCCTCCAAGATCTTTCCAATAAAGATATTTATTTATGATACAGAATTTAGCAGATTTCAACTTTACAGATCTTGCTCTCGATTTACTTAATCCCTCTGGTGCTTGAAAATTTCGGAGGACATATACAATACCAGAGTACCATAGAGAGGCCACAAAGTCAGCCATCACTTCTATCTCTATGTCCAACTGATTGGACTGGTGAGTCAAAAAATTGATCTGTAAAGATTCACAATTTGAGTTTGTCATCATCTTTGCTAACCCTTGTCCTTTAACCAGCTTCGTGGGTTTTATTTCTATATCATATTCCAATAATGTAGCTATCCATCTCGCCCTCTTGCCTTCGGGGTCTGGTTGAGTCAAAATTGCTTTCACTACAGCGGTTGGAACATGTGCAATTACATGGGAATGCAAAACATATATTCTGAAATCCTTTAATGCTTTAATTAAAGCATAGGCCTGCTTTTCATGATGTTATATTTCAACTCCCCATCCCGTAGCATTTTACTGAAAAAGGCTATGGGTTGTTCCAAATTTTCCTCATTTTTCTGCAATAATACTGCTGCTATAGTATGTTCCGAAGCATATGAGAATACTGAAAAATCTTTGGCAAAATCTGGACTTACCAAAACAGGAGCTTCTGAAATTGCTTTCTTGATTTCCCGAAATGACTCCTTAGCTTCTGTATTCCATTTTATTTCATGACCTTTCTTCAACATATTTGTAATATTCATCAAAATCTCAGCAAAGCTTGGTACAAATCTCCTTAAGAAATTTACCTGTCCCAGAAATGATTGTATCTCCTTTTGTGCAACATAAGCGTTGAAAGGAGGTGTGTTGATTGAATTGACTTGCCTTGAAGCTAAATTTGAAACATCTTGCTTCTTTGGAGAAGGAAGCACTAGTGCAGTCATGCTTTGTAGCTTTTTTTCTTCCATTTTTGGATCAGTCAATGATTCAGTAGAAATTTTAGCACGTGCACTCCTCTCATCCTTATCTCCAATCTTCCATTTATCCATATTCTTAGAGGACATTGAATCTTCAAACCATGGATCCATCTGCTTCTCTACCCATTTAGCAGCTTCTGAAGAAAACCTTATAAAGGATTGATATGAACCTGAAGGCACCATAGGTTTCTTACTAGCTTCTATTTCTGTTACTTCCTTTTGGATCAATGTGTCTAGTTTGACACATTCCTCATTTCCCTTAACTGACTTCTTGTCATTATCAAAGCAGTATAAGAATTTTCATCTACAAAAATCTTGTATGCATCATCATGTCCAATCACACTAGTTGCCATTGGCTCCACTAAAGAAGTTGCAGCCTCTATAACACATGCATACATAGCTTCATGAGCCCAGTGACGTCATTTAGAGGGAGGTAGGGAAACTTCATCACTCAGTAGGCTACTTCACAAACGCTATTTATCAGCTTTTGGTGGCAAACACACAGGCCTTTCCATAAAAATTGAAGGCATCTGCCCATGTGGCAAATCACCTTCAGTTTAAAGACCGTTAGAACTTAAGATATTATTAGTTCTCAAATGGCATTCATTTAACACACAAGCAATATCCGATGCCATATTTTCTCCATTATTGTCATTGACACTTGTTATGCCTCCTTTATTCGATCCTTCTACAATTTTCTTGGTTTCATCTTCAACTTCAATTCTTTCCCTTTTTACCAAATGCAAATGTTCATCAAAGTTAAGTTTCCTTTCCTTGATATGTGTCCTTTTCTTTCGATGATCTACTTCAGATAATACTTCAAGAACATTTTCTTCTCATGTGCAAATATTTATCTTTATTTGATTATTTGATCTCTTTGGTAGAGTTGACAACCCTGAATTATGTTTCTTCAAGAGCTTTCTTTTCTTCTCTAGAATAGAATTTTGATGCAAAGAAGCGTTTGGAACTGCCCTAACTTCATTGTATTTAGTCACAAGCGTAGAAAGCACATGATATTTGACATTAGGAACATAATTTTCATGAATATTTTCAAAATATTTTTCACCCTTCAAATTTTCTTTACAGTTTGAAACCTGAATGCTCTCTTTAGTGTTTCCATGTTTAAAAGATTCAAAATTTTCGACAATGTTATCTGTCACTTTTTTTCTACGATCTAGGAACTCACTTTCAGGAACTAATTGAGAACCTCTAATTTCTTTTTTCATGCTTTTCCATTCTGACCAAACTGCTTTTCACTCATGGTCTGCTCTGAAATAATGCCTGTATTTGGTGATTGTATACTAATTTCTTCAAGATAAGAAGAAAAATTCAAAATATTGTCTCCATCATTATGAATATCGCTTTCACTCTCTGATGACCTTTTAAAATATCTCTTTGTTGTCTTCAACTCTGGCTCAGTTATTAAAGATAATGCACTAGAAACATCAGACCTCAAATGGTTCTCAAAATGGCTTGTAGGCACTGCACCAACAACATCAGACCTCAAATGGTCCTCAACTTGTAGGCTTCTTTACCTTTAGTATGGACCTCATATTGTTGGATTTAGATGTTGATTATCAACTGTGCTTTTTAATCCAAACCTAAACGGAATTGAGCATCTTCATGTCTTTCTTACCATACGATATCAGGGACGTAGTAGACTTTTTCTTATTCTCACCTACCCCATGTGTCTTTTTCCAGTTTTCCTTCCTATGTACTTCCCTCTTAATATCATGTTTCTTGGAAAAAGTCTCATAATTCATTTGATTAGATGTATCTTTTTTAATTCTAAACATTTCCTCTGATTCATCAGTTGCTTCTTGGATTTTATCATTTTTTGTAAACTGTACTTTCTCTGCATAATCCTTTAAGCTTTCATCAATACATGACCTAGATTTCCCATCATTAATCTCTGGAATAAATTTCTCTTTCTCTGTACCTTTATCATCATACTCCTCACATATCTCTTTCACTACCCGAGTAAAGTCAGTTTTAGCCTTTCCTCGAAATTTGGTTGACAACTTCTTTTTCAACTCAGAAGTGAATGCTTGAACGTCAGAAGCAACACAAAAACCACTACAAAATAAGCAATGAAAAAATGTAATCAATAAACCAAAACCTGCATCTAATTGTAAAAGAAAAACCAAATCCTATGTTTTGAAGACCAAGGTGACCAACTTGACATGTTAGAGACCATAGATAAGCTTATCTGACCAGAGTAATGAATGTACTGTTATGTTAACATTTCCCTATTATCACACTGACTGTTTAAGTGGTCTGGAAGGGTTTCAAGATTCATGCGATTACTCTTAACTCTGTGGATATATCTCTGCTATAGAGTACACCATCTCTAGAATTCTAATTTCTTCCCCGTGGACTATAAATATAGAGTATATGTTTTTACAAACACTTTGCATACACTGGGATGTAACGAATTGTAAGTAATTTGGTCTGTGACTTTGACAAACAATTATAGTGTATATTGTAGAATGTAGCACTAGTTGTTCAATCCTTATGATGATTGTCCTTGGATGGTTTATAAGGAAGTTCTTATAGAAAATGTAACATTTACCATCCACAACATTTAAGCTTGCTAAATAAAATGCTATAGTAATAATATAAAGCATAGATCAGACGTTTAATGCCAAATTTCCAGATCTGGATTTTACTAAAAAATAAGGTGAATACATGCCTGGAAAATTCGATGCACTAACAACAACGGAAAAAGGTGTCCTCCACGACTTCAACTTTCTCCTTGGTATTGCACAAACTGGGAATACTTCATTGAACAAATATAAATTGTTGTAGATGCCTTTCATGGGTGGTGTCCCTTCATTATGACTATTTGTGATGTATTATTCTAAGTTCTAACAAATTGTAAGTTATATATGGTATATTTAATCAAGTACATATATTGTATTTAGTAATTGTAAAAAAATGAGAAGAGAAAATGTCAACAACGATGTATACATATGAGAGCACCAATCTCACCAGATATGAGACCACCTATCTCACACAAGGAAATAACCTTCACCTCCCCTTACTCTGCCCAATAAAATCAACTCATTGCTGGATGTAAATAAACAGGGTGTTATTACTCCAAGAAACTCCTCTAGGTTGCAGCTTGAGGATGCCTGGTAACTTAAATGTTTTTAATGGTTTTTCTAAATGGATCAAGTCAGATGACCTACAAGACCTCACTCTCCCAAGACATGCATAAAACTCAATCAAAAGATAAGGCTTCTAACCACCAATATTCATAGGGTTGATAATAAGGTGAATAAATTGAGAACTTACTATGCTGGTAGATTCATACATAAAACAATCACATATGAATGCCTAATCATAACAAGGAAGAATACTTGCAATTCAACTCATCAACACATAGATAGGATAACAACTATCTGGCATTAGATAAAAAGAATAAACCTGAATCAAACATTCAACCACAAGTATATAACATAAAAGATATGGAAGCTGAACATATAATGGCAAAAGAGCTTATATTAAATGATGAATAACATGAGAAGCTTGATAACAATAAGGGGCTAAAAGTCTCCAAAGTTGAACACTTTCTTCAAAATAAGTCTTAGGATTTCTAGCCTTTACAAAAATCTTCAGATCCTGAAAAGTTGGATCTGATTTACTAAAAATATATAACATAACTGTTTTGCAAAAATTTAGGTCAAAAACCATAATTTAAGTGCTAGTTTGTCTAACTCTAACACTTTGTTCACTCATTGAACTCTTTGATAACTGTAGTGATCATTGAAGTAGAGCTATAACCTGTTATCTAACAGATAAGCCATGGTTTGTAAAAACAGGTAGGGTTTGTGACCCATTTCTCCTTGGCCGCACCTTCAAAATTGGAACAGACTCCTTCACTGGTGCTTTTAATCAATTTTCAATTTCATAATTCATCCCTGAGGTGTTTGTATCCGCCAAAACTAGTTCTTTGTGTAAACATATCTTTCTGCACCCTTTTGTGCTTTTGGTGGTTAAGGAAGCAGAATCCTGGGTCTGTTAGCTGCTGAAAGCTCTGCTTTTGGTGGCTAATGAGTAGCTGCTGTGTTCGCCTATGCCACTGAAAGCTTTGTTTTCTGCAAAATTTTATTAGCCTTTAATCAGCCTTTTATACTTTACTCTTGTCCTTATGGTACTTCTTCAACCTGCATAAGATTTGGAATATCAACAATATCATGGGCTACCTCCGGATTCTGAAAGCTAATAGCTGCCTCTGCTAGGGTTTCCAGTACAAGGTGTGTTTTAGGGTTTGGGTTGGAATTCTTCATCTGCAACCTCAATATTCTGATCATCCTGTAAAGCCTGGTGTTGTCCATTATGAATCTTAGATTCATTTTTTGCAGCACGAAATACATCCCTTTCATTTCTAGCAGAGAATTATGCAATTGAGTATTTTCTTGGTTAATATTGCATTAGTTCTTTTTATCTCTCTCTCTAAGATCTCCATTTCATGTATTTTCCCTAACACCTGGTTGATTATTTGAGACCTAGGTTTGCTTGAGGAGGTCTTTTCCATTTGTTCCTCTTGACCTTCCCTTGATGTTGGTGAAGGAAACTCTTCATGTTCTGCTACAACCTACTCTGTTAGGTCAACTTCTTGCTCATTTTCTTCTTCTGAGTCTGAGTAGGGTAGGTTAAGTATATTTCCACTTTTGGCTAGGGCCTCCTTCTCCTTTCCACTGAAGTCCAGATTTCTTTTGGTTTGGTTGGTTTTAGAAGTTGGAGAAGGCTGATCCACTGTCATTGGTGAGATAGTCCTCCTCTTCCTCTTTCCACTCTTGGGAGTGGTGGATTTCTTTGAAGGGGACTTTCCTTTGTCTTCTAGCTGTAATCCTATTTCAAAATCATTCCAAAATAAGAAATATGTCCATGATATGTTTCTTCTTTGCAACAATTCTTGGACAATGAGCTTTATCAGACCATGGTGAGATAACCTCCCTAAGATCTTGGTGGGTTAGGATTTGACCTGGTGGGCCATCTTGGTTAGGCTCTTGTGGAGGTAGAATGGTAGGTTTAAAGGGCATATGCCTGTAAAATGGTTCATCAATTTAAAGTGATATATTATCACCCTGTTATCCCTGCCTTCACAGGTTATATAAACCAATATTTCTTTCAATAACTGTTGCCACTTCTCCTCAAGGCAGGTGGATGGGATGCTTTTCTTCCATACCACATTTTTGTGTTCATACTTTTAGTAGGACCTGAATTCCACATCCTTAGTAATGGTGGTCTTGAACCATTTCTCCCCAGTTGTTGGGAGTTCTGCAACTTCTGCTATTAGGGTTTCATCAACCTGGAACTCTTCCTTGCTTATCAATGCCTCGAAGCCATCAAAAGAAAGAGCAAAGGATTATGCCACTTGCTGGTGGGAACCCTGGATTTTCTCATAGAACCTGTAACAACCTACCTCTCTAAAGAATTGGCATACTTCTGGATGTGAATAAAGATAGATAATGTCACCTAACTCCTGTCTAAGGGCAGGTCCTCCTCCTTTTTTTTTATCTCTGAACTGTGCTTCTAGTACCTGCGAAAATCAAAATTCGAATTCTATAAATGGGATTAGCGCCCTGGTTTCAGGGGTGGTCTGGAGCAGTGAGGATGCATGCAGATAAATGTGGAGTGTACTGAGGAGATGGTGCTGATTTTGAGGGGTTAATAACTCGATTGGTACTTGAGCACAATGATGGTAAACTCTGGAGAGAACCACAAGATAGCTAGCACAACAATTATTTTTAACTGGGACTTGATATTTTGTGGTGGTTGAACTGTAGTCGTGGGACAGATGGAGGGCAGGCTAGGGTTTTAGTCTCTATCAGTCACTTTAGATCAATAAAGACCTTTTATTCACCAACTTATGATTTTCTGCAGTCCCCCAGTCTTTTTGGCGGTTAAGTGCTAGATCATGACGTGCCTCATGCTGACAGCATTTGATTTCGATGGATAAGCTAACCGTTTTTTCTCTTTTGTCCTTTTTGGTGGTTAAGGGAATCTTGGGTCTAATTTGCAAGCTACCGAAAGCGAGGCTTTTCGGTGGCTAATGAACCAGTGGCACGTTTGCCTAAGCGACTGAAAGCTTCCTTTCCAAAATTTATCCAAAAATGTAGTTAATGAGATTTCGGTGGTTAATGTCTTCTTGGACCAATTGCTAAGCTGCCGAAACCTGGGATTTTCGGTGGCTAATGAACTGTTGATAAGTTCGCTTGAGCCATCGAAAGCTCCCTTTCCAAAATTTTATAAAAACGATGTCAACAGGCTTTCGATGGTTATCGCAGTCCTGAGTCCAAATCGTTAGCTACCGAAAGCTGGGCTTTTCGGTGGCTAATGAACTGTTGAAAAGTTCACCTAAGCCACCGAAAGCTAAAATTTCAATTTTTCTTGAAAAACAAAACACCAGGCATTCCAATTTTGTTAATCACCCAAACATCTTTCATAATATACCCTAAAATCTTCACTACTACGAAAAATAAATTGTCTAAGTTTGACCTATTGAAAATTAATTTATTTAGGAGATAACATCTGGCTCTTGCTCGAGGATGGGAACCTCCCTGTGAGGTCCCAAGAACCCCAGACCAAAATGCCTTTCCTGAAAAAAGAAGAATTTAAACCTATCTTCTACTATTCCATTGGGCATGGAGTTTATTTTGTAAGCAAAAACAACCAACTAAATAATATTTTACAATAACAAGGCCTTACAGCCTCAGATGAAATAGAGTTTCAAAAATCGCCCATTTACTGGGCCATCAAACACCTCCTCTCCTTCCAGATTTTGCAATTTGAAGGTGTTGTTCTGCTGCACCTGAGCTATCACAAAAGGGCCTATCCACAGAGAGTCAAAATTTCCATGCTTTCCCTTGTCTTGCCTGACAGTATCCCATTTGAGGACCCAATCTCCAACCTGAAAAATTGTCCACCTTTGCCCTTTTGTCAAAAATAATATTGATCTTCTTTTGATGAGCTTCTGACCTTTCCATCACATGTTCCATGACTTGCTGAAACTCCACAAAATCAAGCATCCTCCTCACCATGTCATTTGGTTCATCCTGTTCCTCTTGAAATAATTTTGCAACTAGCAGAACCAGCTGAATGGGAAAAATGGCCTCAGTACCATAAACCAACTTGAAAGGAGAAGTCCCTATGGATCTCTTGTCAGTCACTCTATCAGCCCATAGAGAAAAATTTAGATTAGAATCCCAGCTTTTCTGATTATTCTCCAATAGTTTTCTAATGATCCTGACTAGGATTTTATTGGATGACTTAGCAAGGCCATTTCCTTGAGGGTAATAGGAAGTGGAATGCACCAATTGAATGCCCATTCACTCACACATGTTAACCAATGCCCCGACTTTGAAAGCTGGTGCATTATCAGTCACTAGCCTTACTGGGCAGCCAAACCTAATAAAGATGTTCTCATATAAAAACCTCATGATGACCTGGTGAGTGGCATTCCTTGTAGGGACTGCCTCTATCCACTTGGTGAAATAGTCCATGGCTACGAGGATCAATTTTTGTTGACCACTTGATGAAGGATTAATTTCACCTATGAAATCAAGACCCCACTGCTGGAAAGGAACATTCACTACAATAGGTCTAAGGGGCAAGGATATGAGCTTCTACTTCCCTATGAATCTTTGGTACTTGTCACAGGCTCTCACAAAGGTACACACATCAGAGAAAAGAACAGGCCAATAGTACCCAGCCCTCAGAATCTTGTGGGCTATGGTCTTCCAGTAATGATGGCCTCCACATATGATTGAATGAAACTGATGCATGACCTGAACTGACTCTTCTTTATCTAAGCATATTAGCAAAACACCAGACAGATATTTGCAATACAACAGTTTATCAATTACACAAAATTTAACAGACTTAAGCTTAAGAGCCCATGCCTGATTTAGAGTAAGTCCAGGGGGAACTTCTAAATTTTGTAGGAAATGAATAATACCTGAGTATCACTCACATGAGGACAAGTTCTCAGCTACTTGTTGACTGTCATTCTACTCCTGAACTGTCTCTGCAGCTGCTTCTGCTGCTATCTTTGTCTGTAGGTTAGCTAAAGTTATACAAATGAAATTCATTCCCAAAAGATCACAATTTTCTTTAGCCATGAGTTTATCCAGACCTTGGCCTTTCACTATCTTGGTGGGATTTACTTCTATGTCAAACTCAATAAGCTGGGCAATCCATTTATCTCTCTTTCCATCAATGTCAGGCTGGGTCAATACATCCTTTATAGCAGCTGAAGGGACATAGGAAAGGACCTTTTCATGTAGAATGTAAATCCTGAAGGATTTCAATGACTTGATGAGAGCATAAGCTTGCTTTTCAATAGGATCATACTTCAGTTCAACATCCCTCAATGTCTTGCTGAAAAAGGAAATAGGGTGATCAAGGCATTCATCATCTTTTTGTAACATCACTGCTACCACTGTGTCATAGGATGCAAAGGAGAAAATGTAGAAACCCTTAATGTAGTCTGGACCAATCAGAGTGGGAGCTTCCATGATAGCCTTCTTGATGTCTTCAAAAGAGTTTCTTGCTTGCTCTGTCCATTTTATTTCAGCCTCCTTCCTCAACATAGAAGCTATGTTCTTTAGCAACTCAGAAAAGTTTGGGATAAACCTCCTGACAAAATTTATGTTACCCAGAAATGACTGAATATCCCTTTTTGACCTAGGTATGGACAACTTCTGGATTGCTTCAACTCGAACAGGATCAATCTTCACACCTTCAACTGAAACTATGTGACCTAGGAGTTTGCCTTCATTGAGTGCAAATTGAGACTTCTTCGGGTTCAGTGATGTCCCAAATTTTCTACATTTCAGAAACACCCTCCTCAAGTGTTGCAAATGCTCTTCGTGGCTGTTGGAGTAAACAATGAGGTCATCAAGATATATGAGAACAAATTTGTCTTTCAATCCCACAAAAGCTATGTCCATGGCTCTCTGAAAAGTGGCTCCAACATTCATCAGCCCAAATGGCATTTTGGCATACATGAAGGTGCCCCAGGGAGTGGTAAACGCAGTTTTTTCTTGGTCATCAGGGTGCACAGCAACTTGGTTGTATCCAGAGAAACCATCCAAGAATGACATGACACTAGCCCCTGAGACTCTTTGCAACAGATGTTCCATCTTGGGTAGTGGATAGTTATCTTTCTTGGAGCATTTGTTTAGGTTACTGAGATCCACACATAACCTAATCTCCTCGTTCTTCTTCCTTACCACCACTAAATTTGCAATCCATTTGGAATACATGAGGGGAATTATGATTTTGGCTTTAAGGAGTTTTTGGATTTCTTTTTCAATCACAGGCAGTAGGAGAGGATTGATGGATCTCAGCTTCTGTTTGAAAGGGACGGTGTCCTTCTCCAGGGGAATCCTGTGTTGGATGATACTAGTGTCATAGGTTTTCAGGTCACCGTATTCCCAGGAAAAGATATCAGCAAACTCTTTCATCAGACTACAAAATTTTGACCTCTGATCAGCAGTCAACTCAGTGGATAGATTAATGGGTCTTGGATGACTTTGGCTACCTATGTTTTGCTCTTGGACAGCAGGATCTTTCTCCTTTTTGGCAGGTTTAAAAGGGACATCATTATGATCAAATAGCTCTTCCAGGGTCACCAGACCCCGAGGTATATAATTTCTAGGTAACTAAACAATGTTCTGATCACCTACTTTATCTTTTAACTTGAGCTTCTGGTATTCTTCCATATTTAGGTTTTCTTGATCAATATGCATATCAGAGAATTCATCTACTACCTATAGGAATTTACTAAGCTCATCATCATTCTCAAAAACCTTCCAAAATTTTACATTATCAGGTAGGGATGGCCTGTACTTGACTTGGATACCATAGCTTAGCTTAGGAAGTAAAGGGGGTGTTATCTCTAGGGTTGTTCCAAGTTTTCATTGTGTAATTTTTAGTTTCCTTTGTTTTTTTTGCCTTGGTTGGTTTTCAATTCTTTTTTGGATTTTTATGCTTGATTATTAACCTTTAGTATCCTGAAGATATCT